>CM067592.1:58059685-58561018 GCA_034336665.1 Luscinia megarhynchos
CTATTTATACTACGTTCAGTTACATGTACTACCAATTATCATCATCGCTCATCATTTCCTTATTAAGGTAAGAACATATTTAGAAATTGCTCTATTTGTGACAATTAAATGTAACTTCATTTCATGTATTTATGAAATTGCAAAAGTTCAAAATAAACCCATCATGGTCATCCTATTTGGCCTGCTGCTGTGGAGCCCTGCTCTATCTAGAACTTCACATATAATTCCAAAATGTCATCTGCTTTATTTAAAATGTACAATTCCCAAGGGGCATGTTCCTAGTTAATTTAACTAATATTCCATCTAACTATGGCATTTCATATTTCTTTGATTTTGTCCACAGCTTTACTTCCCCCAGTGCCTGTTATACTAAAATTCTGCCTCCTTTCCTTCCCTTCCTTCCTTCCTTCCTTCCCTTCCTTCCTTCCTTCCTTCCCTTCCCTTCCCTTCCTTCCTTCCTTCTTCCATTCCTTCCTTCCTTCCTTCCTTCCTTTTCCTTCCTTTCCCTTTCCTTTCCTTCCTTCCCTTCCTTCCTTCCTTCCTTCCTTCCTTTCCATTTCCATTCCTTCCTTCCTTCCTTCCTTTCCTTCCTTCCTTCCTTCCCTTTCCATTTCCTTCCTTCCTTCCTTCCATTCCCCTTCCTCCTTCCATCCTTCTCCTTCCATCCATCCCTTCCCTTCCTTCCTTCCCTTCCCTTCCATGTCCTTCCCTTCCCTTCCCTTCCTTCCTTCCTTCCATCCCCTTCCCTTCCTTCCCTTCCTTCCAGGACTTCCTTCCAGGACTTCGGACTTCCTTCCTTCAGGAACTTCCCTTTCCATTCATATAATGGTGAAAGAAAGAAAGAACTCTTTATGGAAGGATATCAGGGTTCAAACATGAGACATTTTTCCAGTCAAGGATTTTGGAGCTCCCTTGTGGAGGAAGCTTTCGCTGTAGCTGCTGGGAGTCTTCCACGCTTGAGTTGTGACTCACAAGGATGCTCCTAAGAACATCCTGATCCACGGCTGTCCCGAATGACACAGGACTCTCCTGTTTCTTTCTGAATTTACCAACAATGTAAATAATCTTTAAGGCTGTGCTGAAGCTGAAAATGGATCCACAGGTAGCCCAGAGCAGCTCTAATAACAAGATTTGGTAATTTATGTGCCTGTACCAGACTGCTGGTAGAGGACTCAGACTCTGTCCAGGGACACCCATTTGGGAGCTTCTGTCACAATGTTGGAAGAGAGCACTCAGATGATGAATTCATGGTAGCAATCTTCTTCAGGACTTAAAAGAAAGAAGTGAAACAGTGCTGAAACTCACAAAAAGTGAATTTTTACTGTGTCCTTGGATGCCACAATACTGTCTCATCAGGATGTCTCTGCGTGTTTGTCCAGCAAAATCAGGATCTGTAAGATGTCCCTCAGATGTCATTCACATGACCTCCCTGTCACTGTGAGCTGCTTTGTAAGTCCAGATCAGTGAGCAGCTGCAGGTCTGTTACCCCCTCAGCACTGACCCAACCAGCAGCAGCATCTGCCAGGAGAGGTGCAACCACCATGCTCCAGGAAAGAATTTCTATAAACTGGGAAACTTTGTACTTTTAATCATTTAGTGCTGTGAGATAAAGTAAATGCTTTAAGAATTGAAAAATATAAATGTTAATATGAATAGAACAACAAATTTCTAAAAATATATGAAGTAACATAAACATGAGTATATAGTCTAGTAGGAAAAGAAGAACAGATTGAGTTCTCCCACTGATTGAAAGGATTATTACTGACCAACTGAAGTCCTGGTAAGAAACCTCATGATTCTTCAGAGTAGGTTTTGGACTTACCATTTTAATTTAGTGAATAAATAAATACAAAACCTAGGAACTTGCAAGTGCTTCTCACTGCAGAAAGAGACATGCTGTGTCAAACGAAGGAAAACACCACTATACTTGCTGGGACAAATCCTGAAGCCTTTTATAAATGATGACTGCCATTTTCATTCTGTTCTGTATAGCTGAATATTTAATTGGCAGTCGGTTTTTTTCTCACCAGTGCTTTCAATAGTTATACAAATACATATGTGATGTTGCAATCTTCAGCCTTTCTAACTGCATTCTTTACAATGCTTAATACACATTAGGGATTTAATCTAATAGAGTGCCACAGTGAAAATTACCAGATTAAGTCCCTCTGTGATGACAAAAATATAACCTTAAGCATATCAAAATTTTATGTCACATAAATAAAGTTAAATAATTTTTCCTCTCTTCATGCTTTAAAAAAACTTCCCATATTGTAGTAATTAAAAAACCAAAACAAAACAAAACCAACAAAACAAAACCAAAAAAAAACCCAAAAAACCCCCAAAAAACCCAAACCAGACAAACCAAACTAAAATCTGTTTAGAGTTCTTTTCTTGCAAAAGTCACTGAAAGTAAATTATCTGGAGCTCTATGCTTTCCTGTTTTTTTAATACTAATGCTTTTTTTTTTTTTAATTTTACTATTTATATATTCTAGACTCACCCAAATTTTTAAAATCCTTATCTTAATTTGGTACCAATACTATATTGCTCTAACTTCTTGGGATCAGCAAACTCTGCCTACATATTTGATTTAGAGACACTTTTCTCTCTGTTGCCTTAGAATTTTGTATTTAATGTTTTTTATGATGTCTCATGCCAGTTATTATAATTTCAGCATTCACTGTATTTATACTTCCCAAAGTTCATGCGTCACTGGCTGTTCTTAAGCTTTAGGAGATAAGAATATTTTGTTTTCATCCACTGTCCATTTGACTAGATTTGTATTAATTTCAGAAGATCATTTAAAATGGCTCTCACTCCTCAAAATAATGCATTTACTGCAACCTTCTGTATTTTCCTGACTTATTCTTTTCCCCATTCTCTCCATTTCTTGTCTTGGTCCTCTATTTTTTAGTATTTTTCCTGTCACTCTCCACAGCTAATTGCAACCTGTGACATTTCCCACACTGTTTGGAATAATCCCTTTTTCTTCTTTCCTATTCAAATGTTGTGTTCTGCTAGCATTTTGCTACTCACATTTGCCAAACACTTCTTTTTCTCAAAAAAACAAAAGTCAAAACTGTTAATGACTTATCCTAATAACGTTGGATAAATCATAAAGTCACTGTTAATGACTAATCCTACTAATGACTCTGAAGCACAATCATGATTATATTACTCATGGGTATTTGTAAGCATTAATACTTCTAATAATCCTGATCTTAAAAAATTATACTTTCATTGCAGGGCAGATGGGTAGCAAGGGTAAGAGAGGAAAGAAATCAGGAGTGAGAAAAGGGACAAAACAGAGAGAGAGAAATATTTGGCATAAAGCACATTGTTCTAACATTTAATTGAGATGAAAGCATTTAGACAGAAAAGGTATATACCTTATTGGTGTGACAGTTTATAGTCCTACCTCAGAATGTCAGCTTGCTATCCATCTTAGTATATAAGATACTCCCCTCTCACTATTTCATTGAGGCTCTCAGTTCAAAACCAAAATTTTTCCATCATGTGTTTTCTATAATGAACATTAAACATTTTCAGAAAAAATTATCCTAAAATGTTATTTATTGAACAACATGCAATGAATCTGATCTGATAATAACACGACGTAATCAGGCAAACAAAATTCTGTATTTCTCATAGTCTCCTATTTCATCTACATGTGTGTGTGAAGAGACACACAGCTGCATGTACTTGTACAATCCAGAGAGTCAGAGTTCCTGCAAACACTATGTTAGAAAAAGTGTCTGCTGAAAACCACTGTAAATGGAAAAGAGAACATGATATGTGAGCTTTGGAGTATCTCTCCAATAATATGGAAAGGCCAGCCTTTGAGTACATATTAAGAAATTTATGGACTGAGAAAGATGATATCAAGTGCATTTGCATTTTCAGGTTTCTCACAATAGCTCTGCCAGCATAAACATATAATTGGGATATACTTTCAGTGTAGACAGGGCCATAATATTAAACCAGACAACTAACTTCATTTGCATGTTGGTGCTGATGGCACTCAAATCTATTAAGTGGATGAAAAACCTGTGTTATATCATATCATAATATGCACTGGGTACTGCTGAATAAAGCAATGCATTTGCTTGTTAGGACTAAAGCAAATGGGTGTCCTTTAATCCTTACATGTTTTGTCAAAGTAAAGCTATAAGCTTTCTAAAGACCCACAACTATAATACACTTGACAATGGATATTCCTTGTTTCTTAGTTGATTTTTTCTTTTCATTTGGTATGTGACAAATTAATATTCTTTTAAAAACAGGGCTTTTTAAAAAAACTTTTTCAGAAATGTGACTATGTGTATGACTTTCATGACCACCACCAAAAATACTCTAAGGATTCATATGAAAATAATAACTTTTCTATATTTCTTCTGACTTTTTTGTCCCAAAGCCCTTCTTTAGATAATGTTGTAGTGAAAATTGTGGCATTAATTTGCAATCAACTTCAGCTAGTTGTTTTGTACTTGACTGACCTTCGTATTTCTTTCCTTCTTTAGGATGTTTTAATACATGAAATAGTTAGGATACCTTGTTGGGAAATAGAAAATTTGAATGAGTAACTAATAAGCTTAAAGAATGCTGGGAATTCAGATGGCATCCTGCTTTGTTGTGTCTTCTCTATTTGATAACAAAAAGCAAAGCAAATGAGAAAAAAAAAAGGAAGAAAATAATTAATAGCTCTCTGTGTGGGACTGCATGCTCTCTGTTCTACATCTAGATAAAAGATTCTCATATTTGAAGCAAAGGAAGCCACTTACACAGCATTAAAAATATTTAGGAAGGGCTAGAAATCCAGAGCACTGAAAGGGTTGTTACCCAGCCTATGGCCAGGTATCCTCTCACAGGCCAGCAGACACCAAGTGTGCAGGGAATCACTGCTAAAAGACCACAAGTCCTTTTAAGAGCCAGATGCCTTCCTTCAGTTTTTAAGGCTGTCAAATCCTGGTCAAAAAGACCAAAAAATAAAACAAACAAACAAACAAACAAAACCCCCACAAAAACAATAACAAAACCAACCAACCAAAAAAAAACACAACAAAGAAAACCCAACAAACATAAAAACCCAAAAGACAAACCAGAAAAACCCAAGAGACAAACAAGAAAAACCCAAGAGGAAAGCAAAATCTCCTAAGCTCTGACCTTGCAAATTTTGATGAGATTTCTGCTGCATTAAAGAATCATATTGACTTTATAGGTAGCATTCAGGCTTTCTCCACTTAAATTTAGATGAGGCAACATTTATGAATTAATGCTTGACTAAAATGATTTGAACAGCATAGAACTTCAATTCTTTTTAAGTAAAATATTTATTATGAAGTTCTAAAACCAAAATGGAATTAAAATTGCTTTGAAAACAATCGCAGACTGGATAAACTGCAGACTTGGAAATGACAAGCACAGGTCAGAGACAGGCACAGTGACTTCTCTTTCGATTTATGTTTTACAGAGTACACTCATGTCACAGCATTTCAGGCTGTGAGTGCAAAACTGAGTATGCATGTATTTGTTTATACATGGATTAAATATTTTCAATGAAAATTTACAGTCAGGAAATTCAGGTCCTGATCAAAATCATACAAAAGTCAGCTGGAAGGACTGCTTGACTGGTTGACTGAAATAGAGAATGCAGCAGTTTCAGAAGACCAAGGGAGGTCAAGAACACTCACACAGAATGTGTTTGAGGTTCAAGAGCATATTCATTGCAGCTGCAAGGTTCAAATGATAATTCTTAGATGCCAATTTCAAACTATGATCTGCAAACTTTTAGAAGTTCTGTATTTATATAGGCCTTTTAGAAGATAGAATATGGAAAAAACTGCAGTCATGCCACGTGAAGCAAAGCATCTGAATACTATCAAAACTATGGCAATTAAAAATAATAGTTTTTTCTGATTACCAGATGACATAGAGTTATATATACACCTTCTTCACACCTTATTGAGATGAATTATGATAAATTGAAGCAACTTATTGACTCACATGCTTATCATTGCCCTTTTAAGAAAAGTACCAATTCCAGATATTTTAAGGAAGTTATGTAAGCACCAGAGCTAGATTCTTGTAAAGAACCTCTGCTGTCAGACAAATTATTTACCATGTGCTGGATGTCAACTTTTGAGGATTGTTTACATGCTTAAAACTCTTGGTAGCCATGGTAGAAAATGAAGGATAACTTTGTACATTAACCAGATCATAATACTCATTTGTTCACATATTCATACGACATATGCAGGGAGAATGTATTAACTGAGCCACTGTTTCATGCAGCTCAGTCCAAAACTGTCCCTAGGCACAACATTGTAGTTATTCTGCTTTTATCACTGTCTATATACAGGGAAAAAAAAATGCACTCTGCATGCTCTTTTGAAGGATTCTACCTCATTTCCCTGGAAAATATTCCCTACGTTGTTCGTTAATAACCTGAGCTGGAGAGCCACATGAATAAATGAGCAGATTTAATACCAATCCTTAAATTAATTCCAAGTGGTTCTTTTACCTTTCACAGCTCAGTAAAATTCATGTTTTATTTGTTCTGAATGCATTGGTTTTACGATTTCATCATCTATCTTGTGTTTCTGTGAAGGTATGAAGCATCCACTACTGAGTGTTTTCCACCTGTATGAATGCCAGCTACTCATGACTGACATTTGGAGGCTGTAGCTCTGAATTTCTTAGTACTTTATAACCAAATAAACAGAGAATGTTCTGTGTGAATGAGAAGCAGTTTCTGTATGATCGCTGCTTGAAACGGACATGCTGTTTGATTTTTCTAGTACATTAATCTTTCCTGACCTAAAGTGTTCATGACATGGCTCTTCCAGAGATGAAGGCAGCCAAGCTTTCACCGGTACTACAAAGGTGCCAGGTGCCAGTGGACCAAGAATAATTTTGAGCTAAACAGGTTCCAATTCCTCAGCAAAGTGCGTTGGTATCCGTAGCTTTGCATCCTCCTTAACCCACCTTCCTCCCTTTCCCCCTGAATGTCAAGGAGTTAGAAATGAGAGCTGCAACAGGCTGATATGCTCTCCAGACAGTTCTCTGACCTGTACAATGCATCCAGCAGCTACTGTGCAATCTAGAAGTGGTCTGGGAACATTTTGGACTGTAGTACGTGCATTCAAGTTCAGACATCAATCAGGTCCTTCCAAATCTAATTAAGACTACAGGCTCCTCATTATAAATCTCTAAGTGACATGTCTTCTCCAGAAGCTAGATGCCAAGGAAAAATATAAATTGATGGGATTTAACATTGTGCAGACAGGAATTGCGAGCAGCACATTCCAACTAGAAAGGCATGGAAGCTCCCTGATGCTGTCTCCCATTAATATTGGTAGGCTAATGTGAGAGTTGTACTAATCAGGACAGAACCCAAACACAAAAACCTCCACCTCTCTCCCCCAACTCACATATGATGAACCTATATTAGTGGGATTATTACTTCTATCTGAAGAGTGTGTTTCAGCTAACAAGGAACACTTTTTAAAAAAATCTTTCTGTAAGACCATGAAGAATCATATAAAGCATATGCAATATTGGCAGTGTAATTTGGGCACTTTTAGCAATGTCTAAGCAATTATCAAATATTTATATTAGCAAGTTCTGGAATTCCCACTAAAAATTATGAAGCTAGATATTAAATATTGAAAGATATCAACATTTGACCTATACCAAAATACAATTTCTTATAATTATTTCTTATATATTTTATCAGCTCTACTAAATTTCCCTTCATAACCATTCATGTAAGCAAATTGGAAGACTGGTGAAGTAATGTAGCAGGAATAAACCATGTAATGGTAGAAAGACAATAATACTGATAAAATATTTAAGTCATTACTGGTCTTCTTTGATTTTACTCTATGTTAATTATCCTCAAGTAATTAAGTAACTAATGTCTGTTCCATGACTTCTGTTGCTTAAAAGTTGTCTTTTCTTCACCCATCTGAACAGCTTCCTCCATGTCAGAGCCTTTTCCAGGCTCCCCTTCAAGTGTCCCCACTCCCAGCCTTTTTTTTTTGCCAGTTAGAGGGCTATGCTATTCCTAGTAATAACCACTTTTTTAAACTTTGTATTTCTCACTATCATCTATTTTTGTATTGAATTCTGGCATAAATGCCAGCAGAGAGCGCTTCAAAAACAGCAGCAATGAAGTCTTCTAACTTTTGAAAAGCTACCTCAGTGTCTTATGAAAACTTTTAAAACAATATCAAAGTTTTTCTATTTCTCTTAGGTGGATATTTATAGGATTTTCCCAATTGAAAGTATGTAACAATTGAATTCTTTGTCACCTTCTGTGTTTTTCAAAAATGAAAAATAATTTTACAGTAAAATTGTAGCAAAAAAATTATTTTCTTCCCTGAATTAATAGTTTATCTTCTTTAGAAATATGACCCTTGATGGACAGATTCTAAAAAATGTGTTTGTAGGATGGAAGTATGAGAGATTCAGGATGTGTTTGTATTCTCCATACTTACTTACAAGCCTTAAATTTCATCACAATAATACTAAAAGAAAAATAATTTGAAGAAAATAATAAATTGATAGTCCTTGCAGATGCAAAAGTTGAATTGGGGAATGCACATTAACAGGGAATGGATAGTGAAAAGGACAGGAAAATGGAGCAGGAGTCTGAAATAACATTGGAAGATACAAGTTACCTTTGAAAGTAAGTTTGAAAATAGTGAGTTCTGTGGAAGACTTCATACACCAAAGACTAGTGTGAAGTTGAAATAATAATCCAGTTTTACTAAGGTAAATAAAGAATAATAAAGCAAATTCTATTTCCTTCCTCTGTTCAAACGAAATTCTGATTCATTTGGTGCACTGTATGTTTTCAATAGAAAGAAAAATTGATAAATATGCTGGGTTTAAATTTGGTAGAGGTCAAGTAGATATGTTTTCTAAATAATTTAAAAAGAGTATTTATTCCATTAAATCGTATTTTCTGAAACAATGCTTGACTAAGAGTAATTGTGAAGATCTGCATTGTTTTATCTGCATTCATTTCTCAACTTAAATAAGATATCCTTGCCATGTGAAACATAGTTGTCTATAGGTCTTTCTGCATTAATGAAGTTTTGAAACTCAGCAGCTAGAGATTCTGGTTTCTGCAACACTGATATCAATGAGGACAGAAAAAAGGTGTATCTACTGGAAGTCAGTTAGCTGGGAATCACGCTGTTAAAAAATCAAACCAAACCAAACCAAACCAACGCAACCCTAGCCTATGCCAGCAGTGAAAAATAAAATGTAGTAGGAATAAAAAAATAGAGTGACGAGAAAAAATTACACTGGTCTAAATTAAAGGATTCCAGAGGGAAATCTCCATACCTTGCCACTGATTTCCAAGTAATGAAATTTTGAATATGTATGCTTTGAATTTACTGAAAGAACACTTAAGCCGTGGTTGCTCTGCTATCAAAAGTTCAGCTGACTCATACCCTTTCTTATTAAATGCTGTTTCTGTACATTTGTGTAAATTGATCTTGTTTGTATATAAAAAGTTAGGGATATGCCTTTATTCCCACAAATGCATCCAGCCAGGAGCCAGAGAGCAGCACAGGACTTAGCTCACCATGTAACCTCAGCTCTGCTGCAGAAGGAGCATGGAAACACTTTGTACTCTGCATGCATGCAGTCAGTCATTTTCCCAAAATATGAAAACAGCATACACAATAGAATTTCATCATCTTTCAGAAATGTTTTGTGAATGTAGGAAAAAGTGATTATTTGTCAGTAATTTCTTTTTTTGTGATTATGTCAAGCATGCCCTATGTTTACATGCAGAAAGACAGCTACAAATTTTTGAATAGCAGTGGAATAAATGCAATCCCTATTGCACTGTATAGCTGAAAACTGAAGAATAATCATGAAATTTACCAGTGTCAACTGCTGTAGGTAGCATAAATAAACATATATTTTACTGAAAACAAATGAAAAGGTTTATACTGAAGCTCTTGATTACGGGAAATGCCTTCAAGGAATTTTTGATAATTGGCTGATTACTATCTGAGATAAAGAGCATTGCTGCCAGCTGAGGTATGTAAGGCAGGAGAGAAAACATTTTGTTCTGTCTGAGTCCATCCCTACAATTGTCAAATAAATATGGGCCACAGGCACACGCCCGTTAATTATTTTTAGTGTCAATTAGGAGGTGCATACATAAACAAAGTCATGCAAATTTTTCAGCTTGCAAACTTGCTTGCTTGCAAACTCATCACCAAGTAAAGATACCTACAAAGCAATTGTGTCCATCCATCCATCCATCCAGCTTCTCCAGAAATGTTAAAAAGGGATTTTTTTTTGCACATTCTGGAGCACAATCTCCTAGAGGAAACTATTTTTTCTTCACTTTGGGTGAGGAAATAATGAAATTAGTTCAGTGAGCAGTTTCTCATTCCTGCTGTATCCTGCTCAAAGACCACTGTCTTTCTATTCTGCATTAGAGAGCAAAAAGTAACCACAAAATAAAATATGTTTTCCAGCTACTGGTTGTACACATTCTAAGAGAAGATGCAATTAGTACCATTTATAAGAGTGTGCAATTTTGTGTTATATCTGATTACCAAACTCAAAATTGGGCTAAAAGGATGTTTAGACTGAAAGTCCTGTCAAAATTCAACCAAGTTTTAAAAGACTGTCAATTTTTTCCAGTTGCTAGTGCTATAGAATATACTTTCGCTGCATTTCTAATCAGTGCAAATATCAGAAGTCCTCTGTGAGATGGTCATGATGAGGGTAATACACTGAAGAACTGAATTCCACTTTGCCACTGCCAGGCAGTCACCTGCCAAGCTGGACA
The DNA here is from genome assembly GCA_034336665.1 of Luscinia megarhynchos. Taxonomy (NCBI): domain Eukaryota; kingdom Metazoa; phylum Chordata; class Aves; order Passeriformes; family Muscicapidae; genus Luscinia; species Luscinia megarhynchos. The sequence goes on from CM067592.1 coordinate 58,070,514, forward strand.
ATGAGCAATCACTCAAGAAGTCTATGGTTAGCCACCCTGTGCTCCTCATTTCCTTGGCACCAACTGAAAGGTCTGTTATCTGAAATCCAGAGGTGTTGTAGCACAGAATAGGAACATACTAAACACTTTATCTCACTGTATATTCCAGACAACTAAGTTAAAATTTCTTATCATGGACAACATTTCCAGCTATTTCAGGCTCTGAAACAGAACTGGTTCTTTTTCACCTTTTCACTTAATTCGCCTTCTATTGCCACACATTTCTATTTGATGATCAAAATGCCTTCTTAACATTAATTATTTTTAAAATATAATTTTGCTAAACTAATTGGATATCAGTAGAATGTAGGGCAGAAAACTTGTGTACATTTACAATGGTGAATATAAGCATAATTAGCAAATATAATTAAAATATTTAGAATAGCTGTGTTTATTTGAAAAATATCTAGAAAGCATTTGCTCAATACTATTTTAAGCACACAAGAAAACTCAATCTGTTTTGACTAGCTGACATTTTAAACAAACATGCAGAAAGATAAAATGTAATCTTTAGTTTGCCCCTATTTAGACAAATGCATTTGACTAATTTAAATCAATGGATGCTTCTTCTCAGTAGTTTCACTTGTGTGGATTAAAAATAGAGGCTTTTCTGGAGAAATCAGATATTGACATGTCAACTCAAGTGTCACATGAAGCAAAATTTTAAGTATGTTGTTCCCATTGCCATCTCCACAGCAGTTTCTACTTTGATCTATCAGGTAAAATGTTACTCTACTCACTTAATGTAAATACATAATATATTTAACTACAGAATATAGTTAGATCTGCCAGTAAGCATTAATGATAGTCCTAATATCTGATTAAAACATAAACCTTTATAATATTATGGTAAAAATTCATCCTGTCACAGAACTAGAGATCTGTAAATGCTTTTTAAAATACCATTACCTGAATTTGTAGTTCCTTACTTGTTTCCAGCTACAAAATGCATACCAGAAATAACCTTGCATGTTTCTGAATTCAGCCTTACTTAAGTTCATTGATGCTCAAATGGCCTGATAGTGAAAGACATTAATTAAAAGAACATAAAAAATTACCAAAACCAAAATAATTTTACTGTAAATTGGATGCATTATTTTAAAAAGCAGGTCCTTAAGCTATAGAGATTTAGGTCATAATTAGTACTTTTCTCACTTTAACAGCTGTTAAGATGATTTTGCAGTAAATGGCAAGGACAAAAATGTGTCTACTCCTGTTTTAGGTCTGTCACTGGTAATTCTTACCATATGACTTCATGAATTGCTATGTTTGTATTTTGTTTGTATATTGTTCAGTAACAATAGCTGCTTTCTCCATCTCTCTGCTTCTCTTTTTCCTTACACTGTTTAATCTGAGTTTGCAAGTACCCTGACATTTAGAGGCTTAGTAATTTTACCCATCTTTTCTTCTCCTGGGGTTGCCATTTTCCTGATGAAGACAAAAGCACTCCAGGTAAAAAAACATAATTTATCTTTGATGTACTGGAGTTTCATTAACTGAATATGATTTTGTGAATCCGAAACTCGTTCTCATCTGAATATTTTCTGGATATCAATATGTTTGCTTTCAAACCTTGCACAATTTGAAGTTCATCTCTAAATTACGAAACTAATTTTTGGTTCATTTTTTCCATAGGTGTCACAAAGTTCTTTTATTTTCATATAAGTTCAGCTGGATACCCAATGCTATATAGTTTAATTGAGATGTAACTAGAAGAGAAAGTGCAAGCACAGCAGTACTGAGCAGTGACAAACTACTCTCAGCTAAGGGTTAGAGCTTTGGAAGATCAGCATAGAAATAGATATAAATGCCCAGAAGGGATATGGGAAAGAACTGCAGAATCATGAAATTTCAATTTTTGGAAACACCTGTAGCTGCCTTTCACCTTGGTGTAGTAACTGATAATAAATGCTACCTTGTGGGCAGTTGTTAAGATCAGATCAGTGTGGCTGATGTGTGGCCCCAACCAGGCACAAAGAAGTGAATAACAGACTGCAGGGCAAAGCTAGCATAGATCACAAGATTTGCACGTGGTAAAACCAGCTGTCCATCTCCCAGATTGTATAGGATAGATTGGCTTTAAATTGCACTTGCATTGTTATACTGTCCTAAGAGACCTGGGTTTGAAGTCCTTGCCTGCTTAAAGATTATGAAAATTAATATCAGTGATTTGTAGAGAACATTTTGGGTGGCTGGAAGAAATACCTCAGGAAAGAGGATAGGAAAGAGGCTCAAATTACTCTTATAAGAACCAGTCAGTGTCGCTGGAGAAAAAATACTATTTTATATTCAAACCCATTAGCCATATGATGCTAAGAAAATGTACTGAAATTAGAGATGCCAATCACAATCCAAACAAGGTCTGAGAAAAAAAACAGACAAGATTGCTAAGTAAGGACTGGTTCTAACCAAAGAGGTGTAGATTCATGGAATTGGATACAAGGAAATAATAGCTTTCTAATTCAATGGACTGTGTCATATTTGTGTGAAGAAAAGGTGCTAGATGAAGGAGATCCATCGGGAAAGAAATAGTTGGTCTTGTGTATCAAGACATAACTATTTGGAAGATGTTGCTCATGCTCAGCCACTCATTAGTTTTCACACTGTTTTTCAGTTTGAGAAATGACTTTTTTGTCACCGTGTATTTTTGTTTGTGTGAAGAAACTGGGAACAAAAGGAAGCAGCTGGAAATTGTTAATATAATGCTGGATATGTTTGCTAGACTTGGGAAGGAAGTTGCTAATCTACCTCAAAGCTTATAGTTAAGCTTTCCTGGGTACAGCAAATGTCTTTTGTATATTTCTGATAGAAATAAAAAGGCTTTTATAACTTTATATTGACACCATTTATTACTTTAACATAAACATTTGGCTAACTGAAGTAGGTGGTGAAACATGTTTCCTGCAGTAGAGATATGTGTTTTGGAAAAAGTTTGAAAGTCACAAAATGTTCAAACTTTCAGTTTTGAAAATTTCATTACCCTGTATTTTTTCCAGTTCAATAATTTTTTCAAGCATACATCCTTCTTCATAGGGACAAATTAGACCTGGCTCTCTTTGATAAAATACAGGGGAAGGAGGAATGGCTAATCATGGCTATCTCCTCAAGAAATAAGTTTGCTTTTTCCAGAGGGAACTCATGTCCACTTTACTTCCATATTGCGACAGCTAAGAGGAAAAATACATAGCTGAAAATTAATACAGAAAAAAAAAGCTTTCATGTATGTGAAAAATAATATCATCAATGTAACTTAGATAATTCATTATTGAACTGATTTTTATATTTCTTACATAGTTATGTAAGTGCTAGGTAAGATCACTGTACCAATCTTAGCACTTGTGTGGCATATTTGAAAATGTTTATAAGCCAGGGTGCTGCTGAAGAAGAGACTCTTCTGCTTGTTTCCCTCACTGATGTTTTGCATTGGAGCAAGCTGCTGCTCAGGTATTTGACATAGGGCAACTCCTCTGAAATGCTGAGTTATTTCACAAGGTCTGACATGCCTGCAATAGATAAGGAGTACAGGTGCACTGCAATGAAATTATATATAGCCATATATATAGCCCTGAAAAGCATAGCCCTGATTTTTTTTGAAAACCTGCCAAAGTAGTAATAACAAAAGGAAACTTATCTAAATAATAAATAATCCCTGAAGATAGATGGGTAAAATTTTATGATTAATTCCTAGCCTTAAAAGCAAAATTGTTCAACATTGTTTCTTCTCTTCTCAGTTCCAATGTTATGGGAGACAAATGAAATAAACATGTTAATTGATGATGGTTTTTCAAGGACAAAAACTATTCTTGATAGAAATGCTGAAGATTTGACGAACTCAGTTCATTTGAAGTTCAGTGACTAGGGTTGGGGGATCATGTCCTATACCTCTAGATTTTTTTACTACTATCTCAAAGCAATGATCTAGTTCTTAAGATATGTGGTTTAGCTGCTGTGCTGTTCTTACTCCTCCAAGGTCGTAGAGAAAAGGATGCAATGTTAAATTTCACAACACGTGATGAAATGTCAAGGCTATTAAAACTGTTTTAATATAGTGTTTCTGAAATTTCCATTTCAAAACCAAATGTAACAAACAATAGATAATGTCCCTGGAAATAGCTGCGTTAGAACCCTTATTTTATCTTTTGTACTGTAGTATGATGAGACAGCACAGAAGTATTTCCCTACCTTCCTAATTTTCTTGCTTTCTAGAAATTATGGTGAGCCAGAAAATTTCAAACATTTTTCTTTTACTTGAATGCATTCAACAGAGAACCTGTCTATATTATCTTGAAAGAGGTCATATCTACATCTTTTTTGTTTAAAGCATGTGTGATAATATAAAAGACAAAGAGTTGATGGGACAGGGGATAAAAATCTTCAAATTCTTTGAGAATTTTCTACCCCCAATTTGATACAACTAGTCATACTAGTGGTTTGTGAATACTTTAAACACTGAATATTCTGCATGAAATTTTATATCACATTATACTAGACAATCCAAGGTAAAAGGTACAAAATATTCCCCAGATTCTTGGGGACTGTAAAACCCAGATTTATGTCCTTGGCACCTTCATGCAATTTTACTAATGGCTCATCTCAAGGTGTACAAGAATGTTTTAGTTGTGAGGGTTTTGATTTAAGAATTTATCTGGCTTTTTTCATGACCTCAATTTAGAATTTTTCCTGCCCAAAGACACTTACAAAATCCCAAATGTCCCCAGTGGTTTGGTGAAACATAATTGATGCAATGACTGGGACATTGTGCTGTTCTCAGTAGTCTATTTCCTCTCCATTTGCTGATGTCACACTGAGGTGTCAATTAAAGATGATATGTGCAAATCTTTTGCATTGATAATGAGAAAAAAGAAAAGGTTGCAAAACACAAGGTCACAGCTTCACAATTAAGGATGAAATAGATGAAGATGATTTAGGGAGGAAAAAGCAGGGAAGATAGAAATGGAATGTCCTGATTAACTCATTCTTTTAAACACATCCTGCTTAGAGACAACAGAGCAGCCCCTCTATAGGGTCATACAGTACAATTTTCTGCACGTTACCTGACATGTGACAAATTGTTTCACTGACAAGAAATGGAGCTCATTCTGCGTTGGAGACATACACTTAACAACAGATGACTTTTAAAGATTCACTCCTTTCACTCCTGTGTTAGCTAAGATAACCACATACAGGAAAAGATGGAGGTAACACAATACCCATCCTGCAAAAAGTATTGTCAAAGAGATAGTTACCAAGCAGTCATTCACACACACACCCTCACCCCCCTGAAAAGTGGAAAAGGAATGTGGGTGAGAAATACCATCCAATAATCAGAAACTGGAGAAAATAAGTGGGATCAAGAAAAGGAGACAAATTTCTTTCTTCTGCAGTCCAAAGGAACTTGGCTAAATAAGACAAGCCTCAATAGATCCCTGTTTACTTTCAGTCAGGTCAACTGGCAGACATTGCCCACTTCATACCCACTAATTCTTATTCTAGACAAAGACTGGTTCAGAAGAAAGAAATCTGGCTCGGTTTTGGCTGGCAAAATCCTTCTCCAAAGAATTTAAGTAGAACCCTTAATTGGTTTGGGTTGAGAGGGGCACTAAGGGCACCTAGTTAAAAACTCTTCAATTAGCACCATTCTACATCTTCAAATAGCTGAAGCTGCTCAGAGGCCTGTCTGACGTGACCTTGGGTGTTTGCAAGGATGAGGCACCCACCTCGTTTCTGGGCAACCTGACCAACAACCTGTATTGTAAAATGCCTATTCCTCTTGTCTAGTCTGAATCTATCTTCTTTTAGTTTAAAACCACTAAGCCTTCTGCTACTTCTTTATGGCCTGCTTAAAAATCTGTCCTTGTCTTTCTTATACATGCCTTGAAGTACTGAACTGGCACACTAAAATCTCCTCAGAGCCTTCTCCAGGCTGAACAGCCCCAACTCTTTCAGCCTTTGCTCACAGTGCTGAAAACTCCACAGCTGAAAGCAGCACTCCAGGTGAATGGAGGGGCAAAATCCCCAAACTGCTCTGGATGCATCCCAGGGCAGGTTTGGCTTTCTGGATTGAGACATTTCACCAACACCTCCATGTCCTGCTTCAGCAGAGCTGCTCACAATCTGTTAATCCCATGGCATCTATTGATATTGGGGATTAAATAAATTATATATTAACCAAGTGAATTGCATGCCCTAACAGCTTCAAAGTCTCTGCAGGTCCTCTGAAAAGAGTTTTGCCACCTTCTCTCGACAGGCAAAGTGAAAGTAGGAAATTATTTTCTGCAGACGTTGCTGGAATACTATAATAATAATAACAATAACAATAACAATAATAACAATAGCAACAACAACAACAACAATAAAAAAATATTATAATAAAACAATAAAATATAACAAATTCATAATATAATATAATATAATATAATATAATATAATATAATATAATATAATATAATATAATATAATATAATATAATATAATATAATATAATATAATATAATATAATATAATATAATATAATATAATATAATATAATATAATATAATATAATATAATATAATATAATATAATATAATATAATATAATATAATATAATATAATATAATATAATATAATATAATATAATATAATATAATATAATATAATATAATATAATATAATATAATATAATATATAATACAAGCACTTACTGGCCAGAGCTGGAAGAGTGACCTGAAAAATGTTCCCTGCATCTTGTGTTTCAGCCTGCATTCCACCAGGAACTCTGTGATCTATTTATTGCCTTTCTATGGGCAGGCCTACCTACCTGTCTGAGGACAGTTCACCTACCAAGAAAAATCAGATTTATTTTTGGTAAACAGTACAGGTTAACGCCAGATCCAGGCAAAATTTTTGGTTAAACTGATTAAGGGAACTGACTAAAACAGCTAAGCTTTTGGGTGTAGAACCTCTTCTTTGTACCACAAAATTTATTTTTTTTCAGCTAATCACAGGAAATCTGTTTCCCTTCTGAGCAAATCTTTCCTTGCCAACCTCCTTATGCCATGTTGCCTGCAACAATATAATTAACCAAAAGCCAAAACCTCCACCTCTGGGTACACACAACCTGACTGAAAACTACGTCCGCTGTAAGTTTATAGCAACCTCAGTTTTCACAGATGTTTTACAGTTTCTCTACTGTCTCTCTGTTTAGGGACCATAGTGGGTATGTAAGTGTGAACTCAGAGATTAGGACAATCTTTCTTCCTCCACCTCTCCCACTCAAGCATGTTTTGTGGGATAGAACCTCAATTTTTAAATTTTTTGTTTTGATTAAGTAAACACTGGGCTCCAAGACATGTTTGATAGTTGGAGATTTCACTATCCTATGTATAAACATATCAATCAACTTTTAGTTTAAATTCTACATAAAGTTGTAATTATACATTAATCCTAGAACTTTCTAATCAGTTTAATTACTTCTTAAAAGAGGTGAGTGAAATGATGGGTGTTTGTCAGTGGTGGGATCCTCAGAAGACGTGTACAGAAACCATCCTAACACTTGTAAGGGAAATGCAGTGAGATGACTTAAGAAATTAACCCCCCAAATGAATAATCATTTACATTAGTGTATCTATATCTGTAAATAAATACGTGTATATACACATGTATAGACGTGTATATATGTATATATTCATGTGTGCCCTGTGTCTTTATGGATACATTTATTGTGTGTATATGTCTGTGTGTATGTCTACTGACATAGGCCAGGTATTTCTGCTTTTCCTCATAAAATCCAGTTCTTCTATTCAATAGCAGTCAAGGAAGGAAAGGTTTTCAGAGAAGTTTTTATTCCTGAATCTAAACCTTTTTTCTCCTTCCTCCAGCTCTTCTACCATAGATGAAAAGACATGTACATGTCTTTAAGAACTCTCCAGGTAGCTGATAGTCAGAGCTTTCAAGCTGCTCTCTTCGTGTCCTAGAGCTGGTGTTTGACTTTTTCTTGTCTCTCTTGTCACCTGAACACCAATTTTGCTTTTTTTGTTCTGATGAATTTCAACCACTTGTGAATAGGATTTTGCCCTTCTGGGATCTTCTCAATTACCCCTCCCTCCCTCTGCCCCTCCCATTTTATAGCAAACCTCACTGCGGTATTTGAAGCCATTGACACACTGTTTCAGCACATATTCACTTCTCTGCACAGAAAATCCCTTTGGGTCAAGAGTAAGACTTACTTCTTTTCTATACCAAAGAGAATTTTTAAACTCTGCAGAAACTCTGCAATTTCTGAAGCAAGGGCATTAAAAAATGTTCAGAACCGCTTTCTGTGGAAAGTCACAATGTGAAAGAATATGACTCTTGGATGTTCTGAATGTAGTTTTTCTACATGTTTTAAAACTGTTCATACATGATAAAGCAGAATACAGATGTATGTACTCACTATTACTCCAAATGAACTTCTGTTTTTAAAAGGCTGGGATGAATCGTTGAAGAATTTGGAATCTGCAGTAAAGACCATGTGAAGTTATGTTACCATTTCAATTTGTATAGATATTGTTGTCTTTTTATGACTGTGGGTGACACTAGAAGAAACCTTCTATTTCTCTTGTGTTCAAAATTTATGATTTACATATACCCATCAGGAGAAGAGCAGCAAAAAAATTTTGGTACTAATAATAAACTATAGCATCAGGTTTATAGCAAATAAAGGAGCTAAGCTCATCACTGTGTGGAATATAAAATGAAAAGAATAAGGTTTGTTGGATTGTCCTTTCTCCATATTTAAGTGGATAGTAAGCTATACATCAAACTGTGAACTCTTTACTTGTAATAGGTGAAGCAAATAGCCAGTTCAGTTACTCTCATGAGTAATGGCTTACTGAATCTAGTCCATAAATAATTGACATCTACTACCTTGAAGCTTCTCTCTGCACTTGGTAAAAATTGTTGCATTTCAGGTAAAATAAATGGGGATAGGAATGCTTTTGGCAAAGATGCTGAAGCCCTTTACACCTCAGGACAGCTACAACTGGCACACACTGTGGAATTCTGAGGAAGGTCAGGCAGGAGTCAAGCTTTTTACATTTTGATCCATTTCTACCCTACATAAAGGAAATAACATTTCTTTCTGATTCTAACTTTACTTTCAAAGACATTGACTAACATTTTCAATCTGACATTCGTAGCACACCTTGAACTCTAGCCAACTGTTTGACAAAGGAACAAAGGCATCACATCACCACAGCAGTACCCTACCTTCTCCTATTATGCAAGAGAGCACTTTCAGTTAAGTGAAGATTTCCAAGATATTTGTATGATCTACAAATTACAGATTCAGGCAGATGAGCCTTCTTAAGATAAAAACACCACACATGTAAGTAAGAAAAATGGATCACCAAATAAAATAATTCAATTGATTTTTCTGATCTTGCAACTCATAAACAATATGAGATTAGGGCTTGGAAATTCTGAATTAGTTCCTCGTATATCCTTCTAACTCATCAATATAATTTCCAGTCTTCTCCATGTAAGTACAGGTTAAGGATCCTTTCTTTGAGCTCTGCCTAATGCTGTTGAAAATCTTCAGTGAAATGAAATGCCTTTAAATAAATTTACATCCAATAGTAAGTGTGTCTTTAATTTCTGTAAGTTTTGCAACCTCAGCTGGTTTTGCCAATGAGTAAATAGCTTCTCATCTCAATAAGTATTTTCAATACAAAGCCTATTTACATCTTATGTATTAGCCTTTTCGTTAAAGGATTGCCTTCCAAAAATCATGAAATGTAGATTTATAGAATATAGAATATTTTAATGTATATACAATGTGAATTATATAGGTGGGAAAGGAAAGCATCTAATATTCTACTGAAACTCATGAGTCATTCAGTATTGAGTCAGAAGCTGAGCATTTAAATGAAAGCACAGGGATGTTCATCTTGTTTTTTACCAGAGGTGATCTTGATTTTTCCTTTAGCTTTCCTTTAGTCCACATCTCTGATAAGAGAGCCAGCAGGAGTTTTACTGTTTCTAGGCTAACAGCAAACGAAATAGAAATATCATAACTGCTGCCCTGTATGTGATAGCCAATTTGAAATACTGCATTTCAGATCCTCACACTGAGCTGTAAATTGCTATCTCCACTGTGTCAGACAATAAGAATATCTGTAGGTCTATATTGAAAAAGAGAGAAAGAGAGTAAGAAAGAAAGAAAGAGAGAAAGAAAATAGATACAGAAGATACAGGGTTTCAGGGATAAAGACTTTTATTTGCTTCGTTGTTTTAACCCTGTGAAATTGATGGGCTTTTTATTTATCAAGCAGAAAATTTTCTTGCTTTTTTCATGTATTAATCATAATGTGTTTCCTAACACTATTCTTGCCTGTGTCTGAGCAGTCTTCTTCCTTCCATAATTCAAAAAATCATGAGAGCTGTCCTTGATAAAACGGTAAGTTTCCATGTCCTTGGAAAAACTTCCTACTGTAGATGTGCTGTTGGGATGACTTTTTTTTTCTTTCTTCCTGTAGGTGTTATTCTTACAAGCAACTCCTGTGTGGCTGTTCCTTAATATACATTATTGCATCGTTAATATTTTCACAGTGAATGCTGTTATGATATGCTGCTACAGGCTAATGTTTTCTGGGATTCTCAGTCTGTTGTCTTCTCAAGTTAACTTATTAATAACTTGAAACTGACTCTGTAGGAGAAGAGGCACAGCGCAGCATTTGGAAATACATGAGTTACAGCAGCAGGAAGGGGCAGCAAGGATGTAAAATGCTGAGCTGATGCCTGAAATTGTTCTGGTGCCTTCCTTCACCAAAACATATCCATTCCCAGTTGTTACATTGCATGTTTTTCATAGTGGCCCGGTTGACTGTCTTGGTACTCCTGTGCATTTTCATAGACCTCAGGATAGTGTTATCAGGAAACTTTTTATAGAGTAAAGTGTTTTAAATGAGCAAGTAATATATCTAATAATGACAAATCTCTGGCATTAAATATGAGAGTGAAGTGGATGGTTTGACACAACCACAATCACAGGACTCTAAGGAGAGGTCTGTTACGTGGTGCAACAGTAAGCTTGAAGGTCATGGCACTTATGTTGTATACTTTGTGCATATTTAGAATATATATTATAGGGATGCCTTTTCTTTTTTTTTAATGTTTAGCACATATTCCTGATATATTTAATACATGTTTCTGAGAATTACTGTTACAGCTTGATTGGACTCATTAAGGAAGAGAGATTGGGCACGTGAAAGTTGCAAAGTTTGGCAGAATGAATTGATAGTTACTTAGGGAAAGGAATAGTGCATATGGGAAGCATGACTATATAAGAGAGAAAAAAATGTAAGACATCTTCTGAACTCACATCAACAAAGAGGATTTTTTTTTAGTCTGGGTTTTTTGTTTGTTTTTGTGGTGTTGGTGGTATTATTCTGCCTGCAGGAGCTGGTTTGGAGTTTTTGAAGAAAACTGTCCAAAAAAAAAAATTGAGAAGTATATCTGGTTTTTCCATGTATAAGGGGTGTGAAAATTTGACAGTCAGAAGCTTGAAGCTAGGGTAAGAAATAAAAGAAGTGAGAGTAGTTCAAAATTGCATGCCATGACAATGGTCAGTCTGTATAGTAGATACCTGGAAGAATTTTGAAAGTTGTCCTTTTTAGTGAAGAAACTAGACTTAAACAAAAGCAGTGAATTAGGGAGTATTTACGTGTGATAAATGTGCTTTCTAGCTTAGACTGTGATTTAAAATCCTGCTTGAAGGAGCAGGTTTCTACAGAAATAGCCCAAATGATAGTCGCATTTCGTGCAAATCTGCCAGAAAATCCATGAGAAGCATTCCCCAGTTTTGAGCTTGATAAAGCAGGCAGAGATATTTATTAAAAAACATTTAGTGCCCATGGCATGAAGGATTTAAGGACTCACAATAAGAATAGCAATAAGGGGATATTAGTTTGGAAGCATCCACAGAACATGTTTAGTTTATGTGCTGTGAGGGTTTGGATGGGTAGGGGCTCGATGGATGGCCTGTTTTAGCAAGCTGAGCATTCTTCAAAACAATGCAAAGCAATATGAAAATGCTGCTGGAGGCAATGTTGCAACCAAGTACTTCACCAGATGATAATATCTTTCTGTTATTCTTAATCTGTGCATTTGTTCCACATAATCTCCTAATGATATTAATAAATGTTCAAAATTGTCTCATCAAAATAAGACATTTAAAATAGTGTTGTTTAAGTTGCAAAAGCAAGAAACAAAATTTGGGGAAAAGACTAGTTGTATAATGTGGCTGCAAACTTAATTTGGCTCCTTTCTGATTATATGAATATTTATTCATTAATTTTGTGATCCCCTGCCCTATCCTTCAATTTTGAACTTCTCAGCATGAAGAAGTTCTTATTGTGGAAAGGAACTCAGTTTATTTCCTTGAAATTCTTTACATAATCAGAATTTTAGGGAGAATATTTAAGATTTTTATCCATATCTCCAGCTTTCCAAGAAAATCATTTATGCATATGAAAACTTACTTTTGTTTGTGAGAGGATTTGAAAGAATATTTAAATATTTTAAAAATTTAAATGTTGTTATGGGCTTTACATGTAAGAGATGACAAGTTTTCATGGCTCTGCTGTAGGAATAAATGTTGATGCTATAATTTGCACAGGTATCTATTGATCACAGTGGAGAATCTGGAGTGTGATGAATTTAGTGTTGTTAGCTCAGAAGATTGTGGAAGTCATAATCTCAAGCAGTATGGTTATTGACAGATTATTGTCCATATGAATTTCTGCACAGCCTAAATTGTTCACTGTTAAATGACGTACTTATTTGCAGCAAATTTATTTTTACAAAGAATTGAAAAGACTTTTTAAAAATGACATGAGTGAACGTGACATTGCCGTGGAGTAAACGGTATGGTTTCTGTAGTCAGTACATTTTGAGATGGAAAGCTCACCTGGAGTTGGCCAGTACAGGTTATTTGCAATGATACCATTTCTTTTCCTGTGTGTGCTCAGTTCTCTCAGTCTGGTGAATAATATGTTTCTGAGACATTTTGGTGGAATCTAAATTTATTTGGTAAAAGAAAGGGGTCTTGGGATGCTTAGATCAGGTAGGAATCAAAATACAGCAAAACAATAGGATAAGACAAAACACATTTTTCTCATATACCAAGATGTGCAACAGGACACTTGTGATTCCAAAAAAGTGAGTTCTGAATTCGCCTTTGTCTTGGATGAGATCAGAATTCAGTCAAAAAATATAAATTTTGTACTAGAGAGCAGTAGTGCATCTATAGAAACAGTTCTCCAACACCTGCTTCTTTCAGTGATCGGTCACATTTTTTAAAAAGCAACGAAAAATACCAAGTTGTCTTTAAAAGGCCAAGAAAGAAAGAAATAATAAAATAAAAAAATAATTTAAACTATTTTTTCCTTGTAACAGTGTTCCAATAGAATATCAGGATCAGAATATAAAAGCCATTAAAAACAAAAGATATCGTATAATATAAATATTTGTTTCTCTTAAAGCTGCAACAGCTCTATGAATTTTCTGAAGATTAATTACATGGACACATTTTAGAGGGGGCTTCTGCTTTTTTCTCCTAAATTTTCTTATTGAAACAAGAGATTATGGTTTTAAACCATCTACTATTGATTTCAGCCTGAGCTATCACATGATAGTCAAGAGTTTTTTGTTTTCATCTCTGACATCTTTTTCTTGTTTGATGTATTGTCTTTGAAACGATGACATAAACTTCAAAATGCACAGTTAATATTGATGGTTATTTTAATAGTGGACAGTGATTTTTTACAGCTGTCTCTTGTACCCAGCTCATTTTGCAAGAAACTTCAGACTCATCTACTGTAATTAGAATATAGTGTAGCATTTTCTTGGTGTTGTGATTAAAGTGACTGGGGTATGATATTTCAGTTGTCTGCGTGCTGCATGGTTCAAGAAGACACATCTGGAAGTATTTTCATCTTCTCTAAATCAAAAATAAAATGTGACTTCAAGACCAGAGATTCAGATGTGGGTTCTTTAAGCATGGTGTTAGGGACTTAGATTCAAAATTCGAAGCACTAATAATTGAGGTAGCATTTAAGTGAATGGAGTTGATGAAGAATAAGGCAAAGAGAATATTTAATAAGTTTAAAACTTTATGGCATAGTTTTGGAGTTGACAGGAAAATGTTTCTCTGAGAGCCCTGATAATGAAGTTCCTTTCAGCGTTGATGTTTACTGTCCCTGTTTTATTATTTATGTGATAACTCACAAGATAATTATTCATCACAAAATCCCTATTAATTCTTAACACTTGGTGCTGTGGGTACAATAAACATGGTGTAACTATTAGGGTGATTTTAAATCCATGCAAGAGTAATGGAGACAGCCTTTAATAACAATAAGTAGGTTAACAATAGCATTTACTCATCAGAAGGACTTCCATCATCTCAAGTTGTTACAAGGTGTGAAAAAGAAGAGATGGAACTGAATGTAGGATTTCAAATCTGAGTTAATTCCATTGAATTTAATGGTCCCTTGGGCCAAATGAATTATTAGTGAGGTAACATCAAATGAAAAAGATCCAGAGTGCTATAAAAGTTGCCTCACTTGAGATTATATATTAGCTTTCATGTACCTGGAGGTGATTATGCTGTGGAGACAAGCAATTGGTTTCACACATCCACTTTTTCTTCCCTTTCTCATGAGTGTTTTGGGACAGAATACTTTTGTTTTGCTTCTGTTGACAGCCTACTTTTATTTTTTTTTTAATGACTAATAATTGTATTCAATTCTATTAGTCCAGGTCAAGCTCTTAAAAATACATAGCTTTTGTGTTCTACAAGAATGGGACACAAAGCTATCTCTCTGCCTTAAAATATATTTTCCGAGTTGTCATTCTGCTCTTCTCAGATGTGGATGGGAAAACCCACTCTGAAATTTTTGAAAAGTAATTTTGAACTGGATGATATGGAATAAGCAAGCCTATGGACCAAAGGAACCTAGGGACCATAACATTCTATGAACAATACTTAGTGGTTGCAGAGTTACAATGGCAGTGCTGAGTGGATGGATGATTTAAATGTCTCTTTTCCAGTCTCATTGGTTCTATGATTCTATATCTCATGAGCACAGCCATCTCTCCTAACAAGGTGCTTCTCCATTCTTTGCATGACCCTCATGCTAATAATTGATTGTTGAATATTCCACCAGAATAATTTTCTGACCATATTTCATACACATATGGGTGATTACTTAATGTAGTTTAAATATTTTAAAATTTGCTGCAACAGAGCTGACAGGTTTTTTGTTTTTTTTAAAATAGCAATCCTTTGCTTATTTTCTATTTTCCTTTCTCTGCAGATATACCAGTTTGGTCAAGGGCTGCTACAATCACCTGTCAAAAAAATCTCTATTTGCCATTTCCTGTTGTGTTGCCCTCAGAAACCAGACAGTGCAATACAACAGGATATCAGTGGTATCCAAATTATATTAAATACATCAAAACAAAACAGAAAAAACAAACAAACAAACAGAAATAAAACAAAACCCAAACCAAACAACAACAACAAAAAAAAAAACCAAACCAAAACAAACAGAAATCCAAAACACAAAAAACAACCAACAAAAAAAAGCAACTGGTGCATTGTTTCTTCCAAATGCAAATATGAAATTTTTCATTGAGCATCTAGAGTAGAATTCTACTATAGTCTGCAGCATGATAAGCTTGGATTGTTGCATCTACCGTGTCATCCCAGAGTAAAATCTTTTCTCTGAAGCTCTAGGTCACAATGTGGCCTCTTACTCCTGCACCCTGTACAGTGATCAGTGTTCAACATGGCATCTTTCAATCCCAAAGAAAATATTTCTATGACTTCTCCTTCTACTTTGTTCTCCTGGAGCAGAGAGATCAACATCTCAAGGTGCAAGAGAATACAGTTTGTCTTCCTTTATGTCATTCCTTTTCTGACCCAAGAGGCCTCTGCAAAAAATGCATGCTGAAATTTTCATAATGGTGATGATGGTCTACAAAAGTCTAGAGAGCTCCACGGACCCCAGGAAATACATGTGCCCTTAGTAGCATCCCTTCTTTGGGCTCCACACAACTCTTCCTGATGAAATGCTTTCTGCTTGCTCTGAGTAGGCAGATCCTGTGAAATGTGGAAGAGACTTACAGGAGATACAAATGGAAACGTAAAAGGTCTCCCTCTTCATTATGTCATCTTCTCAGAAAACAGGAGAGCTGCTTTCTTCCATGAGAAATCTGAGTCTAATACCTCTGTTTGTCCAGTATCAAAAACCTATTCGTCATCCCTATTGTATAAAAACTCTCCTGTGTAATCAAGTTTATTTCTTTGACCCTGGCCCTCACTTTTCTTCTCATGACATAGATGTGTCATATAAGGAAAGGTATTGATTTCTGTTCTTATTTTTAAAGTTTTCATTATGAGTTTTTTAAAATAATTTTTATTTTTTGAAACAAATATTTTCTATCCACTGAAAAGTCTTGTCTTCAGAAATGAATGCACTGCCATACTTGTTTTTTACTACGGAAACTCTAAAGTACTTTATTTTCCCAGACCTGTAATTTTTTCAGTTTCTCTTCTTGAAATCTAGCATTTCAAATGTTCCTTTGATCTTCTTACATCTTAGTCCTGGCAGAGGAAAAAAATGCCAGCATTCAGGTGACTGGAATTTTCATTTGCATTTTAATGGTCTCTTTTCTAGTGGGTCTGCTTATGTATCCCTGAAGAGGTACAAAATAGAGCAATTGTTGTCCAAATGTGACCATTAAAACAAAACAAAACAAAAAAAGTAATAATGATTCAGGTTTGTTACTATAAGATTTTCGTAGGCAGATTTCAGATCTTCTCCATGCCAAATTTACTCTTGTTTTATGGCTACAAATGAACTATACATACCAAGAATAAGATTATTTTATAATATCTTCTTTCTTTCTGCAGTGATTTGATGACTTTGTGAAAGCATTTTTTCATTTTGTGAGTTCTTTCCAAACAAATGTGAACTGGTTTTGTTTGGTTATTCATAATCTTTTTGTTTGTAGTACCTTGATCAGTTAAGTGGGATGAAAGGCTTTCCACCTCTTCATGTGTCGACAAAACATTTTAAGAACAGGAAATAAGCACTTCTGCAATCAGTTGGAAAGCTGCATTATTTTTCTTTCTTGGAGATGACAATTTTTTTATATGTGATCATATGAGAGGAATGACCAGATGGCAGATTTGCACCAGAACCCATCCTTCAGAAAAGCTGTGAATAGAGGTGGGTGGAAAGGGAATGGAAAACTTCAGAACCTGAATAGTTTTTAATACTAATTACTGAGCCTTAGCTGTTGATTTCCCTATACACGTTGTATTAAGAGTTATCTACTGAGGGGAGATATTCCATGGTAAACTGGGGTGCAAATTTACAGTACATTGGTTACTCTGCATTAACTCCCTGTGAGGAAACAGCATGAGGCAACTTGTTTTACCTTAAAAGTGCCTTGCTTAAAGGTGCTCTTTGTATGGAGGAGTTAGTGGACTGTAAATTCTAACCCAAGCTTATTAACATTAAACTGTCTGAATAGATAAAGCCTTATTTGTCTGACATTAATTTTCAAGCATCTCTGTACTAAAGACTTGTCATTGTTGATCTTCTATAGTCACAATTCCTTGAATTCATGTCTGTGTTTATACAGCAACTGATGTATCCATTGACTATGATGATCATACTCCTTCTTGATGATGATCCTCACTTGTTATGAAGGACCAAAGATGGGTTTATTATATAAAAAAAATGTAACAATAAGTGCTGAACTTTTAGATGGAAAAACTTGGTACCAAGCCCTTGTGATGTTACATGCCTGGAAGTTTGAGAGCTATCTGAGTTACAAATTGAGCACCCAAACTTCATCAACTTGAGAAAGTTGGCATTGCAACTTGTATCACCCATACACTTCTAAAGGGGCATGATTTTGGTAATTGTCAGTGATTGTCTTCTAATATTTCCAAAGGAGATTTGGAGTCTTAGCAGACAGGAAATCCAGTGAGGATGACTGGGTAATATTTGCCACTGTGTACCATGACTATTTTTTGAGCAGGTAATGAGCTGTGTGAATGATGAGAAATTGTACACAGGTAGAATTTCCAGAACTGACATTTTGAGCACTTGATACTTCTTGCTCTTCAGAGTTCAACAAATTATAAATCTCCACAAAGTTTATCAGTGTATAGAAATAAAAAAAAATAAGCTAGAGATGGTCTAAAATTATTTCAATGTGAAGGTCTTTTGACAAAGAACTAGGAAAAATGGAAATAAAACTTTTTTTCCTTTTCCCTCAAAGGAATGGAGATAGGGTTTTCTGTGAAATAGAACTGATTTTATTTTTGCGGAAAATCCCATATTCAGTAAAAGTAGTTTGGATGAACAGAAGAAAACAGAACCAGGTGGTGTTTCATGATTTGGTCTGAATTTAAATAATATTAATGTCTCACAGAAAATAATAGCACAGTTTTTCTTGCTTAAAGATATGTATTTTTTTTCTTTATGTGTAATTCTAAATGTCAATTACCAGAAGTTATTCAAATATTAATTAACTAACCAGCATATTTTTGCTTTCTGATTGATTGACTGTCCTATAAAACTTCCTACATAAAATAGGAAGGGCTTTTTAAAAAAGATTAAAAACTCAATTCCAGGCTGTTGCATTGAAATCCAGGAATGACACATGCTTCAAGCCAGCATGGATCCTGACTCATTGTTTGTAGCTGAAAAGAATCATATAGGCTTTGTGTCTTAGCAATATCCTAAGAAGATAACTAATAAGAAATAACATATATTGATAACCTCTCTAGGATCACTTTCATTTTCAGAGAATGCTCTGGGCTTGACAGCTCCAGGAAGGGGCAGGAGCAGACAAAAGGTGTAATATAGGTCTGAACACTGCTTTGCTGGCTCTTTTTTTTTCCTTCCCAGTATCTGGTATAAGTAAAAATAGATTACCATAGATCTTTTAAACCCAGACCAGACATCTGAACTGTCATTTTCACCTCTGATTCCCATCAATGTATTTTACAGGCACTCAGTAATGTATCCTGTATATCAAGACACACACCCCACAAAAAAAAAGAAAAGAAAAAAGCAGAAAAGAAAAAAAGGACAGCGCTCAGTGCTTCTGTTCTGTGGTGGTGAGAGGCAGCTCACTGCACTCTTTGTAGTCCACAACTAGGGAGTTCAAAAGCTTTAACAAAGGACTTCTATGCAGCCCACGCTTTCTTCTGCTACTTTTATTCTGAGCAAAATGTATTCAGTTAACAAAGAAATGGGAAATAGTGATCTTAAAACAATTTTCATGCCAGAAACTGGATTTTTGGTGGTATAATGAACTGATGTCCTGTAAAAGGTCGAAAAAAATTAGATCAGTGAAAGTATTTGATGGCCAGGAGGAATGTAACTTGTCTGTATTTATACAAACTTTTCCTCTAATAGGACTGCCCAGTTACTTTAATATAATCAATAGGAAGAGTCAAACATGATGAAAACTTGTTCCAATTCTACCCATGTGTATGACATGAAAATGGAGAGCTACAGTTTGGATGGACCATTAGAAAATTGCAATGAAACCATCCATTGAATGAACAAGGACATGAAAATGCTCAAGTTATTAATTTAGTATTTGCACAAAAGATTCTTGGGAGAGGTTTGAAGTTAGGTTTCAGAACTAGCAGGTCTCCTGATGATTTATTCTCCAATTTAAGTCCAAGACTGGGTGGCAAGTGGAAGATAATAACAGCAGATAATTGACAATAAAATAAAAAGCCCCTGCAGGTGAGATACATACAATTTATTATTAGCAAATCTGTCAGTCCATAGAGACTCCAAGCTGTGTTCTCCTCATCAGAACAGGGACATGGAGCTGTGGAAATACTCTACACTGTGCCCTTACATGGGTCATTTCTTGATAAAAGGCAGTGGTCATTTCCTCAAAATTTGGTCTAAAAGCCTTAATTCTCTGTCTCTTTGCTGCTCTGTGCTTTCTGCTATATCAGAAGGCCTGGCAGAGATATTAAAAAAACAGCTTGCAATTTATGATGTCTGCCCTATCACCCTTGAAAGCTAACTGTATTTTTTTACTACTTGGTTATGCACTTGACAGGATTATCCTCACACTAAAATGTGGAAAAATCTTTATTACTGAAAGTTTGGAGTTTGAAGGATTTTTGGATCTCTGTCTAGGAAAAAAAAAAACGGGGGGGAGGGAGATTAAAAATCCCATGAAAGCAAAACACTGAAGGGAGGAAAAGTAAATGAGGCAGAAACAACAATCATGGTTTAACTTGGGTTTTCTTTGTTACTACAAATGATTTTTGCCATCTGAGAAGGAAAGGTGTACTGGTTAGAGAGCCAGTGCATATATCTCTATTAAAAATAATAAATGTTTTTCATAACTTCACAGAAGTTTTTCATGGTCTATTGACCTGTCCACCTGTCATTGAAGATACAATTATTGAGTATTCTATTCCAAAATCACAACCAGTAGAGGACAGTGTTTTCAAAAATATCAGAAGAATGACCATAGATTGTTGACTGGCTGATGATACCATTATCCATGACATTGCTTTCAGGTCAACATTCCTGAAAATGGTAAAACCTTCTAGGGAGCCAACTGGTTACAGACAGCACAGGTGAGCACTGTTGGCAAAATGCAGCATTTTGTAAATTCTGTAAAGTCTGTCTTGTTAAATGTTTCCTCTGCTCACCTTTAGACAAACAAAAATGTGTAAAACAAGCAATCTAGTTGCTACTAAAAATATTCTATTTATAGTTGTGTATTATCAATCTTTGGGGGGTCTTTTTGCATTGCAAAGTTAGTCTTGCTTCAGAAAATTTTCTAGATAGTTGCAATGTGAACTTTTTAATATTTTTCTCCATTTTGCATATTTTTATATGGCTTTGTCCAGGTCTACAAGAAAATATATACAGTAAGTGTTGGGTTTTTTCAGAAGAATAAGAGCTCACACAGACACATACACACACACAAAAATAAAAAATAGGCATTGACAACAGAAAAAAATTATGAAATCTGACAATGAAAATAAGTAGAATTGAGATAAAGATCTGCCATGCTTTTTAGTAGATACACTACAGCTAGCAGATTAGAATTACAATTTACATGAAGGATGAAAGACATAACTGTTATGTACCCATGTTTTGTTAAAAGCAAAACTAAATTAAACAGAAATATTAGTAACATGCAGTAAAAATATCTGCAGAAGGAATCCTTCTACAATAATGATATTACTCATAATAAGCTGTAATTATGTCCCAGACATTTATCAAAAAAACAGGAATTCTAGGCAGTTACCAAAAGCTTCTTGGAATTTGATACTATCAGTTCATCAGAGCATAAAAAGATATTTGAACTACATGACCTTTATGAAATTTGATTTGGTTTTCATGTTTCAAATTTAATTTATTTTTTTAGGTGTAAAATTGAATGGAAAGAACATTGGGTGATCATCTTTAACTTTTTCACTAGAGGTGTTAGAATAATTTGCAGGAAAGCCTTTTCCTTCAGTATTTGAGATTTAAACACAGACGTGTATTCTTGCCTGCAAACTATTGCATTCCTCAAATTAATGCTGACTTCTTCAACAATGTAAACTCACCATATTTAGAACTCGTTTCTTACAAGCTTTATAATAGCAGCATATTGTCTCCTCAATTCAGTTTGTCCAAAGGAAGCAAGCTCAAAATAGTTGGAAATATCTTTTCAATCACACTATGTGGGATCTAAAAATTACTTCACTTCTTTTTGATCCTTGAAAGGAAACTCAATTAATTTTGACATGTTGTCAAAAAGGTCTACTTTTGTTTTCAAGAAAAGCAATGGAGAGATGTTCCCTCGGAAATAGAATTAGTCCTCCACTCATTTTACAACAATCCTGAAACTAGGATCACAAGTCCCAAACAATGTAACATTACTGTCATAATCATAAGAGAAATTCTGTAAATCTTTATTTTCTTAAGAGCAGAGTGAAGTAAGGAAAATGACCATGAGAAACAGAAATATTTGGATGTGCTGCACGTTAATTCTAGACGGTAGTATCTTAATAAAAGCCTCAAGCAATTTTATTTTATTTCTACTTCTGTTTCTTACTTTATTTTACATTTATTGTGCAAAAAAAAAAGCATAATTCTTGCTAGATCTCAGATGCACGTTTGATTTAAGAATAGTAAGCTAGTATGCAACATCTAAATCACAAGTTAAACTCTCTTCTGTGATCTGAAGACATCTCCTTTCTCCAATTAGATTTTTTTTTAAATTTTTTTTCAGATCTTAGAAATAAGGCTGAATTATGAGGAAAATCTCTGGATTCATACCAAATAATTTGCAAGATAGTTTTGTAGTGGTAGCTTACCATAATTTTTTTCCAAATAAGTTCAAAATTTCAGCCTTTTCAAACGTATTCTGAAGCACTTTTATGACATGATTTATGACATCTGTCACTTCCACAAGCAGCCCCATGGATTTAGGGAGGATTACTTTTGTGAGCAAATGCCACCTAAAATGGAAGATGCCTACAGAAATTAGAAATAAGCCTTCCTAGTGCATAAATGGTCCCTATAAACATGTCTTATATGACATTTCCAGGTTTATTTTTTAATTTTTTGACCTGTGTTTTTGCACTGTAAACGCTGAAGAACTTTATTTTTTTTTGCCTCAAGGTCAAAATATTTCTGATATTCTCATTCCTATTTTTTGGATTGCATAGTATTCCATGATAATCACATAAAAAAAAAGACACAGATCTACACTCATGTTTAGTGCATCATTCAATCTTTTAATCTTTTTTCATGAAAATAACTATTTTCTTCAACACGTATTCCTATTGCTCTTAACACTTCAGAAGCCACCATGGTTGTAGCCTTAGAAGATGGAATTGCACAGCATTTAATAGTTTGTAATTTTATATGATTTAGGTAGAGTTCTATACAATTTGCATTTTCATTTTGCACAGCAAGCTGACAATTATTAACAATATATTTTTCCCTGTCCTGTTCGTGCAGCTCTGTCATTCGTAGCGGGTTACAAGTGAGTTAATTTTCAGAAAGAGTGGCTTGAAAGAGCTCTGGAGCTGGGCTGTTTATGAACACAGCCTTTTCTCTTATTTCTAATTAGTGTGAAATGGTTCCAAACAGGAGTCAGTGCTGCAGAAGTCTGTGCTGCACAAAGCCAGCCTTGTTAACGGACACAGAGAACAGTTTGTTTTGTCGAATAAACAACTTTGTCATAGTGCTTTTCAAAAAGAATATAATCCAGTTTACCAGCTGCCCTCTGAATGTTGAATGCTGTTGATGTGCATCTGGAGGTCTTTCTTGGGGATTAAAAATCTTTATTCCTATTTAGAGTCCCATGTCTACTTAGAGTGAGATTCAAAAGAATTTTTAAAAAGCTGGTATATATTCTTTTATTTATAGAGTTGAACAGAAACTTAATAATTGCATATTTTTTCTTAAATTTTCTGTTGTGCCTTGCATAGTTACAAAGTGATGCATGCTGGCATATACTGATTCTTATTAGCTGAGGAAAATACAAGGTCTTGGTGTAAGTTTTGAAATGAAATGCTGCTCTTTTCTGTCTCTGAATAGGTAGTGGATATAGATGTTCTTTTGGAGCTTCTGCAGTAAAGCAAGTCATAAGTATTTTAATTTTCCAAGAATACCAGACCCAGTCTTATTGTCATTTCTATAATGTTGCATATGGGAATAGATAGTTTCATCAGGCAAGGAAAAAACCTGAAGTTATGCATGAAGCTGCCTCTGGTGTTGACAACAGCACTGCTATTAAAAGGTAAAATAGGACACTCTTGTATGTGGTTTCTTTTCTCATAATGGTGCAGAAGTAGTAACCTTGGACTACCCTGTATGATTTTAGTTTCCTCTCGTTGATCTTTAACTGTGGTCTAGAATGAGGACTAGCTCAGAGGCATAACTTAATGCTAGCTAATGATCTGAGCACTTCATTGATAACCTCCCATTGAAGAAGCTCTGAGTCAAAAAGGGAAGTAGAAAAGCAAAGGATATATGAATGTGAACACTGTTAGGAGTAGGGATTTGTGTACACTCCTTAGGATACCTATTATACTTTCATGTAATTAACAGGAATTTTCCTGTTCTCTAAATGGAACGAGACCCTGACACTTTAAAATTTAAAATGACTATGTGTAGAATCCTAAGGCTGAGAGGCAGCTGGCAGAAAGATAAAGAAGGAGAAGGTTAAGCTACAAGAATATTGCCCTTTGTGTATTTCTTTGCAAGAATATTTGTCACAACAGAAGGGAAAAAGAATAGCAGTGTGTTCAACCTGGTCCCTTCTCCCAGGCATTGTGAGTGCCATCAAGCATCCAGCCTTTTGAGTGTACACTGCTACACTGCTCAAACAGTGGAGAATACTCCTGAGCCTGAGAATTTATTTGACCTCCACTGTTTGAGAAGACATTTTAGGATTCCATGAGATGTTCTAGTTGTATAAACTATGAAAGTTACAGAAATACAGAAGATTAAATACTGCATGAAAGAAAAATATTCCTTCAGTGCTTCTGCACTGAAATTAAACTGAAGTGAAAGGGTCTTTGTCCCACCTATAAACAATGCTTTTCTTCCTCAGTGTAAGTAGATTCTGAGGCTCTCAAGTATGATGATAATAAGCTGGGGAGAAGAGACTTTCTCAAACAGTTCAAGGGTGACTGTTGAATTATTTATTAATTTTGATATGGTATAAATTGTCTCCCCTTCCTCTTTGTTTTTTAATAATTCTGTTTTTCTGTTAATGATTATTTATGGCTAGTTATGTCTTCTTTGTCTTTTTTGTTTTTGTTTGTTTTTTACTTGCTATCTGTTCACCCCCCCACATTCTGAGCATCCGTGCTTATCAACATATCAGTCAAGTGGAAGGTCATAGACTCAAAGATCTACAATAGGAAGAATGATCACTGGAGTTATGATACCTGAATGTAACTCATACCTTGATGGTTACCTTTGAAAGAGAGATGCCACTTGTCTCAACCCTGCTTCGTTTTCAGCTTTGTGAAGTACAACTTTACCTATACTTTCTAATTTGGCACTAGAATGCAGCTCAGAGCACAAAATAAGTATTTTTTTTTCTGGTCAAAGAGCTATGTGAGCTTGTTGAACATGTAAGCATATAAGAAAGCTGAAATAAAGAGTTATACGTATCGTAGAAGTGTCATTGATTTGAAAGAATGAATACAGCAGCTGCTTTTCTTCTTTCTCTTCCCTTCTCCCCTTAGCATCAGATGGAATGCCTCAGGCTTTCAATTTCAAAGACTTAATATTATAAAATGTGTGACTTGTTTACTTTCTAGCACTAAGAGAGTAAAAGTCAAGAACTAGATCTCTTTAGCTCTGTCAGAGTGGAAGAGACACGGCATGAAAGAGTCTGTCTACTGAATGCTCCTCCCTTTCCTATATGACTCCCTCACCTGTAGTTAGCCTAATTAAACTGAATAGGGGACTGCTCTTAATTGGCTCCCTGCTCTATTAAGTAATGCAGATTACACAATTGAAGAAATTTGAATTTCTTGGAATTGAATCCATCCTCTCGATGGTGAGCTTTGAATTTTTTTTTCCTTAGTTTTAAATGATTGTGTAAGAGGCCAAAGATGCTGAAAGATGTCATACAGAGAGATTGGAAAATAAACATTTTCCAGTAATTTCTTTCATTAATTCCTTTATTTTTCTCTGTAAAGTGTGTTACAAGATGAATTAGAAAGTGAAATGTCTCCAGATTTCTGAATTTACAGGCTTGATCTGAATAAGTCTAGATTACGCCTTTGTTTTAATCATTTTGAGTTAGAGACAGAAAAAAAAGCTGTCTATAACAAAAATATTGAATTTTGTGGAGCTCTATGTCCTGCAGTACAAACTGAGTGAGGTTTCAGTATGAATTAATATCTTCACAGTCAGTCCTTCAAAGAATTTTGGGCACTATTATTTTCCAATCATCTTTTCTAGTCAGCAATAATCATAGAATTTTAAAAGAGAAAATACTCATCTGCTTAAGGCCACTTTGCTCAATAGCTACTGATACAATAATATTACCCAGTTCATGGAACATTTGTGAGGGACTTAATTTTTTGTGATCATCCATTTCCCCATTTCTTTATACCTCAAGAAAAAATGTGTCTTGAGTGTCACTGCATAACTCTGGGGCAAATAAGAGGTTCTCATTTTAAGATGATTCTAGGCAGACTCTCTGTTTGAGATCAGATTTAATGCTTTCAGGAAGACTTTAATAACATACCTCATAATTTCCAGAGTGACATTCTGGAATGTCTAGCTTGAGGTATTTTGATGTCCTATGCCTCCTATTAAATGAGTATTTTTTCCCATCCCCATTAACTGTGACCTTCCTGCACTGTGAGGACATTATTTTCCTTCATCCATTTTCTTTCTATATGTACTCTAGTCTTTCAGTAATGCAATATTTGTCATCTCTTGCTAAGATTCAATAACGATTGCTACTGGCCTCAAGGCTATGCAAAGGCAGGGCAATGACAACACTGGTTACATCCAGGGAAGCCTCAGAAGTGCTCAGGACACAGAGGAGGAAGAAATACCTAGAACAGATGCCTGAAGAAAATTGCTAGGAAAAAGAAATGGTGAAATTCCTGGTCTTTCAGGAAAAGGTGGAGATCAGCTTCATGGAGAAATCAAGATTTCTGTGATAGGGACAGGAAAAGAGAAGTAACAGAGAAAGAACAAGGAGAGTTACTGGAAAAGGAGGAAAACTTCACTGAAAAAAACATTTTAAAAGTTTTAATGCTTGCTATTGTTTAGCAGTACCATTAAAAATCTGCTGAGTAGCTAAGGGGTAATACACACTCTTAAAACTGTTGTGTATTTTGTGCTTACATATAACACACTGTTGCATGTTAGCACTAACAATCTGTATTCAGTGTTTCAGAAATAAGGGCCACAAAATGTCATAAATGCGTCTATTTCACATATAGAGTATCTTCCTTTTTCAACTGAGGTACTTTCAGAATCATCTACAAATGAAGCACCCGTGAAAGACCACAGTCCTTGTCTTTGCCCTGGTTAGCAATTTGAGATTTTTGCCATTATCTGAGTGAGGAAATGTCTTTGAAAAAAATCCCCAGTGATCAGGATTACTTTCCAAGTTTTGTCACTAAGCTTTAAGAGATTTCTGAAAGAAAAACTTTGTGATTTGATAACATCATTACTGTACTATGGTTTTTATTTTATCTGTCGCTGCTGAATTTCTAATGATGTAACTCTGAATAGGCAGAGTGTCTTAAATTTTTCAGTGGAAGATGAGTAGCAAAACACAGATCTTCATGTAGTTTTAGGAAAAAATGATTGGAAAAAGGAAGAAGTTTGTTTTTTTTGCAGTGAGAAAGATTCTCTTCTGCTAATAAAATTGCCTATTAAAACTACAAATGTATTTTATAATTTAAAAAACTGTGTAGAGTCAGTGCAGTAACATTAGTCTCAAAAAATTGTTTGACAGTATTGAAGCCATTAAGTGCTCATCTGATTTGTTTCTTATGCCATCCTTTTATTAAAGAATGGCTTAATAATGCTTGCATTTAAATAGCTTTGCAGGGATTGTTAATAAGTTTTAAATAATCTGTATCCTCACTGAAATACAAATTCACGTGGAACAAAAGGTGTTTCTGAGAAGAGGAAAGAATATCAACTGTTATGGGAATCTTCTCCAAATGTGTTGTTTATATGCAGATCTAGTCACTGACATGTGCAAATATTCTGTGTAGCTTCGAGTGAATATGAAAATATTTTTCACTAACTCCTATCTTCCTTTTGAGTCAGCATTGCGACATATAGTCCTTCCTATAACCAGGTCAACTTTAGTGCCATCTCTTTCTCTTCTATTTTTCGCTAAAATTCTATCAATCCTCTTCATAAGACAAGCAAACATAATCCCTTCCTCTAATCAAAGAGCAGGAAGACATTCCTCTGTGTTTCTATAGACGCTCTTATTTTCATTTATGCAAACTTCCTCCGTATTTCTAATCCAATTTTATCAATCTACAGAATTCCTTGGCTGCTATGGCTGATGTTCTGAATAACATCTTTACCAGTTCTTTGATAACTTTTTGTTCAGTTGGAAATGCTCTGGTTCACGCAGCCATATATAAAAATTAAAAACCGGCTTGGGAAGAAAGATATTTTTAATGATATCAGTTTCAGTATTGTGAAATGCTGCTTGCAAAAATGATAAGTAAATACTTTGAAATTCACGGTTAGAATGAACTGTATTCACTGTTTGTATGGTGAATCTGAAATAATCAATCTCATACTTATTTCTGTTTAAAGAACTGTTTCCTGTGTTCACTGTTAAGTGAATATAATTACACTGTGTTCACTGTTTGGTTGCTACTATTTTGTCTTCAGGTTAAGAGTAATCAGGATGGAAACCTTGTTGTGTGACATATTTATGGCAATGCTTTCCAGATAGTAGATATTCAACTCACTTCTGCTTTGGTGCTGTTTCAGTCAGTGAATAGAGCAGTATAAGATACATTAAAAAGATATGGAGATTATAATGAAGAGGTGAAAGAACCTAACAACTAAGCAGGTGGAAGACTAAAATAAATGCCAAATGAAAAATGAGACACCCAGGATATTGTCAAAAAATCCCATATTGTGGCTCACTGATTTTGTAGCCATCATGCCACATGAATATATAAAATAATTTGTACCCATACCATGCCAAATGAATACAAATATCTTATTAGACAAATTATTATGTTCAAAATACTTTGGAGTTTTCACTGTTGTTAAATGATAGAAATTCTACTATTTTCTGTTCTGAACAAAGAGTGAAATGCATATTTATGGAAAAGTACCTTGACACATGTAATCTGGAATATAGAGAAGTACCTGATCCTGTTGAAAACTTCTTCTATTTTTTAGCTATTTAAGAAGTGAAAGATGAATTCTTATTGGCTTTGTTTGTTCATATGTTTTTTAACACCACTTAATTTCAGAATGACCTAGATTCCTTTTGTTAGAAGAAAGCATGGTGAAGATAAAGCCTGAGTGTTTGTAGGATGGAGTTGAAAGGACCTGGAAGTCTCCTTTCTGCTGTTCTGAAGGAGCTTCTGGGATAAAAGAACATCTTGTCCGGTCACAATTAGTGGCTTTATAAATGTGAGTGGCTCTTGGGAGCTAAACCAGTTTGCATGGTGATAGAAAATGAGATAAAAATAATTTCTAACGTTTCCTAATGCCAGTCATATCTAGCCTGTAGTATTTTGTCTCTCTCTTGTGGTAAAGGCACACAGTATGTTACTTTGCCAAGCTTTCAGCATTAATGCCCACAATGCTCACTACTTGATTAATGGTTGGCATGAATGAAGAGACATTAGAGCTCTTTTCTGTTTATCCAAAGGTCATAAAAATTAAGATAGTGCTATTTATTCTTGTGGGACTCTTCTGCTATGGAACGTGGTAAAATAAGTTCCTGATGATTGTCCTGATTCATACTGTCTGTCTCAGGCACAATAAATCATTACAGAATTTATATCCATGATTCATCTTTCTATTCTGATTCTTCCTGAAGATACCAACTCCATAACCAGCAGTTCTTTGTCTTCAGACAATGTCTCTTTCTTGTGCATGAATGCCTCCAGAGGAAGAGCACATCAAGCCCTAAGTGAACAGAGATTTCTCCCCTTATTGCTCCTTACTTTCTTTTTCATTTGCCCTGTAATAACCTCATTCTCTTTTTTCATTCTCTTGCCTTTTGTACCTTCTTTGCTTTCTCACCCTAGTTACTGCACCTATTCAGCTGTAGCAAGAGGAAGGACCACTCTCCCATTAACTCCCTTTCTGGATTTCTCATAATCCCTACACTCAGGCATTTTGCTATATTTCCTTTTGTCGAGGTCTTTTTCTCCCTCAAGATATCTAGTCTGTCTTCATCCATAGCTGTTCAATTGCATTTGGCAAATTTGATCCTATATTTCTTTGTGAAATGCTGCCCTGTGGGAGCCTCAGCAGTATAGCTCTCCTGTTTCTCAGGTAGTTCTTACGTAGAAATCTGATTTCCCTTCACTCCTTCACCTTTGGCTCTCTACTCTGTTTCTTTGATACCTACATTTTGCATGGTTTTGTCTACTTAAATACCTCAAACTATTGTGTCTGTGATGTTAATGCCACAATTCAGACACCACAGGCCAGGAGGTAAAAGGGAAGGAAATCTGCACTCTAATACTTGCTATCATCTCAAAACATGAAGATCTTGTCCAGAAAAACCCAACCAGCCACTTTTCACTTTGGAAAACCAAGATTTCAAAATAATATAAATCAAATATTGTTCAAAGTAAATTTAATGTCGCGTTTCCTGCTGCCGTATTTTCTTAATTTGGAAAGCATGAAGAAAATTGTAAAAAAGAAGTACTTATAAAAAGGTAATATAAAGAAAATCAATGAACTTTATCACCTTTTGTGGCAAAAAGTTGGACAAAGAAAGAATCTAAACCTAGAATTTTTGACTATTAAAGAGATTTTCCTTTAAGGAATATTGGAAAGTGCTAATGTTTCTTTCTAAAATCCTCCTGTTCATAGAAAAAATATTGCTGTGAAACTGAAAGGGGAAAATTGCTACAAAATTAAAACAATCCAGATAACTGATTATTTTATCCTTCTGTCACTTGGCTTGCTTTGTGTTCTGATATAGTTTTGATAACTAACTTACATTTTGGTTACTCTTGCAATATATAAAATGCAGTCTCAGGTGATACCAGAGCAAAACATCTGAGGTAAACAGGACTTCCAGATGCTCAACCCTTTTCAGGTGTCCTAGGCTTGCAATTTTGAAATCTCATCTCTACAAAGAGAGCATTCAATTTTCTAGCTTTTATGTTCAGAATCAGGAAGAAGACAGGCAGTAAAAGGAGCTTAATGTTCTCTGTGACAATCCTTTCCAACTGAATTTTTCTTTAACACCAATGAATAGCCTGTTTTTCTCTACCGTTAGTATTATTCTTCATATCAACTAACTGAAGGAAAATGCATATATTTCTGTATGTATCATAGTAAAGTAGATTCTTTAACTTACAATATTGCAGCGTTGTGTGCTAGAAACAGAAAAAAATCAACATTTTTTTTCAGAATTGTTGAAACTTCATCATATAAACCTTCTTTCAGGAAATATTTCTAATAATAATTATTCTTCAGCAGATGTCTGAAGAAGTTAGCCAGTAAGTAGAAAATACAAAGTCAGCAAGTATTTAAGAGAAGGACTTTTAATAAACTATCCTTGCTCTGTAGGGATAGTGATTTCTTTTTTTTTTTTTTTCTTTTTTTTTTTTTTTTTTTTTATTTTGGTAATGGCAAATGGAAGCAGAATTTTCTTCACAATTTTGACATGATTCTGTTACAATTATTTAAATGTGTGACAACAAAACTTCTGCATTTCTGGATGACATAGTGCAACTCTTCACCCAACAATGCTTACCCATGAAACAGGGTTAGACAAATTAAAACAAAACACCATCCTCACCTTTCTTCATATACACTTACCTAAGACTGCTAAGGACCAACCAAATCTCAGTGTATTAATTTGTGCTCTCTATGAATTGTTTCTGAGTGGGAATTGCAAGAGCTATATCTTTTAATACGATACCATAGCAGAGAGGAAATTATCATATTTTGTTAATTCTGTATTCCATAATTGACAAAAATGAAAAGCACTTTTTTGACAACTGTGCTCCTTATTTTTCTGAGCAATCTGGAAAATGAATGGACTAGTAATGAAGCCTAATCTGACAGATGATGGCAGGAGGTAGGACTAGGGAAGATGATTCTTAGCATTAAACCCCTGTACAATCCTCCCTCAATAACAGAGTAATTAATCAACTGGGCCTAACATGTCATCAGATTAAAACCTTCTCTGCTAACTGGTGTAAAGCAAACCCCCAAACTGAGTCTGAGTAAGCAGAGAATAATATAGAAACCCTAAACTTTCCAGAAGCTGCCCCCCAATTCTTGCATCTGGAAAGTAAGTAATTTTTTTTTCTCTGTCAGTCTTGGAAATTAGAATTGCTTCAAACCTTAGAGGTTTCAGAAGGTTTGCCTTGAATTTGGAGACGTTAGGAAAACAGAGTTAGGATTCTGATATCATTATTTGCTTCGAGAGGTCAAACACTTGTATCTTAGAAAAATGCCTGAATTTTGAATGTTTTCTAATCACCAGAGGTTGGAGCCCTATAAACAGCAAGAGTATGATTCAGAGAAATATATTTGTGAATGGCTTGATATTGCTTCCTGAAATCACATTGCATCCATATTAGAGCAGAGACACATTTTATTTTTCCCTCTTAGCAGAGGTACAGGTACTGTGTCAAACTGACAATTGCAGCAAAATTTGTGGGCCTGCATAATATGAACACCATAACAAAATGAGTTGGGATTAAAAATTCCATTACTGATTAGAAATGGAAAATCTCAGCTATCAATGCCCAAGGTAGAATTCCATCTCATAATCTTGACAGGCAATGCAAAATTAACCAGTAACTCACAGCAGGGCATGAACTCCTGACTATTCTAAGTTGAATATTAGTATGTTGCAATTTGGATTCACACATAAGTTCAGGTGAATTTCTTTATTCTCTAAAACTACTTTAGATGCTTTCCTTTTTTATTTTTTAATTTAATTGAATGTTCTTCAATTTCTAGCAAGGAATACAAAATCAGGAAGTGATGAGATTAAGAGAAATTGATTGTTATGGGATTCAAAACTTTCAGCTTTTGTAGAACTTAGTGTGAAGTTTTGGGGCACTGTCATTAATAACATATAGTTTCAGCCATTTATTTTGGCAGACATCTTCATGAGATAAACAATGGGAACCAAATACTGCTTCTACACCCAGACAACCTCATCAAAACTGAAGGAGAGAGGACTCACAGCAGCCTGTAGAACTTGGCAACAGCTGTGTGCTCACCTTGAGCATATACTAGCTATGCCTCTTTGGACCTAGTGCATTCCTAGGCTTCAGGCCAGCTTAACCTTGAAGTTTAGTTGTTGTCCTAAACTCTGCAAACATCAAACAGTTTTAGGGCTGCGAATTTTTTCTTGTGCTGTAGTACTTAAATACTAGTTGACTGGCCAAAAGTAGAGGTTTGGGGGGCAGAATAGGGATGAAACGAGACACTAGATGTGATGTCTGGGAGGTGTGGCTGTGATTGATTGAGTTGAGGGCAATTGGGAAAGTTATATCTTAAACTGTTTTCAGACCACACAAGGGGAAAAACATGGTAAGATGCAGGTCCAATACATGTAAAGCAATACTATTTTAATGCAGACTCTCCTGTTTTCAGGGTGAGACCATCTGCTCAGACACAAGAAGCAGGGTCAAACAGTGGGCATGTACCTAGCTGAGGTTATGGACCACCAAGGACCCCTGGAGCAGCCCCCCACCCTCCCCAAATTCTTTTGGAAGCTTTCCATGAGCAGGTGCTGCATGTCCCATAGTGTTGCATCAGACCCAGGCATTTCCATGATGACTTGAATGTACATAACCTGACAAACTGTTTAGTGGGCGCCCACACCCAGCAGATCAAGACTCATTACTTACTCATTACTCATTACTCATTACTCATTACTCATTACTCATTACTCATTACTCATGTGAGCATTGCTCTGATCAAAGACACTAAAACTTCAACAATCGAGTTGCTGGATCCATGGGTAGTGATACTTTTTCTCTCCATTATTTACTTTTATCTCTCTCTTTCTTTTTTTTTTCCTCACGTATTTCCCGTGTGACATTTTACACATTTACAGAAAGGAGCCAAAATGGCCACATGCTGTCTTTCCACTGCACTCAAATTCCTTTAAAATAAATCTGCCTCATGCACATACACCAGTCATTCAGTTTTGTTTCACTGTAAGTCACCTCAGGGATGCATTAACAGGAACCTGAGCTACCCTTCCTCGGAGGCAGGTCATAAGAGGGGAAAAAAGTAACGCTGCACACAAATATGAAGTTTTCTCAGAAAAATATTACAAAGGGAAAATCAGGTCTCTTTAATTCGCTTAGGTCACCTCGTTCTCACGGGACAAGCAAAATATCAGCACAGTAAATGCTGAAGCCTTAACTGCAAGACATGGCACTCCTGTAGTTCATATTTTGATTTTCAGTTTGACAGTAAATTCTTGTTGCTGTGTCCTAACTTCTGCTAATACAAACTTGCCAGCAATTTGAGCATAAATCTGTGATTCCCTTTTTTATTCCATTCTTCTATTCAGCAGGGAAAAGTCTACATTTTGCGATGATTCTTTCTTTAGACTATGAATCTGGCAAATTCAAATCCAGAAATGTCTGTAGAGTGTTTCTCATGATTTTAAACAAAGTAACTGCATAAAATATGGATTATGTTCCACAATTACCTCATATGATAGTTGTAGCTCTGAAAGGCCACTCAGCAAACTGGCAGTGATGAAATACAATCTTCACACTAAAATCAGTGTGATTTTTTATTTATCACAGCAGCACAGGGTCGTTATTCTGTCATATCTCTTTTTCTTGTCTAAATTTCCTTTCCTTTGCTCTACTGGAGCCATAGTGAGGTCCAGGCTATTGATAATTATTTTAGGCTGATCCTCAATAGGATGGTAAAGTGCACTTTAAAAGCATTTTAAAATCACATTGCATTGAACTGCTTTGCAGAGCAGCCACTCTTATGAAAGAATCTCACCCATGAAGATACTCAGGCAAGAGCATCTTGGATGTATGCCACACATCAATCAAATATAAGTGGTGCT
Organism: Luscinia megarhynchos; assembly: GCA_034336665.1. Classification (NCBI taxonomy): domain Eukaryota; kingdom Metazoa; phylum Chordata; class Aves; order Passeriformes; family Muscicapidae; genus Luscinia; species Luscinia megarhynchos. The sequence continues at coordinate 58,105,371 of CM067592.1, forward strand.
TGAAGATTATTATTACAGGATTTATTTCTAGTTGTCAGCAAGCAGCATTGTTCAAGAGAATAGACAAGCAATTAATTTAACATGCCCAGGAGTACAACACTCTTTAAAGTTAAAAGGGACATGACGGAAATTGTTTCCTATGATTTCAATTATAATATGCTATTATTCATAGCCATAGCTAAATTTTATAAAAAATTCAATACACAAAATAGACAATCACCCGCAAAAAGCAATATTTGTCACCAGTCTTACTTTTCTTTCCAGACTTTGATATCACATTTTTAGAGGGCAGTATTCTTGGGTCATGGCCTTCACACTTTAATCTGTCAATCCTATTTTCCTAAATAGTGAGAAGAAAAAAGCTGTTTATTCAGCTGGGGATCCCATTGCCTGTTACTGAGGTCTCTGAGTCTTTTGCACAGGGAAAAACCTTAACTGAAATATTTTATACCAGTATAACTAGCAGTGTATATATATGTCTCTCTACATAATGGAGAAGCTGCATTGTGCCAAGAAGTTTTGCCAGGATTTCAGTGATTCTGTTCTAGTTAACATGATATGGAGGGCTGCTGATCAGATTTGACCTCATGCATTGTGTTTCTGGACATCATTTCTTATCCATTTTCTCTGTATATGTGCCCATATAACAGATGTGAGAATGACAAGCAACTAGGGAACAAGTGTACTGTTTGTCCTTAGAAAAAAGTGATAGTTTTGTGCCACTGTTTATTGGTCTCTCTCTTCCTAAATTAAAAGCTGTAACTAGGCACAAATGTAAAATTAGTGTTATCAGGTGCCTTCTGACATTCTCCTATTTTCCATATTAACTATTGTAAAGGTTGATATTATCATAGGCACGAACTTTTTGTGATATGTTAAAATTAGATTTTGGTTATTTATTTGTTTCTCATCACGGCACAGTAAGGACAGAACCTGTACTGAAATAGAGGAAAGCCAAAGGCTGAGTAACACACTCAATCTAGAAATATTGAATATAACCATGAGATTTATGTACTGAAAAGCTGTCTTTTTGGTTTTGGCTAAGGTTTACTTGCTACTTCTACTTTTTCACTTGTCCTAAAAAATCCAATTTGATAAATTAAATTCTGTTTTCCATTAAAAATATTAAAAGAAAATAATTAAATTAAACTCAATTAAAATAGTTAATTAATTTAAAACACATAAATTTTTTAACCTTTTTCTTTTTTGTTGTTTTACTATGTGTGACAACGGTACAGAGATGTAAGTGTGTGTATATAGCTTAAAGAATTAATTACCTGCATCCTGGGATGTCTTCACACAAATTTGTAGCATGAAATCAAAAGTCGTGTACAAAAAGATGTAGCGTTGCAAGGAAGAATGTTCTGTTACCTTCAAAATTGTCCACTCAACTCTACTCATCATAAACTATCATGGCTCATCTCTGACACAGTGTCTGAACTTGGTTTTGGATGGTCACAAGGTCATAGTGAGAAGGAAATATTTGTCAGTATCCCTCTGCACATCCTCTGGCACACACACACATTCACTTGTGAGAGAGACAAGGGTTATACTTATATATGTGTACATCTTTCTCCCAATGACTGTGAGGAAAGTTTTAATTCCTGCTACCTAATGGTCTATTTGCCTTGAGTGTTTCAGAATGGTTCAATAATCACTAGCCATGTGTGCATTTTGTTGAATTATTTAAGCTTATTTCCAGAGGGAAAAAGACAGGGAGGAAGGCAACTGATTCAATGCAAATGAAAAGCTTTTGAAGCTCCCTATGGTGAAGATGTGATTACAGTCAGACAGTTAATAACCCAGACTTAGAAAAATCTGAAGGTTTTAAAACTGTCTGGCCAGTCAGTAAATGAGGTTTTTCCACACTGTTGACCAACTGCCATGCATTGTAATGGTTTCAGATTTCTTTGGATTGTGGGCGGACCCACAAATGAGGAAAGGACCCCCTGCTTCATGATTTAGAAAAGCAGTTGGTTAATCTCAAAGGTTTTTTTCTGGGTTTGTGCTTGTGCCTTCAGCCTTCAATTGCATACTTTCTACTAAGGTTTTCAGAGATTACACCAGGCTGTCCAGCTTTTCTGGGAAAAGGTTGATTTATGTCGTGCTTTCTCTCTAGAGCTGACAGGATCCTTTCCACTCCCATCACTGTCCTCAGTGCTCCTTTCCTCCTGTTCCTTGGCACAGACAAGTCCTTCTGCCTAATACATTATATGCTTAATATCTTTGGACAACTGGCTGCGAAGGAAAAAGAAAAGCAGCAGTAGTCTATACACAATTCTAACTCTATATATAGGTAAGCAGCACTGAAATGTTTGAAGTCCCTCACATGAAGAGGTGCATCTCTAGTCTGTGTGTGCTGCATGGAGGCTGGCTCAGAGCTGTTTCAAAGGGATCCTCTTAGCCAGCCATGAAGAACAGCCCCAATTTATGGGCATTCCAGTGAAATTAAGCCACTGTAGACTGAATCTGATCTCCAGTGAGCTCCATTATAAATCATCTGTCTTGATCATCTTGTCCAGTGTGCAGCCACGTGGAAAGGCATAAACACTTGCCATCTGTCCAAAATGGTAGAAAGAAGTGCAAACTACTGCCCATCCTTATGTTTCCTCCCATGCAGGCAGCGCCGTATGGCGCGTGCTGCCGAGGACGCCGAGGACGGGCTATCATGGAAAAGTAGGGTGCAATTTCTTTGACAAAGGTACTGCACCCAGAGGAGCCTGGCCGAACTCTTATCATCTGCCATGCCTGAAGCTCAGGGCTAAAGCAGCCATAGGCATATTTAAATTGTTTGCCAGACAGTTGGCAGGCAAGAAAACATAAGCAATTTCAATTGAGGGATGTACCTGCAGGGAATGCGCTTCACGTCCCGCCCTCCAGAGCTGACTTCAGGGACATCCCTTCACAGCAAATTGGATGCTGATATACTTGCACTTCTTCCTTCCGTTTCCTCCAAAAGCCAGCTGAGGGCCACTGAGTCCTCTGGGATGTGACCTCAGGCCTGGCACTGTGGTTCTGCCTCCCTGACAATGAGGTGTGCTGTTTCCCTACGTTATGCATGACAAAGGACCTGGAGTTTTCTTTCTGTCATTTTCTCCTCTTTTTTCCCTAGTTTTGGCCAAATTTCCCAGCCATATTCAGTGCCTTAAAAACCAGTTAGTCATTGTTATTGTTCATATTGGCTAAGGAGGAATAAATTGCTGTCATTAATGTTCAAAATGACATTTGTTTCATTGAAAGGAGACAAGCCACTCTTTGTTCTTTTTGTTCTTTTGTTCTTTTTGTTGTCTCAGAACATAGATGTTGCCTAAAAGCAGAAATACAGAGTTGAAATCAAGAACCTGGAAGTATATGTGAATTACACCTTGTTCTTTCCAAATATTTTGGTTTCAACTTTTTTTTTTTCCTTCTATGCAAAGTTCAGCCTCCTCTTTTGGTTCCCCCAATTTCCTTACCCTTTTGCCATTGGTAGATCATTTGTGGATTTTCCTCTTGTCACAAGACAAACATCAGACAAAGTCTGAGCTCTTCTGTTTTCTGTGACCATTGGTTCAGTCCTCGAGTGAACTTCTAGAACTAGTTTTCAAATATGCAAGGAATACTTCTTCCTGGCCAGGTTTTCTAACCCAAACTACTCCTCTTTTGCTATCTCTATTTGAAATAGGCACTCAGAATGGCATTCACATATTCAATCAACTTTAATTTAAGGGGAAAAGCCGTGTCTATTGATAATGTTAGATATGAATCTTCTCAAGGAATATTTTCAGGTGCAGAAGGGTTTGGGAGATACAGCAGCCAATCATTAACACTAAATATTTGGTATCAATTGACAGTACATGTACATATCACCCTCTGTATCACTCCATGGAGTACATACAGCAAGACATTATGCCAACCCAAAAATGCCTGAAGTTCAAAATAAAGGACAAGAATAGAGAGAAGCTTTCTACTTCTGAAAATTTTAAAATAAAGGAGAAATATGGACAACTAAGTGAATGAAGGGTAGTAAAAAAGCATTACATGGCAAAATATTCATGTGATTAGTTAATATAGCTATTTCTCTAAATTGGGTTTTAATAGGTAAAATATTAATGTATCTCAGGCTCTATTACATGTTGGTGGTAAAAAAATGCATGATGAAATGCACTGGAAGATCTGACACAGTGCAACTCCAGGAAGACATGCATAACACTTGATCTCCATTGAGTTTTAGAGATCTTTATATGACAGATAGTCAGTGGTGAGCTTTTCTCTGTCAGCTTAAAGTGAGTTAATAAAGTTATTTTTAAAAACCCCAGTCTTTTTATTTAAATGAAATACAACTTCTATTTGAAATAAGCAAGTATATAATTTTGTGATGAATATTGCATGTTTTATGAAGAACTGTACCTGAAAATTCTGTAAACTCAATAATTAACAGTGGTATGGCATTGGTTTTTTCACAGATTGTACTCAGGGTGAGAATGTAGCCACATATATTGAGACACTTAATAAATTCCAGCATAGACATTTTCTTGCGCAGGAGCTTGTGAAATAAAAGATTGTTTATACAGGAAGAGTCAATTTTTTTTTCCTTTTTTGTTCCGTAATAGATTTATTTCTTTAATTCTGATTGATTTATCTTATGGTAAGACTTCTAAAATTTTATGTGTAGGATAAATCTTCGGATTGTTGTTTTGGTATAATTTTAATACTCCTATGCTAACGCTGGCTTTAGTAGAACAGGTCCTGTTGTCCTTACACTAGTTAAAGCTAAAATAAAGCAGCAATACAAATGTCTAAGCCCAGCAATGCACAGGAATGTGTATCTGTGACTGAACACCATTTTGGCAAAGTGAGCATCCAAACCTAGACTACACTGCATTTACCTTGGGTGGTAACTAGCTAGGATTGGAGGGATGTTGTTTGTTTTTTGAGGTCTTGGGGATTTTAACATTTACTTGTTTATTTGGGCTTTTTTTCAATTTTCCTCTAAATTATGAAATCTCAATTGTAGTTACCATTTAATTATGTGTGTGAAATCTCAATTGTATTTACAGTGTTTAAGCCTGAAGATCACTTTGGGCACTGCTGTCTTTTGCTACCCAGACACATGTGAAGCATATAATGGAGATGAAGCAAATTATCACAAGCCTTATTTTTTCCAAAGCAAATATACAAATAAAAGTTTTGTTTATCTCTAGATGAGAAAAAAACTGCGAATCTTAGATTCACAGAGAACTGAGCCAGGTGTTTTTAACTGAATCAAAACAAGTTGCAGGGATTCAGTCAGAGAAGTAATCAAGCTTTCCTGATGGGTAAAGTAAGCAACCTTCAAATCTGAGACAAAGTTGCAGTCTAACATGAGCTTGTTATTTCAAGCTGTGCGTTAAGAAAAACAATCTTTAAAACAGGACAAAAATGTGAGTGATTTCTAGATTTCAAGAATTGATTGCATATTATGCAGATTTTTGTGCTTCAAAAAAGAAAGGAATGAATATATTACATCTTTTAGGAGCTATTTTCCTAACTGCCATAGCTGTCAATGGTGCATTAAAAGCCCTGATTGTTGCCTTGTAGAGAAAGGAAGAAACAAGTCTGGAAACCAACAAGGGATTACTAGGGATTTTTATATTAGCCTGTAATTAAATAATAGTTCATGTTGCCTTCTTCCACTGGGAATTGCATCCTTTTCACCTCTCCTCTGCTAAAGCAGAGACATCCATTACGATGAGTAGCTACAACACTTGTCAGATCCAATCAGCTCCAAATGACTGAAAAGCAACTGACGTGTGCTCTCTTAAAGCATGGTTTCTTCTCCCCCGAAAGCCCACTGTCCTTTCACGTGCATGTAACAGTCAGAAGAGATCACATCACCCAATGAAGAAAAACAGAAGCATATGGTACTAAGGGGCCTCTGCAGGAGAGGGCTAAAATGCCAAGGCTCACACATAAAATGTATGCAAAAATATGTGTTCATATAGAATGCCAGATAGAAGCAGATGACAAAAACAGCACAGACAGACAAAATTTTGCCATCACTTCAGTTACCTCGATTTATTTTTTCTCCTTTTTTTTTAATGTTGTCTAGAGTTCTCCACAGAAAATAGCAATTGCAGGTATTTAACTATGCATAAGCAGTCATAAAGTTCAATTTTTCAGTACAAGGAATGTATTCTTCCCACTACATTTTCCTTAGTCCTTTAGTAAGTTGAAACATGACTACTGACTTGCAAACTCTCAAGTGATTACACTGGCAGATTTATCTTTCTCATCTCATTGATATTAAATAGTGTATGTAAAGGCAGAGAAATTCACTACATGTTCTTAACCAGCATGTAACACTCTCCCTTTCTTTCTCTTTCTCTCTCTCTGGAGACACATCATTTACTACTTCTTCTAACCCAGATAACAGCATTTTCTAAACTAAGCAGCCATTCAGGTGCTTCACAAAGAAAATTAATGAGCTGAGGATTCTTCTCTCTCCTCCTAAATTTCATATTAGTAAGGTACCTCTGTTGCAAAAACTCTGTGTTAAAGAACAACACGTACTAAATGATGCTGCTTTCATCATGTTACTGTAAACTGAGGCAGCAGCTGTTTGAGGAGCACTGTGAAGTGTATAAACATAGATACAGAGCCTTCTTCTGTAAGCCATAAATTGACTAGGACTTTAAAATATTATTTGTTGAAGAAGAGGATGTTTATTTCAGTTTGCCATTCTATCACAAAGAATGTTTAATGGAAGTAGGGAATTTATGAACACAAGATTCACCAACAGAGATGCTCCTTGATCCATAAAATGTATCTGAAAGAGTTTTGAATGCCAATGTTAGATGATGTCATTGTTTAATTCCTGTAGGAAGTCATAGAAATTACATTATGCAGGAGAGCATTTAATTTCAGCGAAATTCATGGTTTTTCTCATTCTAATTCACTAATCTTCATACCTTAAATGGCATCTTTGAAAACAAAAAAATAATCCCTATAAAGCAAAGGCTATAAAGAACTTTAATTCACTTACTAGCCTTTGCTAGAAAATTTTTTGAGAAATTTCTAATAATCAAAAATATGCACTCAGTCTTTTGTAGGGATGGCCCCTTCTCTAATTCAGGCTATGAAACAATGAATGCATTTTTAACAGCTGTCTGTGTTGATTTGATATGATTAAATTTCTTTATATAAAATCTTTTGTAGGTCTGAAAATTAATGTGTAGGTCTAAAAGAGTTTCAGACATCAATTGATATTAATTTCAGTAAGATTTCCTGCCTTGCTAGGGTGTATTGGATACAATTAGGTAGATTTTTAATCCAGATTTTCATCAAAACATTCCAATATAACCAGACTGTTAAAAAGTAGCTGTCCCAAAGTAGCAAGTTATGCTTTGAAAACAATTAAAAAAAAAAAAAAAGGTAAAATTAACCCAGACTCTTCTGCATTTATCAGTTTGCTGAATTAATTTTGTTATAATATAAATTCGCAGAGAAGTAAATTGTAGGTATATAATGAAAAAAGTGTGGGATTTGGATAATTCCTCAAGTCAATATGCCAGTCAGCTCTGAAAATGCATGACATTTATGTAAGAGATGGATTTTAAATAAGTGAAGGTCTTCTTATCTGATAATATACTGTGATAGTATATTGTGCTTAGGCTGCTCTTGATACAGAGATTTATGTCCTGTTTTCTACAAGTATGGCTTTTTCACAGAAATTGTAATCAAATTATATTCCTATAATTTCCCTGTATTTATTTATCTAATTATTTATTTTTTTAACTTTTCCAAAAGGAGGGAGGATGGTTCTGAAGGCAATTAATAAGCAAGCTCAGAAATGTCATTCATACTATGGAGGTGATATTGTTAAACATAATGAAATTCAGAAAAACACTAGAATTTTTAAGGGAATATTTCCATTTTAAAACCACAAAGTATGAGTGAGAGAGAAACCTGAATAAAAATAAACCAATAGTTTCTAACCAAAAGCTACAATATTACTGAAAATACCTGCAAAGAATCACAGGGTTAGTTCCATCCTTTTTTCTGATAATGCAGAGATTTTTTTTTTAATTTTTACTCAAATGCTGTCCTAACTTGTTAATATTTGACATAAAACTAATCAATAGTCTGTTCTACTGACAAAATTATCATTAGTCCTATACTAGAAAAGAAACATGGCTAAAAAGTGAAAAAAGGCTTTTATTTTACATCTGGTAAAGAAAAAATAATTCTAATCTAAAATCTTTGAAGAAACTTGAAACATTTCTATGAATTAACCCTAATCTCAATTAGTCTGGCCACACTTTTTACCTGATGGGTAGACTAGTCACTGGTATAAAAAGCACCTCTTGCCAGTGGCACAGCCTGATATTATTGCTGTCTTCTTCTATCTTCTTCTGCCACTTATCTTACATATTGTTTTTTGAGGTTTGGACCACTCCCACAGGAAATAAACTACTTTTGAAGTGGTTATGTAAATCTGTGCAGCAAAATTAGAAGTTGCATATGTAAAATGTATACTGACACTTCGCATGACAAAAGTATTTTTATCACACTCTTGATGTCAAGCACTTATGATATAAACCACAGTTGATTCACACCAGAGCTTCTCCCTGGTGAAACACTCAGTTTTTAAAAATGCTTTTTTTAAGGATTACTATGACAGAGTTTTTTTCAGTACAAGCAGCAGCTGTCCTGTAAAGAGTGAAGGCTCTCATTAATATAAAAAAAAAACCAACATTTTTTCTGGTGTCATCAGCCTTCTGACACCCTCAATATTTTGGGATTTTTCCTTTGAACTCTTCCTGTTCTTGAAACCTGAGGAACTTGAATCATTGTAACTCTTTCTTAAGTCTTATTAGTTAGAACACTGACAAGTGACAAAGATTTTAGGATCAAGCTGAATACAGGGTAGAAAGTTCCTACATGCATTTCATGAAGCCTTGTGTTACCACTATTCTATCATGTAATTCATGAACTCACAGTTGCAGTTATTAGCACCTTTAGATTCTTGGGTTGGGTTTGTTTTTTTTTTCCCAGTCTTTTTACTTTCGAGAGAATAATATTGAAAATACCTCCTCTTTACACACAAAATCCTATTTAGCAAAACAGAATGCACATAGCAAGAACATTGAAAATATTACAGTTACAAGTAAGGACTGAAGATTCTTTAAACTTTATAATCCCCCGGAAACAAAACTGTATGGATAATCAGAGGTTAAGGAAATATAGTAAAGGTATTATTTGTATTTACAGTTCAAAAGAGTAAAGCAGGGAGGGAGACACAAAGCATGTTTTACTGTCAGGTAAAGATAGGCAAGAACTCAGCTAAAAGGAAAGAAGAAACTCCATGACTTGAATTAAGGCTACCACATAATGATGACACATTGGGTCCTCCAGAACCAAAGAATCTGATATTGGTGCAATCTATTTAATTTCTAGAATGTCAATAGTTATTTTTTTTCATTTCTCCAGAATGTGCAAGTATTCTAAATTTGCTGTTTCCAAAAAGTATTCAAATTTTCTGTGGAAATGTATGTGTTTATTCTATTTTGTCTTATTCCAGACCCAACACTAATTCATAAACCTATCAGAATGCAGGCACTGGTTTGGAGATCAGCAGCTCTGTGTCATTTCAAGGTGTATGTCTCACTGAGTCAGAATGACTAAAATAATGGGCTATGACCTTACTGCAAGTCACAAGGTGCTAAGAAATAAAGAAAGTGCAAAGAAATATCACTATTCTGAGGGGTTTTGAAATCAGTGTAATGTGATTAGTTGTACTTTCTTGTGACTACTAAATTGATATTTACATTTCTTAAAAATGAAGAATGCTTTTATAACCTTTTATGAAAGAAGCAACCTAACTTTAAAATAATGGAAGATAAATACACATTGCCTTATTGTGCTATAGTAAACTAAATTTCAGATTGAAATAAGTTGGCCAAATATTGATATTTCAAGGTGTTGAAACTCCAGGAGTTATTATCTTATGATTCTGAGATAGGGATAAAGAATTAGCAGCTGCTAAACTAGAAGCAGACTACCAGTTAAAAATTATTCTTGTGAGAATTCTTTTTCTCACTACTTGCTGGCAACTAACTCTATCAAATTACCACTGAACATGACGTTCTATCATATAAATCATGTGTGACAAATATCTGAAATTTGCCTAGCATGAAGATAATTGCATTACATAAATAGTCTAAACTCACATAACCTGTTTATATGGCCTTATTTATAAGAGAAAGAGCTTGGAAAGGGAATAAATACATAATTCTCAGTAGGTGTTCAACCCAGCTGCTGGTACAGGGGCTTTTACTCTGAAATGAGTTTGCATCTCCTTGTGTATTTGGTAGTGGATTAAGCTGATCACGTGAACCATTTTCACTGTGGACTCTACCTTGAATTCATACAGAATAATTAGAGTTTCTGCCATGCTCCACAACACTTTCTTCCTGAAGACAGACTTTATTGCTAAGACACAGAGCTAGGAGCCTGCACCTTCTTAGCAGTCTCCTCAGCCTGTGTCAGCCCGTTTTTCTCTGATGGCAGCTACACCACGCCGCCAGTGTCCCGTCTGGAAATGCTGACTGTCTTCAACCCAGACCCACGAAGTGCATTAGCTGTGTGCTGCTTCACTTCACATGATCCATGGTTCAAATCTGGCAAAGATTCAGGATCCCAGAGGGCCAAGTACTGACAGACACGCTCATGATCAACACACATTACTTCCACTGCATGGAAAGTAAGGCCGTGATATTTCATATTTTAAAGACTTGTAGATCCACTTCAGAAAAAAGGAGCAAAATAATTGCTAATGGGTTAAAAAATTATTCAAATGTGGTGATTTTTTAAAGCAAGAACTAAACAAAGAATTATTCATTCTAATTAATTATGTGCACATATAATAGTTTCACACCCTCTTTTCACTTGACAGGTAAATGGTTGAAGACAGAAGACTTATTATAGATTTTACATCCAGCCCATGAGGATTTGGACTGATTCCACAGAACAGGTTCAGGTCAGCTAAGTTCTTTCCTTCAAAGCATCATGGGTGTCTCTGAGCATCATTGCAAGCTTGTTCTGGCAGTAAGCCAGGCTTCAAAAGCCTTTCACTGTGCAGTCACTGACTCACTAATGGGCAACTGCAGGCTTTCTGATTTTCCTTTCATTTCATGTGTTCATTTGACATAAATTTAATTAAACCAAATCTGGTGTTAAAGGAAGAAGAGATAAAAGTGATATGTCACAAATTAAAGAACTGTGTATGATACAGGAAACATGATTTTTTTTTTCTGTTCCTGTAAAATATTGTCAATTTTAGTAAGCTCACTACTTAGAGTCTGCAAAAAATGTGCGGATATGCATTATTAAGAATAATGTGCATCCAGGGTTAGATGAAGGTCTCAGCCCTGTATTCTCTGTAGTAAAACCTTTCAGAGAATCCTTATACTTTCTTTCATACCCACACTTCAGGTAGTCACCTCTTCACAGGATATGAGACAAGTTTGCCCTTCTGCTGGCTATATATCCATAGTTGTTAGATAGCTCAAAAGCATACAACAGCAGAAACATGAAAAGATCACTTATTAAATATAAAAAAATCATCATTTTTCAAAGGTCTCTTTTGGTTTTTACTTAAGGCTAAGGAGGTGATAGTGAAAATGAAAAATATCATGCTGTTAAAAAGGTTTCATTTAATTGCTTTGAATGTTGCTTTAGGAAACATCGAACTTTCTTTTTGTTCTTTTTAAAAGTCCTTTTTTAAAATTAAAAGAACATTCAGACTGGAAATATACTAATGTGAATTGAAAGAGTATTTGCAAGCTGCCCAGAGACATTTTGAACCAATCATATTCAATGGGGTTCCAATACTGTCATTTCATAAGAACTATATATAGGTTCCTAGCACTGAAAGCATTAGCACCACAGGAAAAAACATGAACAGTGCAAGGAGGATCTAATGACCAGTGAGCAAAGCCTTATATTTGCCTATGTGACCTATAGGCTATGAATGCATAGTTCATGTATGGGCCAAGTCCTTGTGGTCAAACTGACTATTTATTGTTGCACCACCTCTCTGTCCTCCTTCCCTTTATAGATGTCCCTGTTAGCCTGTTTTTGGTTTGTTTTTTTCCCGGGTGGGTGGGTGGGTGAATGTTCAACGATAATTCCTGCAGGTTCTGACACCCAAGTACAGTGGGCTGCTAAGGCAGAGGAAACCACACCACAGCTGGTGGAATGGAAGGGGTCCCTGGGCAGCCCACACTAGAAGTGAAGGTGGTTTTGTAGTGTCCTCGCCAGCTGTGATCCCTGCTGCCCTCTGTCTCCTGCTTAGGGCAAGAGGAGGGTACAAATCACCCCTCAGCAGTCCTTGTTGCCTGTGGGGTAAAGCCTCTTTGCAGCCCAGTGCCTGGACAGGCAGACCTGATGGGAAACAAACTTCTGCAGTGTGGACAAAGGGTCCTTTAGCACTCTGCAATGCCCCCATCTCTATTCCAAAGCTTTTTCCACATGAAGCTCCTCCAGAATGAAAAGGAAGTATCTTAGAAGAAAATAATCAGAAATGCTTTTGTTAGAGAAAATACTTTCAAGGCGTAGTAAAAATTATGAAAAAAAGCACATAGAACTGAATAACTGAATAAAGAACATGAACTTGTTTCATTTTTAAAATCTTATTTCTTAACGAATTGTTTTAATAATCTCTGTAGTTTAAGCCAAAGACATGTATTTTACAAGGCAAAGACTTGATCCTGTAGAATTCTTGTGATAACCAAAATGTATATATGAAATTAGGACATGTTTTCCTTGACTAACTAACAAACTAAATAAATAAATAAAAAGCTATTTCATTTAAAGAGACAACTTCCCATCAACCTAGTTCTCAATGAGAATAAATTTAGCCTTTGACATAAGCAAAGACGTTTAGGGTACACTTTCCTAAAGCAACTACTGCAGCTTATGTGCCCATCTCATTTCGGCTTCCAGTGCGCAATTCCTCTGACACTTAAGAAAATCCTAGTCTGTTTTTCACAAGAAAAATACTATAGGCATATTGAAAAAGGAGAATATTAAAGAAAAATTAATTGCAACGCAGTGCTTTCTTTGCTGCAGACTGTCAACGCTGCAATCCCGTAGTGTGGCAGGGTTGATGGTCTACATTAAGAAACCGCTATTTTTTTATGAGTATTCTAACACTGTAACAATGTAGATCCTGATAAAATCATTCCAGGGTAGCAAGCAGCTACATCTGTTCCTCCTAGTTCAAAAACTCATATAGTGTGTGTATCTGAGTAAATCTGATAGTACATAAAATTATACTGTTTGTTTTATCTATTCTTGCTGTGTGATCTTGGAAATTTATCAGAGTGAAGCAGCTTTTACTACAAGGGCTTCAGACATAATTATTTATTGACATTAAACCCATAAAGAAAGAGAGGACAAAAACATATGACAATCCACATATTGCTTTATCTTCTTTCACAATCTATTTTTAGGCAGGCTTAGCAGAGCTAGGCAGAGGCATCCTGGCATTTAAAAAGCTTATGTTAATCCAAAAATGCTTCACCTCTCTATAAACATTGGGATGTGGAAACCACCATTATCAGACTGCTTTGCTTGCTGCATTTTCTCCATTGAAAATATCAACACCAGCCTGGAAAGCCTTTTCTGGAGTTGTCTCAAGGTCTTTTCTAGACCTTCTGTCTCTCAGAGTACCCCTTCACATTAGCAAGTTACTTAGAAGGTAAAATTTTGTTAGACCTCTAGGACGAAAGAAATTATGTAAGAAATAAGTATGTCAGTTTAGTTTCCTAGAACCTGCCATGGAGAGCTGATGTACAAATCTTATAACCTTCAAAGAGGAGGGTAAAAGTAAAATCTGGGATTGCAAAGGATGAGAGAGTAAAGGAATACTTTATTGTTGATTTAAAAAAAAAATAGAGGAAGACATAAAGGAGAACAAATAGCAGCAGACAGTTTATTTAAGCCAATATAACAAATAGCACCTAAAAATACATATATATAACTACTGATTAGTCTCTACACTCCCCTAGAATAATGGTGTTCTATTCAGAGACAATAATCATATCTAGATCTAATATTCACATATTTTGCCTCATCTTTCAAAAATGCAAATTGCCCTTTTATAGAGCAGGCATCATCAGGGGCTGCTTCTGCTCTTTCTGAACATTAGGGGTCTCAGGGTGGTTTCTGTGACGTAGGAATGCATATGCTACTGCTCTTTTTCTTTGCCAATGTGCTTCCTAAATATAGAATATTTAAAACTTTGTACATTCTCATTTCATATTTAGGTATTCTGTCTTTGCTTTCTTTCCTGGCATGTTAGTGGCTCACACAATTAAAAAGGCCTTTAAGAGATATAATAAAACACTAAAATTTCTATGTTCACCTCTGAAGAAAGCTTTGATAGTGTACACCAAGTGTTTGGGGTTTTTTTTGATGATGCTGTTTACTGCACAACAAGAGAAAAATATTATTTCAAGAGAAGAGGCCTTTTCTTCCACAAGAGTTTCCATTAATGCTATTGTCAAATGTGAATACATGTTTCATATTTTTCTGTCTCCTCTTCCAGCTGAACAGCCCAGCTGTTCTGCCTCTTCTGCATTTCTGCTTGGAAGTCAATAAAAAGATAAGGGTAAGGAAGGGGAGTTTTCCATGAAAACTGCATATCCCTCCCCTTCAACAAAAGCACAAAGGCTATTTATACCAAACTCGCTGTCCCTGATCTTCAATATGTTCGTGACATTCTCACCTCCCCTTCAGCAGTGACACTGTAGCAGGTCTTCACCCATTGTGCTTAAATGCACTCTTTTAGTAAAACCTTACTCCTGTCCCTTGCCAGAAGGCATGATCTATTTTAAGGTTAGGTGGAGGTAGGCACCAGAGAGCTGTTACTGTGCTCTGACATCAGGAGTGGGAAGCTAATGATTTATGGTAAAAGTGGTGCAGAGGAGCTTCAGAAAGGCTTGAGAGTCATCCAAAAGCACATACCCCACTATTTGTTTTAAACCATAACCTAAAGTCAAAATAACTTTTGTACCCAAGGGTTAACAAAGCTCTGCAAACATTATCTCAGGAGGGAATGCTTTTTGTCAGTGTTAAATTTGGCTTAAAAATATGTTCCCTTAGAATTTTTACAGAATGAAAGCCTAGGATTTGATACAAAACAAGGGAAGTAATTTGTTTCAAAGGATTTTGAATCATGACTTTTGTTATCTCCTGGTCGAAAGTAGATTATTTTCTTCCTAAAAACACACTACTTTACCAAATAGAAATACTTTGTTCAAAGAAGTCTCAGGGAAAAGGACTGAATTTTTTTTCAAGTTTGCATAAAATTAGATTATCAAGGTCTCCATCTGAAAGCATATAATATGATACCTTGGAGAAGTCAGAAAGGCTTTAGGCAAAAGAAGCAGGAATGTTTACATAAATGTGATAGGAAAGGAAACTCATGTTTAAAACCCCCATAAATCAGAATAAGTAGAGCACACATGCTGCAATACTCTGAAGTTTCACAAATGACACTGTTATCACTGTCTTTTCTTCTCTCCTACTGTGTGGTTTAATCACTTGTCTTTAATTGGACTATAAAGATACCGTGTCAAGGACCATGTTTTCCTGTATGTGTTTTTACAAAACCTAGCACAGTAAATATTTATCTTCCTGGGACATTTAGGTAATATTTCAGAGTAATCTACACACTATTTTCAGAATATTATATAGCCACCTGCAAAGCTGGTCCGATAATGACAATATCTGAATAATTTATTTTAAGTAAAAGGTTCTAATTAATCAGATAAATTACCAGCAATTAATAATTTAAGAAATCTAACTGTAGGGAGCAATCTTTCACTTGCAGGAGAATGAACCTGATGGCCCAAGTTCTTTCCAATTTCTGGGAAATAAAAATTTTAAAAAGTCAGTGACACCTGAGAATTTTTGCGTAACCTCATCTAAACCTACAATTTTCCCAAACGCAGAGTGAGACATACGAGAAAAGACACCATAAGGATTCCTGAGAGACTCAGAAAGTGGAAGCTGTGTGCCAGTGCCTCTGGAGGAAGATTTTTCCTTGATACATTTGAGAAAAGCAGCAAAGTCAGATTGTATTCTTTCCCTCTCACCTCACGCCATGTAAGAAGCTCTTTCCTCCAAAGCACCATATATATAACAAACTTTAAATGCTTACATGCCTGCACGTACAGCAGGCAAACAGATACAGAATTCTTTCATTTTGGCAACTTCACCACCCACTTCCTCTGTTTTGACACCCACCCCCCAAAAGCAAGCGTTTTTAATGCTGCACATTTAATTTATGCGTGTAATAACATATTTCCAAAGTGGATTGGACACATTTGCTCAATGAAATAAGTAAAAGTATGGCCTACTCAAAAATATTATCTGAGCAGAAGGCTAAATTTGCTTGAGTGTATTAGCTGCTACACATTTTTTACTTAACACTAGTTAGTACCAAAATACTGAACTTGTCTGCATCCTGACTGAGGGCTGAACCAATCTGACAACTAAAGCAGTTGAACTGTGCTGATGACTTCCAAAGAGAGTCAAACATCTGTCCCCATTTTGCTGTTGCATGTTCCCAACAGACATTTATGCATTAAATCTATTTATCAGATGATGCTTTGTGTAAGACAAGACATAGCCTGACATCATAATAGGATATATCACTAATATGGGAATATGAAAGATTGCTACTTCCATAAGATATTCATATCAAAACACAAACATTGCCATTTGATTTATCTTCTACACTTTGCTTCAATATTTTTAAACTTGTATAAACAAGACAAGAAAAAACTAAGAAATATATATTCACAATTATGCAGAATGTCCTGCTTCATTTAGGATTTCAAAAAATACTCCCTCCATTCAGGGTTACAAAAATGAAATAGTTCTGTCCTCTGCTCTATTTCCAGATTTACTTTCAACCTGAGAGATTTAGGAGCTGTTTATCTGCAAGCCCAGAGCATTTGCCTCTTCCTTGCAATTCAGTGAGTACATTGCATAATGAACTTTTAAACATCCCACTACTAGTAGGTACAGAAAGAGATTGCATCAGTGTCCTCATCCCAAGTTCCATTGGGCATACAAGGTTCTATTTAAGATGTTAAACAAGAATTTTGAGGAAAGGAGACATGCCTCTATTTAAGAGAATTTAATTTTGTGTATGTTTCTTTCTTTTCAGTGAAGCCATGAGCAGATGTACTGAGTGTTGGGTGATGTTAGAATTACCTAGCCATGAAATAAAGTTATGTTTCCAAGTCAAAAATGTATTTTGGTATTAGAACTATGTTTAAATGGCAAAGAACTATTACAGCATATTTACAAGTTCACTGAGTGGATGAGAGAGCAGATTGACAGGAAGTCTTTTGCATGACTGGGACCCTCACAAGGTTTAGCATGACAAGGACTTTCTGTGAAAACCCTCCAGTTCTACTGGCAATAGTTCTGAGGACAAATTCTAGATCAGCTTAGCAATTTCCTGATTCAAATCCTTCTATTCTTTCCTTACTTCAGAAAGTTTGATTTTCATAGGACTGTAATAATTCAGTATGACTAAGGCATTTGGGCTTTATGTGGGGTAGAAACAGTGAATGCTGAGCAGGAATTGTTGATGATTGTCTCATGCATGAAACACTATGATATATTAATATATTAAAGAAATTAATTTCATTTGTTATTTATTTTACTGAAATATTTTCCATGCTAAACCCTTTTGTGAATGACTGGAATTATATGTAAGTAAGTGTCAAAACAGAAATATTGATGCAATAGGAACTAGGAAACCAAGATCTGAAGGAAATTTTTGCCTAGAAATCACTATCATGACAATTAGCTTTTTAGTCACAAAAGGACAGTGAAATGAACAGTAGTAAAATTGAAAGAAGTATCCACAATTCTTTCAATATGATAATCATAAACCTTGAGCATTGTAGGCAGATATAAAGATGTGGAAATATAGTATTTTAGGTAAGAAAACATCCCATTTAAAGGGTTTCTAAGAAATGAAAAAATATTTCATTTTTAGCATTCTCCTACTTCTAGGACAATTTAGTTGTTGGGTCTGAATCCAGAAAAAATAAATTTAATATTTAGACAAGTCAGAAATATATAAAGAGAATTTTTTATTATCAAGGGGAAGCTAGATAAGGCAAAAAATTGCAAGCCAAAATGAAACAAAAGAAAGCAAGAAAAAAAGGACACTATTAGCTTGCATTTTATATTGACAATCAGTGAAAATTTTAAAAACTGTTAACAGTAGGGAATTTGTTTTAGAAATACTAGTATAGAGACACTTCATGAAATGGGCTATGACGTTTCTAACTTTTATATGTTGACAGTACATTTTGTGCAAATTATATATTTCATAAGCAACAAGCAGAAAACTCCAAATAATGTACTGAAGAAATTATTAATTTTCAAGAGATATATACAGCAGAGTATTTTGAGTTCACCCTTAAATAGTACTCAGATTAATTTTTAGAATAATTTAGACTTAGAATAATTTAGGCTAGAGGCAATAGTCGTATGACATTTTGCAATGGTTACTATGCATTTGTTAAACTGACGCAAATCTTAGTTCTGAGAGCAAATAAGTGTAGCACAAATAATCTTGTGATCAATAATGCAAAAGTGCAGACACTGTACATTTTCCTTTGGTTGGCAATTCCTCTATTTTACGAAGTCAGTGTACAAAAGCTTGGGAAAAATGTATGTACTGAGATAAAAGACCAGAATGCATTGCACATAAAAACTGCTGACGGGGCATTAAGACATACAGAGGAAAAAAAAATCTTCTCATCCCCTGAAATACAGCTTAAATTTTATGTTCGGTCTATAGCTCTGTCCAATCACTTTCCCAAGTGATTTTCAAAGAACTGTGGCTGACATAGTCCCTTTAGCTAAATGAGGGGGGAAAAATCTAGAGGAGAAAAGGACCATAAATACAATATTCCTTCACAGATTTTAGCTGAACATCAGCCATTACACCTTCAGGGCAATTTTTTTAACAAAAACTCTCTTAGAAGGGCATGTCTGGAAACACTAAAAGCACTTGGGCTAAGAATGTCAGCACTAAAAATACAGAAGTGGCTGGAAATGCTGTTGTGTGTCAACCTTTATTTGTCCTTTAAACCAAGAAAAAAGAACAAATGTATGCCTGTAGGCCAAAATGCGGAAGCTTGGGATTTTTTTTCTCCTCTCTCTCCAACTTACATGAAATTTTTACAATGAATTGTAATAGGAGGTTCGGATGACAAAAATTACAGTGGTGTAGCCAAGAAAAATACCCATGGGGCTTTCTGCTTCCCTTGTGCCCAGCCTGAACTATCAGATCAGCCTTCTGGACTCAAATGCAACACTGTCAATAAGAATACATCATCTTTTTTGTGGTATAGAAGAGCTGTCGGTTGCAATTCCCATTATTCCAAGGCCAGGATTTTCCATTAGTGTAGCCACCTGCTGGGTTTCTCTACTCAGGTTTAATGGAGTCTGAATTTGAATTTATCACCATCTGTGGGAAGACAGGAAATGAGAGGAGCATCACTAATTCCTTTCTTCATTTACTAAGCATAAGCATAATCTTTATAAGGAGATAGGCAGAAGCAGCAGTGATCAGGGAGGCAGAGAGAATATTTTAACTCATATTGACATCAGAGCTCCAGACCAAGAAAAATGCAGTCTGTTTGTCAGTCAATTCTAGCAACAAAATTAATGTTTTAATTTCCTATGTAATGTTGTGGCAAAACATGCAGATACAGGATATTATTTCGTTTTTTTGTCTTCCAAGGAGGTCTCTGAAGACATAATAATTTAGACTTAAAAAAAATAAAGGTCTTGGAATGTGTATAAATTCTCAGGAAGAGCTGAGAATACTGAATGATGGCCTTTAACAAAAAGAACTAAAATCATCCATTTATACATTTTGTTCTTGTTTTCCCATCTCAAAAGAAAAATCTGAAACAAAAATATTAGGGAGAGGAAATTCAAGCATTCAATGGAAATAACTGTTTAAAGGCAATATGAAAACCTTAATAAATTAAACAAAAAGATTTTTTGTATTATTATGAAAAGGAATAGGTTTTCATTACAGAACACCCAAACCAGATGAAATTGATGTATTTTTCCTTCTCATCTTTGTGATGCTTTTGTACATGCTTTTCACTGCAGCTCAATTTGTAGTCATCAGTGGCTCAGGAATCACAACTCCAATCACCTAACTATATAATTTCTTGATCCTACCTGTTGAAGTTGATGTCTATGCATTTCTCTGGTTTGAACATAATTGCTACTTTAGAGTGGACAGAAGAGAAGGTGGAAGTTTAAAATGCATATTTCAAGAAACCTTATGTGACACCCATTTGCCCTATAAAAGGGGCACTGACATCCAATATATATTTGTAGAAGGGCTTTTTTTTTTGAGATCAAGCGCTTCTCATTAATTTTTCTCCATGTTTATAATCCTTTGATTTCTGATTTTGAACTTGTAAAGCTGCTCTCTTGTCTCAACAAAAGGATAATTTAAAGGAATGTTATTTGTTGCTGTGAACAAACAATTCCAAGTTGAAAAACAAAAATGCACAAACCCCCTCTAAACAAATAACTGTGAAATATTTTTTTCCTTTTCTTTTTATTTTTAAAATAAAAATTAAATAATTAATTTTTTAAATAAAGGAACTTTATGCATTGCAGTATAACAAAATAAAAAACCTTTAATGTGTGTTTCTGGTGAAAATCACATGACATTGGGTCCATAATGAGGCCAAGGACAAAATAATCTCTGATTTTTTTTGATGGTTTGATGAATAAACTGGATGGTTGAGTTTAACCTGTTTCCTTGCAATATTGATTGCTGACTGATTTGTCATTTTTTGGAGGCCTCTTGGTCTTGTCATGCCATCAAATGCTGCAACATGCTGATAATACTACTACACTTTGCTTTGCAGAATAAGTTTAGCCACGGAAATGACTCCTGATAATTCTTTTATGATTTGGTTCAATTGTAATTGGTTTCCATTTTTGTCTTATGCCTACTGTGGATTTGTCAAGGCTTAAAAATCAATAGTGAAACACTAGGGCGTGCATGTTGCTGTAATTACAGCTTCGTTATTAAATGTTATGAATTGTCCTTGACCATAAGTATTTCAAGATTTGGTCACTGTTTTTAATTTATTTTTCAGGGTTGTATTATTGTGTGACCATAAGGTACCCTAGAGATCAGTAGAGGATACATTTAAATTACCTCAAAATTTTTTTTCTCAAGCACCTCATCAGATTCTTGCAGTGATCATTGAGTCACGAGAAAGAAAAAAAT
The DNA here is from genome assembly GCA_034336665.1 of Luscinia megarhynchos. Lineage (NCBI taxonomy): Eukaryota > Metazoa > Chordata > Aves > Passeriformes > Muscicapidae > Luscinia > Luscinia megarhynchos. Next base: position 58,126,702 of record CM067592.1, read on the forward strand.
CCAGCAAAAAATGAAGAACCTAACATGCCAAGAGAATATAGAGACACATATTCCCAAGGGGAATTCAAATGAAAATATTTTATACTAAAGGTTTCCGTGGTTTCTGATTTACCAAAGCTGAAGCCTACAGGAACTTTTTCACCCAACAGAACTGTTTTTATTAGGGAGTTATTTTGATCTGCTTCTAGAACCAAAGGGATGATGAAGACAGAAATGTTATCTATTCATTTGCTGAAGAATTTATAACTCAGTTTGAACATCTTTGTTTTAACTGATACTATAAAAGTATCTAGGTTTTGACGCAGCACAACTCCAAATCTGAAGGCACAGGAGTATTTTAAAGGCACTGTGAGAGTGTGAAAGATTCAGAATACAAGCCTGCGCCTGATCTGCGTGCACAAACCTTGGCATCAGGGAAGAAAAACAAGGAGAGGAGAGCAAACTCAAGGGGTAGTTAACCGTGGCTTGCCTGTTTTGTATGATGTCACACATATGGTTATTGTTATTCATACTGAGGGTGGCAACTTTAGTGATTCAAGACTAACACAAGAAAATCTGTCAGCTCTAGTTAAATTAACATTGTTATTACCTCAGGTCAAGCAGATGGAGGGCAAACTTCTCTGTTGGATTCTGCTGCTCTTTAATTAGTGTCCACATTTGTTATGTCAACATGATGCATCATGTTTAGTTTAAAGGTTTGTTTTATTCCTGATACAAATGCTTATAAAATTGAATTTTCTACATTCTAAGAGTTGGTCTTGGAAACTGGAGACCTGTGGTAAAGGAAGATTCCTTCAGTTATATTTTGGAAGAAAGCATTCAAAAGAAAATGTGTTATTCTTCTATAGCATTACACATGCATTCTTCTGTTTTCTTCTTCAAATAATTCTTTAATTCACTAACAGGAATCCTTTGTCCATTAACAATTCTTTTCAACAGGGAAGGGAAATGTTTCGTCTCTGTATCTATATTGCCATATTTATGGTGGTAAAACAAATAAACTGAAATAATTTTACATTCAGTACAACCTCTTATTTTGTTTTACTCTGGAGGGAAAAATCCCTATCTTGTAGAACGCTTCCTTGGAAAATTCTTTCTGCCCACAGAAATCACGAAAATAAGAACAGGAAAAAGAAAATGTAATCGCCACATTATGTATGCAGAGACTCTTTCATGGAAGATAAATTTTAAAGTTATAATAAATAAAAAGCCTGGACAAACATTTATGTTTTTCACTAAATCCAAGGAAACGAAATCATTCAGCAACTGCCAAAATAACAAGACTGATGGTTCAAAGAAAAAGAAAATAAACATTAAAAAATGTTGTTAAATGGTTGTCAGGTTCATATTTGTTTCTCTGAAATCAGTGCTTTACAATGTGTAAGCATTTAGTATTGCAAATTTGTAGGATTTTTAAGGAGAAGTTTTTCTGGCAACTATGCTGTCAGCATTAAGGAATCTTTTTCATTTCCTTTTTGAGGCTTAGTTCTTATTTGGTGGTAGGAAAACCTGCCTTCGAAAGGGTTGATGCCAATTACACGTAGGGCTGTAGACAAGCTGTGCAAGACATATTTTATGTGGTCTGCAGTCTTAAGAGAGACCTCTTCAAATGAAGTGAGTATTCGGAAGTGAATCAATGAAAGGTCACAGTGGCCGTTTGCATGTGGTCAATCTCTCTTGCAAAAAAAAAAAAAAAAAAAGTTATATCTCATGTAGTATCATTAGAATAATGACTTCCTTTTATTCCTTCTTTTATATTATACTTCCCACCCTACATAGTCCTCATAAAAGAAGGGAAGAAAAAAAAAAGAAGAGAATTTTAGAGAATCAGATATAGCTGTCATAATAGCAATAAATTTTTAACAGATTTCCTCAAATACACTTCCATAATCTTAATGTGTACAGATATATATCTCAAGATTTATTACAAGGGCACGTTTTTCAAAGTATTTATAAATTATATAGTTATTCTTTATGACTTTAATATTCTTTAGCTTGTTTACATATGGCCTTTTATTATTATAAAAGCTTCCATTCACTTCTTATTTGAGTTATTTTGTTTTACAAATGAAGGATCTTTCCTAGTAAAAGTGGGATTGATTTTGTTGGAAGTCAAGAAAAGAAACAATTTCAAATCTGGAGTGGAGTTACAGGAAAGTGAGCATAAATCCTTTCCAATTTAAAGATATTTCGCTTGATCACATCTTCTACAGAAACCTGAACAAAAGTAAAGCAAGAGTGCCTGATTACATAAAAAAGATGAAGAATTTCCACTTGACATTTTAATAATCCTGCATGTTGACTGGCCTGAGAAGTCTGGAGCTTGAAGACAATTTTGCTCCTTGTCTCTTGGCTTTGTCGTGTTTTGCATTTGACTGGATCCTCTATGCCAACTCTGCTCTGCCATTCTTGGCCCCACTGTACCTTACATCTGCTGTCAATCCCCCCTGACAGCTCTGGTCAGCCCTACTTTCTGCTGTTTCCTACAACTAAGAAGGTGAATGGAGGGAAATACTCTGCCTCTCTTTCTTTTTCTCTAGTTGTCAAGTGTCTTTTGAAGGTTTGTGTGTCCAGAGATTAAGTTATACCTGGGAACTAAGTCCAGGATGTAAGACAAAAATAGAAGAATCCCAGGACCACATTTTTACTAGTGATTTCAGAATGAGGTCCTACACTTGGGACATCAGAAAAACTAAATGTAAGGAGGAGTGAATAAGGAGAATGAAAATCTCATTTCTACATGTCATATCTACAAATATCATTTATCTTTGTCCCAAACGTTTAATAATAGCATGATATTTGATGATACTGGAACAACTTAATTGCAAGTATCATAGAAGATATGGGTGTTTCCAATCTCACTAATCATATGCCATTTTGGTCATCACAAGTCATACCATCTCCTCTATTTAGAAAAGTACACAGAAGACTGCAACTTTGAAAACCTTCATATTTTGTCGATTACCCGTGTAGAGGAAATGGATATACACCAGGTTTTCCAGACAGTTTTCCCAGACAGCTTAAATAGAAATAAAAAAACCCCAAAAAACTAAAAAACCCCCAAACAGCTATGTAAGATGTTTTCTTCAGCTACAAAAAAAAAGGAGTAAGATTGTTTCGTAATGTGACATTTAAAAGACGGCTCAGATAAATTAGAAGGCAATGGTTTCCACACTGAAGCTCCTAACAGAATAGCTTCCTCTGTTGACCTTCTCACTGAATGTCTATTTCAGTTTTTATCTGCACCCATCTCTGAAGTCTTTTCTCATGTCTCACTGTTTATTCAGTAAAGAACCTGGCTCCCTCCTCTGCCACTAAAACCTTGATAAAGATTTGGACAAATAGCTGCCTACTAATTTCTCCCAGGCTTTATCAAGTGCTCATCCCTCATTACTTTTCCCCAGCCTGTATTCTTTCCTCTGCACAGTTAAAGGTGTTTTGTAGAAGTTGGGAGAGCACTTGTACAGGGAGGCAACTTAAGAACTCTGTTAGTACAAGGTGAGAAGCTGATTGCTAGCTGCTCCTCTTGGATTACTTCTGGCAGTTTGGAGATCAAATGGAGTAATAATTTTTCTATTAATGTTTCAGAGTTCATTAATTCTGATATTATATATGAAGCATGCACGTTGATATGTGTATAATAATTTAGATATTTTTACTGACTGAAAATATTGGTAGATATCAATAGCATATCAAAAACTCTTTCAAAAGCATTTGGTCTATATATGGCCTCTAGTAAAGTTACTACTTTTTCATCAGAAAAATGTCTTGGAACATTACCTTGCCCTTGCCAGTACAATTAGACATGCAAATGTGTTTAATATTGAAGCTAAATTTAACATGTAGGTACAAAACAGAAGGATACAAAACACATGTTTAGTGAAATATTAGCACCCTTTTGCCTGTGATCAATCTTATATATATTCTTCATACCTGCCCAGGTCTTCTTTCCAGACTACTTACCCTTTATTTCCTCACTGAAATTCCTAACAAGGAAAAAAAATTGATTTTTATTTTATCTGTTCTTAAAAAGAAATGTTGGGCAGTAGGAAAGACTATGTTTAGTGTCTACAGGCAGTGGATCAACAGCATGAAAAAAGGAATGTGCTGGTCTTCAACCCATGGGGTTTTTTAACCACCACAAGAGTGTAAATATTGCACCTGTATTTAAAAGCAATTTTTCAGAAAAAAAAAAAGGCAGATAAAACTGTGTCAAAACACCATTTATCAAAGACTAGGAGGTTAAAGAACTGCTCTAGATAAATTTCCTATATAGAGCAAGAAATGTCGGAAGAGGGGAAGGAAAAGAACATTGCAAAGATATTTAAAAGGCAATTAGGAAATAGTAGAAAATTCAGAGGCAAATTGTAAAGGGCAATTTTAGAGGAGGCTGACTCATGGGAGAAAGATATTTGAAGCTAAGCAAGCTGGGTATGTTGGGACCTCCATTTTCTCTCACTAAGTCACAAAAAAGGAATTAGAATCTAGTGTCTTCTAAATTTTATATTTTAAAGTGCAATAATTTATTACTTTCTATGGGTCTTTACAAGGAATTACTTTCCTTAAAAGAGAACTTTTCTTCTTTAAATTCCAAGAGTAGTGACAATATCAAACTCGATTTGCACACTATGTAAAAAACTCAATAGCTGCACTTGCTTCTTAGAGGACTCTCCCAAATATAACATTATTGTATCTCCATGGGCCTTGGGTGGGGAATAGTAATAGTTTTTCTGTGTACACTCACCATCAGAATTAGAACTTCCTAGTTTTGAAACCAAAACAAGTATAACTTAGTGAATACTCTGTAAGCCGCATTTTCAAAAGGAAAAATAATTGTGACATTAAATGGAGTAATAGAACAGATATAATTACATTATATATGCAGAAATTGAAATCTCAGTCAACTAAGGTGAACAAGGTAGAAACCTAAAAGTTTACAAGCCATAGCAAATGAGTCCTTGCTGGACTCTATCTCTTTGCCACGTGGAGAAGTAGATAAATGTATTTGAGAAAACAGAGATTTAGAAACAGCATATTCATGTTTTTTTATTTTAAAATCAAGGAGCACCTAAACACTGGCCCTTTAGATTCTGAAGCTCAATTACAAGATAAAAATGGCAAAAACAAACCTCAAAAATAATAATCATATTATAACAATACTTTTCTGTCAAGCGATAAAAAACATGAAATCAAGGTATCAGAGGGGGCAAATTTCTAAATCTGTTTTATAGAAACTGTCTGCTGCTGGTATTAACTTGCCCTGATAGATGAAAAAAACAAAGTATGTTTACAGACATCACCCAAATGCTTCAATACTATTTACTGAATAGATTTTCTTTGATTCTTTAGGATTGTTGGTTAGGAATTTGAGGTTTCTTTAAAGTCTGAAATTTTCTGAACTATATTGACCATTGGTTAAAAAAAAAAGGTTTTTGAATTTTGATAAATATTTAACCTATTTCTGACTCAGCTTCTCCCTGCAGAGCTTCTTTCATCCATAACCTATTTGTTAAAACAATGTCTATGTTGTGCTGACTTGCATGATCCCTCTTCATCTGTCTGACTCTATAACTCTTCTGTGTTTTTATGAAGCTGTAATCATCAAATACACTGCATGTCTCCTATACAACAGCCAAAACAATAACAGGTCAATGGTTCAGTTCTCTCTTCATTGTCAGTGGTCCGGGTGCTTTGCCTCTCTAGGAGTATTCTCATTTTAGGTATGGCCACACACTTTGGTTCTGTAGTAATAGAAGCATTAGCAGGAGAAGTTTAGTTCATGCCTTATTTATTTCTATTCTAAATTTAGTTATTGTTTTGATTTTAGTTTAACCAGAGAGGTAATTTAAGCACTGTTCTTATCTTGAAAGAAGTTTCAGTTTTAATGTCTGTTTCAGCAAGATGGAAAAGCATGTCCCTAATTTATAGACTAAATAAATAATTATCAATAAATCCATGCAGAACTGAAAAAGAGAAGAAAAGAGAAAACAAAGGCAGCATGATAAAAATATACACTCTAGCCCTGTAGTACTGCAATAAATTAAATTAAACCAGAAGCATGTAAGGTTGGAACTAAACAGCTTTTCAAAGCTTAACAATTGCTTCTTGCTTACAAAAACTGTGACAGGTGTCTTATAACATTCTCCAATTGCTTAACAATGATCAACAATAACCCAATCATATGCCTGTGTGGACACAGCAATATTATGTACTGTTCCCTGAAACAGCTGAGAAACTCATATAGTTCTTCATCAGAATGTAACACTGAAAAAATTACTTATGTTCATCTTATGGTGTTCATCTTATGGCATTCATCTTATTGTCTGCTCTACTCTCATCAGTAAACAACAGACTATTGTAAATCAGTTAGAGATGTCAGGCTGTAATTTCAAAATTCTTGATGTCTCCAGACCAGAAAGAGCATTTGAAGCTCCATGCTGAAAAGTGCAGTCAATAATTTTGTTCCTTAGGCATAGGAGACTAGTGAGTATCACTTTATGATAATGCTTTACATTTGTAAAGCACATACATAGAGGAAATAAAGTTTTCTCAGCAGGGAAATAAATTATACTTTTCACTCTTTCCTCTGCAAAAAGAGTTTCAAAAATATTCATTTATATACAGCATTCACAATGTTTTCATTTATCTGCTGTAATGGAGCAATACATGTATTGTTATATACAGTACAAACAGACAATTAATGCCCATTCTTCTCAGAAAACAATGGCTCTGTCAAAAAGAACACTGTGATTTGAAACGTACATATAGAGATTGAAGGACTGCATGAACTCAGTAATCAGCAGATTATCAGTCATTTGTCCACTGGGAATAGTTAATGAACCTTTAATAATATTAAATACATGCAAATATTTTTCAGAGTTGTTAAATAAATAATAACTAAATTAAGAAACTAAAAAGACTGTAGTGTTGCCAGATGAACTTTTTGCTCAGCTGATTTTAATACCGTGCTCATTCTGCAAAACCAGCTGCCTATGGAACTGCACAATCAAAACTGCATTTAATATTAATACAAGAAGAGGCTCATAGTGATGAACCAGCCCTGGTATGGCAGCTGAGCTCCATATTTGGAAAGTAAGACCAGTTATCAAGCAGTCAGCTATGACTTTGTGGTCTGTGACCACTAGGGACAGTCAGAGAGACTCCTGGGACAGATGAGTGCATGCACAATGGGAAAGGAACATATTAATGATTTGGGGGAAATAATTAACATATGTATGTTTTATTCTGCGAAATTCAATGAATGTAAAACACAGTGTAAACAGGGGAGCTTTTCTATATTTGAGTGCACAACAGGTGGATATATCCCCCATACATCCAGAGCTGTAATAAACATGCCTGCTACTTAATGCTGTATTGGTGCATAGGGGTTTTAGATTGTATTTTGTTAACAGTTTCTGGCAACCTAGACGGTACACTACTCCAGGATTTCAATGCATCTCAGGAGTCACTTGGAAACACTTGGTCAAATATTGTAGGAATTGGTGTCTGAAGTATACTTTGAACAATCACAAAATCTGGCTCAAGTCTGACACCTTGAATTGTAAGATCAGTATGCAATATCTAAAGAAAGGGGGCAGTGGTAAAAGGAATGTTACCAGGCTGGGTGAAATCAGACAGGAAACCTAAACCTGGCTCTTCAAACCATCAAGCTCATGACCATAAATGAAGATGAAGAATCCCCCTGAAGCAGGCCAGGGGAATCATCTTCATCTGAGTCCCTAGTTGCATTATTGCTGGATAGAGAAAAGATAGATTTTTAAAAAAATTTATCTAAGCGCAACTTACTCAGTATTATCAGAACCTGTAAGGACTACAGATGTGAAAAGGAGAAAAGGTTGTAGGTCTTTTTTACCAACCTTTACCATTTAAATTAGGAAAACAGTGGGGGACACACCAATTTTTGTGCATTCTCGAATGTCCACAGTCCCTTACCGGAAGAGATATCTTGAGTAACTTGGATGCAAAAACTACTTTTGAAAATGGAGAAATAAAATTAAAAGTTCGAAAATCTAAAATTGTGTGAGCAAGAACTTTTATACTGCAGGAGCAGGTAGAATAAGAAGAAACACCTGAGGAGGCGGAGAATTAAGTAACTTCTTTGGTGTGGCCAATGGATGCACCCGGAAAATCTAAACTGGCAATGCTGGTAAAAATGACACTGAAGCCCAGCTCTAAACTAGTGAGTAAAAAAAAATCCAATGAAACTAGACATGACACAATAATTGACTAAGTTAATTGCTAAATTCCTGTAATGTTGTTTATTGGTAGAATGTGACGTTATAATATCCCAATTTTACCAATAAAGAAACAAAATACTGGAGAATGCAGGTTAGCACAAGATTTAAGAACAGTAAAACACCCTTTTAACTTTCCTTGTAGGGGGGGAAAAATGGCTGACAGTGCTCCTTAAGGATACATCTTAAGGATGCGTTTTCCTGTATACCTCTTCACCCAGAGAGAAAGAAATTGTTTGCTCTATAGTGTGGGAGTTCAAACCCTGGGTGGAAGCAAACACGGACAGTGTTACCCCAGGGCTTCAAAAATAGCTCCATTATATTTTGCAATCAGCTGGAAAAAGATTTGAAGAGCTGGAAAAAATAAATTCTGCACAGAAACTTTCTACAATATAGATTGTATTTTGCTAGCAGCCAAGACTGAAAGGGAGTTGTCTTCATGAGCCAGTAAAAGTCTGTTAAAAATTTTGGGACAAGCTGCATACAGGATGTCAAAGAAGAAGGCACAACTAGCCAAAGAAGTAGTAACCTATCTTGGTTTTCAGAGCTTGCAGGGATAAAAAAGTTTGGGGAAAAACTTAAAGGAAAGCATTTGCCAGACTCTGGAGCCCAGGACTTTAAAATATCTATGAGCCTTTTTCAGTATGGCTGGGTGGTGTAGATTATAGAGTGCCAGTTATGGGGTACTGGAAAAACTTTTGTGTGATCCTCCACCAAATAGTATAGTATGGACTCTTGAGAGTCAGAGGGTCTTTAGAGTCATGAAAAGAGCCTTAATGACAGCCCCAGCTTCGAGACTCACTGACTTGTGCAAACCATTTGGGCAATTTTGCCTGAAAAGGTGTACCTAGTAATAGTGGTATTGGCTCAGCATTTGGGGTGAGAGAAGCAGCCTATGGGGTACTTTTCCAGGCAATTGGAAAACATGAGTAAAACATGGCTGTGATGCTTGAGAGTGGTGGTCTCTGCAGTGCTTTAGTCCAGGAAACATGACAGCTGGCATAAGATTACAGTATACATATGCCACAGGGTAATAGCTGTTCTGGAATCAAGTAGGAGAATGATGAAATACCAAGTTGTCCTGTTGGAGCAGGACAATGTTGAATTCAAGGTAACTACTTCTATGAACCCTGCCATATTTCTCCAGGCTTCAGTAGAAGTCCAAAGGCCTTTGTACCATGACTGCCTGGTAACTGAACAAGTGTGTTCTGGCAGATCAGATCTCAAGAGCAATCCCATCCAGGACACCCAAAACTGGAGCTATGCACTGATGAGAGCAGCAGGTACCAAATGGAAGGTGATCAGCTGGGAGTCTCAAGCCCAGGCTTTACCTATTTAACCCATCATCAGACAAAGCAGAATTAATGAATTTACGCTGACTGCTAGAAATTGCTGAAGGTAAAAGAGTAAACATATGGACTGATTCAAAATATGCTTTCAGTATATTCCATGCCTACAGAGCCATATGGAAGAAAAGGGGATTGTTATAGGCATTAAGTGTCTCCTAGGAATTAGTCACCTACCAAAGAGTGTGCAAAAGCCTGAAGAAGTGGCTGTGATGCACTGTAAAGCCTATCAGTTTGGAAACTCCTCAGTTAATAAAGGGAATCGATTAGCTGATAAAATAGCTAACGAAGTTGCTGGAAAAGGTATTATTGTACTAAAACCTAGGAAAAAGTTGGATGTCCTAGAACAAAGACCAAATTATAGATCAGGACAGGCAGCCAGCCACATTATTAGAAGCTATGAAAAATCCACTCTCTTTATTTACACTATTGTCCATTTACAATTTTAATTCAACCTCAGTATAAAAAATATGGAATTTTTAAGCTTCTTGAGAAGGATGAAGCTGTTAGAATAGTTAGAATACTGTAAAATGTCATGTGCTGGTATTACACTGCGTTTTTTGGAAAATTCTTTTGTAACAGCAGAAAGCCAGATTTCTTTATCTTTAAAAATATACATAGAAAAGAATATCAGCCCTATAATATTTTTTTTTGTCTATCAATCAAAACTTTAGCACTCCTTGTCTTGAAATTGCTTTCTGATACTTGAGAAATGTATCCAAAAAGGGTAGTTAATTTAAGTAATTTTGTCTTTTTCTCTCAATGTACAAGGTCATTAATTGCAACTGGGACCTTCATAAACCCTAGTCTGCTGATGGGGCGAGAACTCTATTGTTAAATGTATTATGGCAGGGTTGTCTTTGGAGATTGCCTGCTTGATTGCTTTGTAAAGGCCCAATGGCACACAGCAATTAAAATCCATAGACCTTTATAACCCTACTGATGTTTTATGGGCCTTTTTGTGTCCTTCGGTGTGGTTTACCATTTGTGTGTCTCCCAGTGGATCTTCTTTTCAGAACTCAAAGTGGAATTTTTTTTCCAGAGTGATAAAGCTAGTTATACATCATGCAAAAGGTTAATGACTATTTTCAAAAAGAGCTTATGTTTAATGTCATAGGGTGAAAGTTATAGTAAAGAACAATTAAGTAAAATCGCTTGCCATTTTCTCATTCTCAAAGTATTTAGATACTACCACTACTTACATAGAACCAATTGAGTTGGTAAGTTACAGGATGATTTAAAACTTTTCAATTAATTTTATGGAAAAGATCTAACTTTTTAAACAGAACTAAATAATTGGGCAGTTTTTCTGTGTGCATCCATATACGTATGGAATGAAAAAATGCCAACTTCAGAGCGTGATTCCAAGTATCTCCACTCAGTGAGCTGCTTATGGAACCATTGCAGTGGTAGGCCCGTGAATGTTATGTTCTTAGAAGGCATGTGGCTTCATACTGACCTGTTTAAATGCCTTCCTTTGGTCTCTCTTAACAATGAACTAACCAACATAAGTAAGAAAAATCACAGAATAGTTAGGGTTGGAAGGCTCCTCTGGATACCATCTAGTCCAATCCCCAAAGACAACAAGACAACTGGCTAGTAAATGAGAGCCACACCTGTGGTTTCACAGACAAAATGTCCTTTCAATAACATTTCAGTATTTGAGTCATCGTCAATATGCAATCTTTACCACTAGTAATCTTAATATTAAAAAATATATGCATTTGTATGACTTCTTATTTTATATTCATATCATGTTTTGAAGAACAGGAGAAATGACTGCTAAAATTCAGTGTAGAATAGCAATTAACTAAGCTTACACCTGTGATTTAACAGAATGGAAAATGCTTGCTACTAGATGGAAATAATAAAAATTTCCCAGACAACATCTCATGAAACTTTTTTTAAAATCCATTTCTGTATGACATAGAGTAAATGTCTTCAGAGAACTAGACAGAAGTTAGATAACACTTTAATTCTAAAATACTATATAGACAAAAAAATGATAGAAGGGTAGAAAAGGTCCTAAAGATGGAACAGGAAACTCAACAGCCATGAACTTATTTTTGGGATGCCTTTTGAGAATGCAGTAACTCACAGCTACAAAGACAAAAAGTTTTAGAGCCTGGCAAAGAAGGAAAGGTGGATTATATGTTCTTCTGTTGAGAGAAAAGACAGTTTAAATTTGAGATACCTATGACTTGTTGTTTCTCTCATCACTTTAACAATTTGTAAATCTAAATGCATTTTTAGTTTTGTTCTCAATGCCTGTTACTCCAGCCACTGTGGACCCCAAAATCTATATTATTGTAAGCTCAAAGAATCTGGTGGCCAAAGTGGATCTTCAGAAATTCTCATTAAAGTTGCTTAAGCCCAGAGCTATCATAATTAAAGACATTTGGCATTAAAGGTACAGCTACATTCCAAAATTGTCCCACAAAATCTCTATTATTACCAATGACAAGCAAGATACTGATCGTTAGAATCTAGAAATATTATAAACCATTGATAAGGAGGAAGGTAATTATTTTTAGTTAAATTAATTTCATATTTCGTATGGAAATCAAAATGACATAATGAATGCAGAATTTCATAACACCAAAGTAAAAAAGCCACTTTCAGATTGGGTCATCACAGCCCAACAGTTAGTCATTTGGACCCAGTTTACCTAAATATGTGTTTGATTTTCTCATGTCACAACCACAGGTATCATGGTGCTAGCTGCTACTATTCAGGGTTGTTTGATTATTAAGTGTATCAACTGGCACTGAATGTATTTTATAGTCATGGAATACTTTAACTTTATTGAAGAACAGCATAGTGTCTATCCTCACAGCAAGTAATCCTTTCTTATAGGATTCAGTTTCCACTCCTCTGTTGACTCATAGAAATTGGGACCACAAACAAGAAGAAAATCTGTTGAACCTCAAAACAGAATTTCTTTCAGCCCTTAGAGTTTTCATTACTTAGGCCTTATCTTTGAGGTTGGAGAAAAAGAGTCCTTGGTCCAGTTTTTGATAAGAAATAATAGGCAGGCAGCCCTACAGCAAATTTCATCATAGCTAACATCCTAATGTGTGTTTGAAATGAAAGTGTTGAGGGTGGTTAGGCAGACATTTAACTGGATCTGAATTTGATTTCTTGCAAATTAAATCGGTTCCAGTAAAGGGAAGGGATTTTTTTCTATTTACTCTCTTCTCATCCACCCTTCCTTTTAATAGAATGATGTGCACATGTCTTTCTCCAATCTATTTGTTTATTTAGAGAAAGGTAGAATCTGTACATTAAAAAAAAAGCACAACAACTTTGCGTTTGCTGTGATGTGGAATATAAGGTAAATTTGGAACAGGGATATTTTCAATGAAATGGAATGCACAATAGCTTTCTTTATAAAAGAACTGTTTACTGACAGATTAATATCTTTCTCCTTGTTAACTTTCTTGAGTGTTTTCAGCATTGCACTGGAGCTATTTTGCTTGGAGCTTTTTAATGTGTACACAATTCTTCATGTAATGTAGGCTGTATAGCTAAATTGGAAGCAATACAACTGTTATGATTTATTCGAGGTGAGAGTATGATCCTCAGTAATGTAGTTGTAGTAAATCTTTTTTCTTTCTGTGAATAAAAGATTCAATAGAGGAAATATCCATAATATTCAGTTATCTTTAAAGTTTAAACCTGTTTTCATCATTCAGAGTACTTACACGATGTTGAAATACTGCAAAAAAAAGGTAGTGACAGGAAACGGGAGAATTGATTTTTACTGAGAGATGGTGGGTTTCGTTCAGATATTAGGGGGAAGTTCTTTGCTGTGAGAGTGGTGTTGGACTGGGACAAAGACGTTGTGGCTGCTTCATCCCTGGAAGAGTTCAAGGCCAGGCTGCATAGGCCCATGGCAAAAGTGCTGGAAATAGATGATCTTCAAGATCCTTTCCATCCCAATCCATTCTATGATTCTATGAATTTTCAGCACATGCTTTCTAACATAATGGATGGAATCATGTGTTACTCTTTCACTCGTTACATTTTAAAATACAGCTGATCAGAAGGGTTTCAAACTGTGTTCTAGCCAATATGGATTACATCAGAATAAAAAACAGGAATGAGTAAATGAACTAGTGCACTAATTGCCTGTGAGCCATATGAAACTACAGAGCATTTGTGAATAGATGTTTTCTGTTTATTGAAAGGTAAAGCAGTAATGGCACTTATAGTGTGCTTGATCCTCAATATACCATGGTGGTTCTCAGACACTATGAGAACATACTGACTCCAGGCAGTAAGCCTGTTTAGTGCCTCATTCACAGGACTACCACCATTCAAGTGGCAATGTTAGTGTAAAGATCAAACAGTAGTCTACTCAAAGTGGACACTTTTGTCTACCTTTCACGTGTGGATTAAAGAGCAGGACCTTTCAAATGCAACATTTTCTGAAGATTTCAGTACTGTGTAGATTGGTATTGAGAGGTGTAATGTCTTGCAGATACACGAATTCAGAAACATGTAGCCCAAACTGCAAACCCTGCTTACTCTTGTGCTACAGTGGTGACAAGGTTTAATTGGACCTCCATGCCTCAATTCTGGAACTCTTGATGGAAAACAACTGAAGTTGAAGACTTCTGCAGATGTCTTATCCTGGTAATGAGAGGAATCTGGTTGGTCTAGTTTTAAGTAAAATAGCTGAAATAAAAGCTAAATTAAGGCTTTCTGACATGGATGATCAGTGATTGCAAACCGAAGTCTTGAAATTAGTTGACATTTCATATGGTAATCAAAATGGATTCAATGAAGCGACTGAGTTGTCCATTGAGGTCCTCTCCACCATGACATTCATTCAGGAGAAGTAACTCATCAGAGACACTTTGATGAAATCAGTTAAGACACTGTGGGAAAGTATCCTTTTTCAGAAAATGAATACAGTTTGAAAGGTCTGAAGGTTTGTGTTGTTAGATTCTGAAAGTACTCCAAATAAGACACAATAGAAAGCTGTGTTTGGTAGCTGAAATCAAAGAAAAAAACAATTTCCTGTCTTTATAAATACAAAATTATAGGTTTTATTCACACAGTTATATAAGGCAGAGATAAAACATCTTTCATATAAAATGATATTGCAAGCCAAATACAAGAAACAAGAAGCAAGAGCAGAAATTCTTGCAATTGTTTCCAAATAAGCAAATTCTAAGTTTTAAAGACTCTTATTATGAAAACTCCAAAGGAATATTTAGCAGGAAAATGTTTACATTAAATTTACATTTGCAAAACTTCAACTAAAATGCACATTTTACAAAGGCCCAGTTACAAGGTTTGTCCCCTACATGAATATCTGTTCACTGCAATCTCTCAGATATGCAAGGGTAGAAACACGAATTTGAAAAATCAGGATTTCATTTATTAGTTTTTTCAGTACTGATGATCTCCAGTAAGTATGCAATGTGGTGTTAATCAGAGTCTGAAACGGGTTCCTTTGTGTTTATTTTTGGTTTACGTTATATTACATTATTGTTTACACAAATGACCCCTGCCCCTCTGTGTTCTGCAAGAGTACCATTTTTCACAATCAATTGTGAATAAAGTTGAAATTTTTATTTCCTTGTGGAGACTTTCTATGAGATAGAATTGGTCAAAGTGAGAAAATTCTAAAATGGTGTTTGTAAGTTTTATTTTTCCTTTTCAAATCATACTTTGTTTTAAAATACTAAATTTCTTTTGAACCACAAGCTAAAATGATGTCATGTTATGATACGGGTCATTCACTTAAAAGCTGGACTCGATAATTTTTTACAACTCAGAATATTCTGTGATTCTGTGATTCTAAAATAGCATGCAATATTGTTTGGAGACTGATTTTTTCCTCATTGAAACGCTCTAAAATAGGATTCTTTCCCAGAGAAAGTTTTTTTTTTTTTAAATAAATGTGCATAAGCACACACAAATCCACTTCCACTTTTCCTGAAATAATGGTTAGATGTGACAGTTTTCCACATGAATTATTCTACTCCATAAAATATAGAGGTTTGGTGATAAGGCTAAAACCTTGTGCCATGTTTGACCTTTCCATTTCCAAGCTCTTGTAATAATGTTAACTGTGTCTTTTATGTATTAATACACACTAAAGAATAAAAAGGGCTTTTAAAATGCCTTTTTCATTTTTCCTATAGTCTGTTTTTCCTAAGATATTGAAGGATTAATGCATCTAACTTCATTAGTCTCACAGTGTGCCTGTTAGAGCATCCCTTTTATTCGTGCAGTGCAACATCTCTTGAGACACCAAAACCCATCTCGCAGAGTTTGCCTTTGGAGACCACCACCATGGCTCTCCAAACAGATGAACAGCAGAGGGCTGTACTGCCTGGTGCTTTTCCACAGCATGAAATACCTATTCTCCTTCCAGATCTCACATTATGCAATTATTACAGTACACTGTAACAGGAGAGATATATTCTTGTTAAGAGTCAAGAATAAACAAATTATAATACACCCAAACACTTTTGGAATTGAAAATGTGATTTTTGCTAGTCTAACAAATGTAATTTACATTGCTGAGTTCAGAGAAAGTTGAAAGGCTGCTCTTTGGATTCACAATGGTGAAGCTGCACGAAAGAATGATGTCAAGTCTTTGACATGTGTACACCCAGAGATGACAATTTCCAATAGTGTTTAATTGGAGACTTGAAAAACAATTTCAACTAAGTTTTCCCTCCTTTTGCTTCATCAAGGATTCATCTAAAACTAACTTCTGCACACATCCCCAGCACCAGTGATGAATATGTGAATTATCTGCTCCTAAATCAAATCCTTAAGTGTATTAAATACTTTTAAATAATTTTACAGAATTGTGGACTGAGAACAGAAATTTTCTGTCAGTACTTCTTGTCAACTCTTTCCTGTGAGCTGTCTAATAGACATGAGTCTGTGTAACCTCAATAGGTGGAAAAAATCTTGGTAAATGTTCCTATCCAGAAATAAGGTAAAATTAGAAAGATCTCATTGTAGTCCAAGAGCAAAACACACAGAAAAAAAAAATATGTATAGACACACCTGTCACCATATTTATACAGGAGTTACACAATTCACTGCCAACAACAAAGAAAAAATTTCCATATAAATGCGATGGCACCTGAGGGTTATTTCTGTTTTATAGAGTACCTTGAGAATAATACAGGTTTGCAGTTCAGTAGATCAATGAGTAGACGAGCTGAATTCTTCAACCAAAACCACAAGGAGTAAGTATTATTTTTACCACACAAGCAGAGGCATTATGTCCCACTGTAAATACCAAATGAAACAGTATGACATATAACCCCAGCTACATTATAGACTCCATTCTGTGGTGATTTATGAGTAAATGTATGTTATTCACTACTGACAACATTGACAGCTTCAAGTAAAAACTGAGTAATAACTATTATCAGGAAGATTTCCACATCTTTTAAATTCAGATGAAGCAAGACAGCTGGGTAAATTTTAAGACACTTAAATACATTGTTCATGGGTTTGTATGTGCAGAGGAGTCTGCAGGCTTTCAAGTATACAAACACCACATGAATGTATGCTTGCTATTTCAATACCACAAAGACAGCAAACTTTAATGAAAGTTGAAGAAATAGGCTGAAAACAACACAAGTGACTCACAGAAGTGAGTTGGAAATTCATAATTTCAATATATGTGGGCTGACATGTGGATGAAAGAACCATGAGCACTTATGAGCAAATTATGTACAATTGTTACAGGAAAAATGAGTTGAGGTCCCACCATTTCTGCCTTCAGCATAAAATACTGTCTCCAGTGCTCTTGCTTCTAGAGGTTAAACTGATGAGAGCTCTCATCTACATAACAGCAAAAACAGGCTGTGTAGCCTCAGCTACTGAACACCATTGAAAATTAAATCCCTGATCTTTCAGATTTATTTTGAAGGAAGAGGTAGAAACTAGAGGGGAGACACAACCAGCATTAACAAACCATCTGGGTTAAGTAATACCTGGATTCATCACAGTCACTTCCTCAGTAATTGTAAGGATGTGGCCTTATCTGATGCTCCATCTAACACTATTCCAAATGTATTGGCATGGGACTTGATTAGAATTTTCATTAAACTATGATTGTATCATATCTCATGATGGCCATGAGATTAATGGTCATTTAGGACAACAAAATAGTTACTGGGCTTAAACAGTGGAATTTCTGGATAGGATAAGTTTGGAGGTGACAATGAAAAGAGAAATTTCAAGATATGACAGTAGTCAGAGGATCACAAGAAACAGACAATTTTCAAGAAGGTATAATTTGTCTGACAAAGGGATTTTGCATGTTGCATGAAGCAAGGCCACTTGCACATGTGGAAACCAAAGCCTATCTTTGTGCTTAATTCAGAATTGTTTCCATGAGCATTTGTAAAGCCTCAATGGAAGTATGGGTGAACCACTTCTTTCAATAGAATATATACTTGTAATTCTCTTTTAGCTCAAGAACCAAGAAATATCACATGTTCCTACCAGGGAAAAAACAACAGAAAAATACAAAAGAAACAATATATGGACATTTGCAAACATGTGAAAAAATATTTTAAAATATTTTAAAAGTTATAGTGTCAGAATACAATGAATTGTAACCTTTTTAGTATGACATATGAACAAGCCAGTCCTTATGGCAACCCCAATAAAAACAGGGAATGGTTCACCATGAATGACCAGAGACCCACTGGATTTTCAATAAAGATGTAGACTAGTAGAATACTACCTATGCTGGATGTATGATTGCATCTGCTTCTATCTAGTACTTATTAGAAGCAGATTTTGTGATTTTTTTTCCAGTACTGACTGTGCAACTAGTTAAATGGAACACATTTCCATTTATCTAGTAAATACAGTGACATAACTGAAGATTTTTTAGAGTCATTTAGGAATGTTTGTCAACAGTCTTATCCAAAGATTTTCCATTTGCTCTTTCTTTTCTCAATTTCTATTAAACTACAGTCCACTTTTTAAAAGTTATGAAAATATAGCTGCACAAGGTTCTTCACAGAGAGGGTGTTACCTATTGAGAAAACAAATATAAAAGTAAGTCTATATTATAAAACACTCTTCAGAAATGAACATTATTAAAACAGATAGGTGTTCAAGTTTGTCCAGGAAACTCTGCCTTTTTACACAAAAGCAGTGTATACCTCATTCACACTATTTCATAAATGCCTTGAACTTTTCAATGTGACACTTATGGTCCTACTTTTGATTGTGCTTACTGTATTTTCTTTCACTGCTTCTTAGCAGCAGTATGTGACAATCCATTTTAGTTTTAGCCCCTCTTTAGTTTTGTCTCCATCATTACATCCAAAACATCAATAGTTTTATTATGAAGGCAAGACAAAAAATTCTTGAAGAGTCAATAGAAGAAAGAAAAACAAAGTGACATTATGTACCTTTGGGCATAATTATATCACTCGTTTTGTTGTTGCTTGTTTGCCTGTTTTCCAGAAAAATGGAGGAATGTGCAAAGAAAATAATTTTATTTTCATAAAGGAGTTGATATTGAACATGTATATCATAGCACAAAATCCTACATTTCTATGCAACAGCTATGAGAATCTCTCCTAGAATACTAATAAACACATTTTCTTAGAACTGAGGGAATTAAGCATCTTAGGGTAAAGTTGAGCAATTTTTATTTTATATGAAACTACAGAATGCTTCATTAAGGATTCTGGACTTCTCTTTTCCCAATGTTCAGGTATACCTCTGCAGGAAATGTACACTGCTGAAATTTTCAATTGAAACAAGTACAGCTGAAATTTTCCATTGATGAAGGAATCTCCCCTCTGGTGTGATTGGATTTCAACCATCTACTGCTACATGTGTGTACAGCCTAGCAAAACTGGACCTTAGTGTTGTAGGCAGTTCCATCTTATATTTCTGGAAAATGTATTCCTACAAACCTTGTACAAGAACAAAGAACATTTCTTAATATGTGTTCTGCACTTTCTATCATACATTTCAGACCTAAATACTAGAATGCAAACCCCTTGAGTAAGAACAAGGAAAATTGATGGGGAATATGTAGTTTATTGAGACTGTACCACCACAAGAGTACATTTTGGTAAATGTGAAAAGCAACAAAACCCCCCAGCTTTTTCTGGAACAAAATTAGGACTAACTTCTCTCATGTCATTCAAACATGCTTTCCTTGGTTGTCTGATTTCCATCACTGTCATCCTCCTGGGAGTCAGAAAATTATTTCAGTGGCCACTTTGCAGTAAAGGATTTATGTAGTGTTTTCATCTGTCGGGTTCTATTTCATGAGTACATTTCTTTCATATTTCATACATATTCATGTGTACATTACTGTGACTAGTAAGCAACAACAGTTTCTGTAAAAAAAAGTAAACATCATGTTGTAATTCTAAATTCCTAATTATATGCCAACTTCTTTTTCTCCTTTTCCTGCTCTCCCTTTCTCTCCCTTTCTTACCCTGCTTAAAAGTTTAGCTATATTTAAATGTTTGCAAAACACGTGGTGCTAGTATTTCCTCATCCTTACATGGAGGCAACACAGCCAGAATCTGGTCTACATCATATCAGCCTTCATGAGTGCACTTGCAGCTGTGTGTTGCATATGATAAAAAAGAATTATGTTTTGGTTATTGCCATACTCACTCATAGTATTAATAAATTTGTTTGTGTAAGGCAAAACATTTTTTAATATTTTCCTACAGAAATGCCATAGTTGATTTTTTATTTGGCTGGGTTTTTTAATTCCTTTGAAATAACCTGTTTATCACTATTTTTGAAAACTTGTGTCATTTTGATGGAAACATTATGCAGTCTTTTCCTAGTAAACAGCAGTTATTTCTGGCTCAATCAGCTTGGCCACTTATTGTTGTGCTGTACTGTGACTCATTTTATAAGAACAAATCAAAGACAATATCCTTCTCTTGGAGAGCATGAGGTAAATTTTAAAAGGAATGGAATTCCAATAGGCAACCAACTTTCCCTGCCTTCAACTGGACTGAGAACCAAATTGTTTTTTGTGCCTTTCCTCTAGGATATAATAATCCTGTTTGGCAGTACAACTGACAGCAAAGAACTCCTCAATTATATCTATTGTCACTCCTGAAGTCGTTGATAAAGTGTGGCTGTTCCCCTATCAATCAGTTCTTATATTGTGACTGTGATATGAGATAAGACAGGAAAAGGTTAGTTTTCTGGTTTGTTTTTTTTCCCTGGGACCTGTCAGCCCTGACTAAATTCCTAACAAGAAAAAATATCCAAAAAACCCACCCCAAAACCAAAAACACACATTAAAAAAAAAACCCCAAACAAAAAAAAACCCAAAAAATAAGAACCCACCCCCTAGAAATACCAGAAACCAAAATACCAAAATATAAAGGGTGAGATGGGAAGGAAAAAAGACAAAAGGGAGAGTAAAAGGAGAAATAGCAAAAGTTTTCAAGTCAGCAGATTCCCTACAACATGAAAATTAAAGATGAACAAAATTAATTTTTCATGAACTGCCTTCAGGATTTAGCTTCTTAATCTTGCAATCTGTTTATTACACTAAGGGCTGCAATTACTTTCCATAGAGGGCTGAAGCACTAACAGATCAGTACTTGGTAACCAAGTATTGATTAATACCTTACCCTAGAGTAAGCTTCTTGTTGAGCTGATGCTGAAGGTGACATTTCAGCCATCTTTGTCTCCTCATATAACTCATGTTTTTGATCCATTCACTTGACAAAATTTTCTCTTATTTAGAATAGAAGAATTCTATCCCAATGACTCACACCTGTCTTCTAATGCAATCATAGGTTTTTTCTGTTATAAAACGTTTCCATTTCAGCAGCAACATTAATATAAATGAAACTTATTAATAAAAGTCAAAATCAATAACTATTATTGAAAAAGAAGACTGACCACTCTCATCAAACAGCTATTTGAATGACAGGAGATTGAGTGTATTTGCTTTAGGGTCTGGTATCTCACAAAAAACATTTTATAAGCTTTATAAGCATGTTGACAGAGCTGGCTCAGTGAGCTGAAACAAAATAGTGACCAACAAAGTGATTTTCACAATGATGTCACTAGAAATGTTGTGGGATTTGATGTATTATGCTATACACCTGTTTTGTTCATATATGTACAAAAATATTTTGTCTTACCATGACTATGACGGGGATGGGAAAGATGAAAGGGCATGAAGAAGGAGAGGAGAGTGAAATGTTCAGGGCATGATATCTGGGTGTACATTTGAGCTCTAGGCTATGAAAAGGACTGCAGTAATGTGACACCCACACCCATAGCATTGTTGCTGCTACCCAGAACAGTCTAAGTGTGGACAGTGCATGAGCCCACTCCAGGCAGACTCCAGGATACAAGCACGCTTCTCTTGCCCAGTGGTTTTTTTGGCAGGAGCCTGCATTGCATGAAGTTCAAAGTTTGTATGTAATGTATTAAAATGGTGCATATTAGCACCCAAATATACCGGCCCACCAGTCATACAATCCATCAGTGGACCAGCTCCACTGTTGATATAAAATGTCACACTCCCATCCCACCAGAGTAAAGGCTGTCTTTTTGAAAGGATTAGGCTGATGATCTCTATTGCTGCTGATGCTGCCTTGGTTCTGCAAGAGGCAGCAAATGTTGGGAGAAAGACACTGATGGAAGGATTAGTAAGGAGATCAAGACATGAAGACTGACACAAAAAAAACATTTGACTAACCACTTTTGGGGTGTCCTGACTCACTCTGCTCGATGGCCCTGGGGCTGCATCCTAGTTTGAGGCTGTCTTTCTATGCTGAAACTGCCTTTCAGGGCTGTGGGGTCCTTTGGAGCTCCAAAGGGATCTGAGGGTCCCTTCATGGAACAAGAAGATAAGGGTCTCACAACCAGCACAACTGATGCACCCTACAGAATTATGCAGCTGTCTGTGCTTTGCAACATACTGCCTCTTTGATGGATCTCTTACTTTTTCTCAGATAAAATAATGTGAAAAAATTCATTTGTACAATGACAAATGCAATGTCTTTTACTTTTGTAAAACACTTCTTTTATTAAATTGATAATTGAATTTACATAATTTTCTAGTGTTTTTCATGTATTTTAATAATAATTCATTTTTGTAAGGAATCAGTTCACAGAGCTAAAATGTTCTGATGATGAATCCTACTCTATGCATGTCAGTATAGATTTAAAAAACGTGCTGCATATTTTTAAATAAGCAGCAGCACTGCACTCCTTGAGAATAATCAGAGAGGAGGTGCAAGTAATGAGAATCCTAGTTTATGTGTTCCTGAATAGCAGATATTCCTAAAACTGAATTGCCATGTTTGAGTTTCTCCTGGAATTGGAGTGGACTAATCTAATATTTGACAACTGTCTTGATTCTAGGTGCTGCATAGAGAAGAATTAAATATAAAACTTCTAAAGTTAATTTTTTTTCTACTACACTACATGTACAGCTGTATAAGCTGGGGGTTATCTTTGAAAAAAACTGAAACAAATCCAACATGTCTTTGTGGCCCTTTCCTCCTATGTAAACTAAAGTACACGTATTAGGAAAGGAAGTCTACTTGAGGAGCTCTTTCTCCTAGCAGTCATCTGCCTGTGACTAAATCCTGTATTTCCTCTCTTTCCTGAGTTCTGTTTTACCTGATGCCCCTCTCTCTGGTCCTGCCACAAGGAAGATCCCATGCTTTTGCTTCTTTATTGATGCTACTTTTGACATAGCATGCCATGAATTAATGTTTTTCCAAACACAGCATACACAGGTTAGTCTTGAGTCTCAACCTTAGTGCTGCAGCAACTTCTTGCTTGCACTCCAAGCCAAGCAGCAGCAGCACACAGTGGATGCTCTGCTTCACAGTTTTTATAATTAGAGTTTGCTAATCAAAGCCACATCTGTTTGAGAGGATACAAAATCTCTTGTCCTCATCTTGAAAGAGTAGAGAGTTGAGAGGGGATTTTTTTTTCACTGGCTAGAGTAATGGTTGTCTGCCTTTCTGTCCCATCTGCAGCCCCAGCTGCTAGGGTGATGGATCCCATCAGTGCACACTCACCCAGGTGCACATGGAACAGAAACCCATCAGCAAACTTGGCCTTAGTTCCCTGGGAGGGTGAGGCTTTTTTACACTGAACCTGTATTGTAAAAGGAATCCAGAAGTTGTTGCCTCAATTTGTGAGGCTCTAAGATAATGCCCCATTCTAAATAGAAGGGAAGGAACAACATCTTCAGTTTCACTAGCTGGTAGCTCCTAGGGAATGCCAGATCTACAGTGATGTCTACATATACCCATTTCTCCTGTAAATTCCCTTTATGCCTATTAGAAAGGCCTGATTATTTTTGCTGTTTATTTCTATACCGCTGACTTTTTAACCTAATGTTTTTATGTCTGTTTTACACTTAGCCTGTTGCAGGGTAGATGCTCCATGAAATGGCAGTTTCACTTAAACTAGGATGAATGGAAGAGGCTGCAAGGTAGCAAAATTTCACCTTTCTTGTGAACCAAAGTAAAATGAAGTAGCAGAACAAAGCAGGCAGCCTATTGCCATTTTGTGAAAGAAATAGAAGTGTATGATTTCAGCTAATTTTCTACAGCAATTTTTTCCTTGCTCTTTATCTCAACACAAAGCAGCAGGGAGGAAGGCAGGGTCCAAATTTGCAAGTGTCACAATATCCCTTCAATTTAAATTTATCTGGGAGTCCAGCCTTCAGGTAATCTGCTCACAAAACAAAGTGGGGTGATTTTTAGTTTTCTCTGGAGATGGAGAGAAATGTTCAATCTGGAACCCTCATGTTATTATCACAGGATAAGTGCTTTACTAGTCATATGTACAGTTATTGTCTTTTTTTTCACGTTCTCCATTCTACCTCAATATTTAATGCATTTTTCATTAGTTGTGACTCAGTCAATAATTTCTGCATTATCCTTTTGATCACCTAGGAATATAAACTTTAACACACTGTGCATTAATGTCTTAAACTTCCTCAGGTGGCAAACAGGTTGAACTGGAATGAAAGCTTATCCATATGTTTAGTACTTTATGTTAGCTACCATTTCATTAGCATTTAATGGTAAAACTGTCAAATTTTTGACCTGTAAAATCCATAAATAAAAAAGAAATTATTACTTTGAAATTATAAATGCCCGGCAGGTTTTACTAGCACAGATGACAAATAAGAAACCAAAAGGATGACAATTTTAACCAGCAAAGGAAGAAATAAAGAATGGCAAAATAGGAAATTATTGCTATTTTCCACACTGCGACACTACGGTTTGAGCAACAGAGATCTGGATATAGCCCAGAGGCAGTCCTGGCTCAGAAATGAACATATCCTCCATACTAGTGCCACATTTATTCACCTTCAGATTTGGAGGGGGGAAAGGGTAGTCGGAAGAGGGAGAATAGCATGATGAAAAAATAGAAAAAAAAAAAAAATAGGGGAAAAATCCCAAAAACCAAAGCCAAAACAAACCCCAAACAAATACCAAAACCAGCAAGCAAAACCCACCAAAATCCAACAAGCCTGGCAGCCATGTTCTCACTATCCTGCAATGTTATTTTTAAGATCTGAATAAGGTTATGCTCTGATCTATTCATTTGCTGAGGCAAAGCTCCCGCTGTTGGGAATTCTAGTACTGAAATGGTTATTACCACTTTGCTAAAGGCAGCTATTACTCTAGTTATCTAAAGACAAGGAAAGACAAGACCCTGCAAAAATGAGATTTTAATCACTGTGTTGTGCTATTTGATACTGATTTTAATCATCCCCCCCTCTTGAGCCCTATTTTTATTAAATTACAAAATATAAACGGATTTTGAGACCTCCAAGCCATTTCTGATTTAAAGTTCTGAAGTTGGATACCTGGAAGAACATTGCATTGCAAACCGTTATAGAAATTTATAGTAAATTACCAAACAGTCTTACAAATACATTATCAAATAGTGCTTAAATGCAAGAAAATGAGTTTGCCACCTGCAAAAATCAAAAGTTTGCAGGCATTTTGTCTTAGCACACTGTGTAGCTGTGCTTATGATTGTAAACTGATGATGGTTTCATAGGAACTATGCTGGTGTGACTACATGGCCTCTTTGGATCCACACACCACTCCTTAATTTTCATTTACCTTTTCTTCCTGACTTTCTCATAGCTGTATGCCGTCCTTTGTCACCAGTAGATTAACACCCTGTGGAACTGTCTTTCACCAAATACCCTTAACACAATAACATAACAGCACAAGATAAAGAAACCTGCTAATCAACCATTCGGGAAATGCAACACTCAGCATGTTCATTTAAAAATTGATTCTGGTCTATCCAGAAAACAAAATTTCCTGGCTTGGATAAACATTAAAAAAAAAAGATATGACCTAGAATTTGAGACAATAATTTAGGAGAAATATTTTATGAAATGAGCTCTTATTTTTCCCAAGGCCCATAATAGCAATGTGCAAATCAGTTTTCACTGCAAGATGGATTAACTGAAATTCTCCTGTATTTATACATATATATATATATATTTATATGTATTGATCACCTGTTTTTCATTACTCTGCTGCTGTGGCTGGCCTTATGATTCACATCATTAATATCTATTAAATATTTATCAATAATCATCATTAATATAATTAAATATGTCTTTTGTCATCAAGGAATCCCACCTGCCGCTTTTTTGAAATGTTTTTCTGTCTGTGGTTTTGTCCATACAAAATAGAGATAATGTAATAAAGTGTACCATAGTATTCCAGAAATAGAATGTGGCAGATTAGTTTATTCTCTTTGATAAAGTTAGCTTTCCTTCTAAATAATACCATTCATGTAGATTTTTGTGAAATATTTAGGATGCCCCTTGTAGATCTGTCTACCAAATGTGAAATATTTGATCACTTTAAACCCACTTTTGGAATAGAATAGCATATGGCAGTCACTCAGGTGTGTTTGGACTTCATTTAATAACCACATGATATGAAAGCAATTTTCTTCTTTCTTCTTTTTCCTGGGTAGTTACCTTCAATGTTCCTTTGTAGAAGAAAATTCATTCTTAGTAATAGCAAAAAATAGATGCCATCTATGCCAATGAAACACTTTTCAGATTAGAAAAATCTAATATTAGTCTATTAGTGATACTGGATGCTATTTCAATGATCCTGAAGGCAACAGTCAGTGTAATTGCCTTCAGTGATATTGGAGTTTGTTGTTTTTCATGGAATGAATCCTGCTTGAAAAGAACAGATTCAGTTCTTAAAAAAATTCTGGCACTGGTAATATTGCTCTAGGAAAAAACCAAAGAAGCATCCCAATAATAAAGGGCTAGCAAAAACTCCTGCCATTCACACTTACTTTATTGTGCAATCCAATTGTTACTGTAATTGTCCTGAGTATAGACCACAGTTATAATGATCAGTGATTTTAATTCTGAACATAGCTCTGATGATAATGCATCAGTATTTACATTCCCATATGTTTGCTAGATTGTGCAATATCAAAGCTGGGAAAAACTAGCCCTTCTCATTGTATCATAACCATCCCTTATTTTATAGGCATGGAAATGGAAATTTTTACCTGTCATGGAGAGATAACGTAGCAATGATTATAATTCTGTAAAGTAGATTTATCAAAATAATTAGAGGCATGATATTCCATTAAGGTCACAATTGGAGAGAGAGGCTGACATAAATGAGTGAACTTTTCATTTTCTTCTTCATTGTCCTTTATTTGTTCCTCTCCTGTGAATGGATATTCACCTGGGATGCGCTGACAGAAGCCTCTCCAGTGACTGACTTATTAAACCTTGGGCTGGAAATGCTAATGCATCAATTAATGGGAATACCTGAAGCTCTGGGGACATGCCCAAACTTACTTTTACAGGACACTTCTACAGTTTGGATAGTGAAGATGGGGAGATAAATAGTGCTAAAAACATATTAAGAAACTTTCAGTGTTCTGTATATTTTGATGTGTATGCTGCTGGTACTCTGTGAAGTTCACAGTTATGGTTATTGGCACAGGTGGCTATGAGCTAAGTCAGGTAATTTGCTGATTTTCTATAAAGATGTACTTAAGATATCTCTGAGTATTAAACAATAAATTATGCAAAAGGCTCATGGCCATAACCAACCATTTTCTTCTTTTAGAATGTTGTTGACACTAAGATGGACAAACAACTACTGTCCCAATGTCTTTCCATCAGTTATGTGTGTGATAAAATATAAACTAGGTAAACTGGTTTAGCAAAGTGCCTATATTTCCCTGTTGTAAGAAACTTTTTTCAATATCTATGATGCTGTAAAATTTAGGCATTTTCACTTAGATTTTATATACAGATTCCATGCATTTATCCTTTCTTTTTTTCATCCCTATAGATAGATAATTGTTAGATTTTTCTGAATGTGAGCTAACAGGAATATGTATTGACTGTCTTCTTAAAAATTGCAGTGACTTACATATTTGATTTTCCCAAGACATTCTGACATGCAGATTATCTCCAGTCTTTAACGATATGAATGTGTCATTAATCATATCTGAGAAAATTTTAAAAATTAAGGTGATTTGGACTTGAAAAACTCTCCTTTCCAGTAATTAAAGTTCTTCTGCTTTTTAGGACTTAATCTGTGGGACATAAAAAATTGTCATCAAGCATGGTCATGGGGACCAGGAAAGTAGTCTCCTTTGGATACATGATAAAAGCTGTAGTAAAATATATTTACATGTGTAGCAAGAGCAAGGCAATGCTAGTTCCTTAAATAAAATGCTTAATGGTTTCCCTTTCAATTTTCATTGAATCTTCTTCTAGGAGGTTAGAGGTTTCGCATGGGGGGATTTGCTACTTTGGTATCTGGGTGCCAGTTGCTCTGATACCTATTGTGTATTTTCTTTTTGGCATGAAAGCAAACAACAATCTGTTTAAAAGAAATATAGATGAAAAGTTGAACTCTTCATTCAGTCAGAAAAAAAACCAAGCAAAACTTAAAATAGAATTTTCATTCAACGTTAAAACATAATCAGTCCTTTCACCTACAGATTGGCTATTTCCATCCAGTGATATATTTACTATTTCTTTCACACTGTAAGGTGTAAATTTCATCTATCATACATTTGATAATGTGCAGGATACTGTAGTATACAAATGCTACGTGCTAGCAAAAGTATGAGCAATGTAACATCCTCTAAAAGGCTTAAAAATCTGTTTTATCTACTGTGTGTCTATGAAGATATCCTGTTTTCTATACCAACCAGATCACATTTCCTTTGCACAGCAAAACACCAGAGGGAATTCTAGGAATCTATGAAGGTCATAATGGACTGTGGAAAAATCAACAGGATTGTAAAATATAGCTAACCAAATTCACTCTTTTCCTTTGTTTGGTGCTTATGATGTGATTTCAGTTAATAATATACCAGCTCTCTACTCAGTGGCCATGCAAAAGCAAAATAAGGCTTGAATTCATATTTGGAAAAAAATCCCCATATTTAGCCTTGTATCCATTCATCTATCAAATTTTCTTAGAATTTTATCAATATGGCAGGAGACTAAAATCTATGAACTATTTGGGAACAAGCTCAACCCATAGGGACAGAGCTTGTTTTCTGATTGTGCTAATCAATTTCCTTGCTGCAGTTTATCTCCTTCCCTTGATTCCTGTTATTTATGGTGTCCTTGTTGTATCCACTAAATAACACAGAAATACTAACTTGTGAAGTACAGTTTATCACAATTGCTTTATATTTAATGAATTACTCTTCACATTAGGACTGAAAGTGACCATGAAATTAGTATATTAAAATCCTATTAGTTTATTTAGTTCATCTGCCTGCAGATGTAGGTTGGTACAGAGATAGCACTACTGTGAAAATGTAGGGATAGTGCCGTTATTTTTCTTTTATAAATCACTTATGCATAATGCATATATTTATTTTAATATAAACATATATTATATTTTTAAGAAATTTATCTCTCATTATGTGGATTCACAATGAATGTTGTGTTTCCTGATGCAGCTCATCCTGGTATATCTGATGTAAATTAAAAATTTCTGGGTTTTGTCTAGCTTGTGCTCTTGAAGAACCAAGGGATCATGTCCAGCCTATAGACCTCAAAACAGCAACTCTAGACTCCTCTCCTCTATTACATTCCATTTCCCAAACACTCAAAAATTCTAAGTTACGTCTTTTGAAATTTAGATTATTAAATTCAACCTCCATCTGACAAGTTTTAAAACCTTTTTATTTATATAGATTTTAGGTGAAAATGTAATGGATAATTAGTTTATGTGTCCCTTATTTTTTCTGGTTCCTACTTTTTTTATGTTTTTCAAACTGATGCCTACGTTATCCATACTTTTACTCTGCCATCTGATATAGTAGCCATGGGCTGTGCAGTCGTGATTTTTTCCATTTGTGTCTTATTTCTCCTTGAGTTTGGTTAGAATCAAATCAGTATTTTATAACTACAGGATGCCATAATGCTCTTGCTTTCTGAAGAAGGTGTTTAGAGCGTCACTATGCTTTGTTCTTGTCAATAAAATATGACTCCATATTGTAAATAATATTTTCAGCCTTTTTTGTTTATAAGTTAGTATCACTTAAAATGGTATTTCTTATTAAACTGATTGCTCAGGAGAGAATCTATTGATTGCAAAGGCTTCCTGACTGCTGGAGACCATTTATGATCTGTTCTTTGGTTTTACCCTATCATTTAAATCTGAATACTTTATCTTTTAATCTTTTCAATTTGCCTGTTCAATTTTGTCTGTTCACTGCTGATTTCCAGAAATCTATTCCTCAAGTAAGGCTTTTTAATCAGCGAGGATAACACAAGCTGATCAGTATTTTTAATTACAGTGCTACGAATTGAGGGGAATGAGATAAATTATCATGAATTCAATACTAGTTTAAGTTCATAGAATCATAAAAACACAGAATCACAGAACCACAGAATGATTTGGGTTGGAACTGATCTTAAAATCTCATCTAGTTCCAATCCTCCTGACACAGAGATTCTTTGTACAAGGACAAACTGCCCAGAGCTCCATCTGACCAGGCCTTGAAAACTTCCAGAGATGGGCAGCCACAACTTGTCTGGGCAACATGTGCCAGTGCCTCAATACCCGCCACTGTAAATAATTCCTTCCTAATAACTAGTCTAAACCCATTGTCTTTCAATTTGGAACTGTTCCTCCTTGTCACATTCATCCTCCAGCCTGTTTTTTAATTGGGGATTGCCCCAACCTCACATCAGCACTTTGCACTTGGTCTTGCAAAACTTCTTGAGATTTCCTTTTCCCTACCTCTTGAGCTTGTCCAGGTCCCTCTGGATGGCATCCCATTCTTCAGAAGTGTCAACTTCACCACTCAGTTTGGTATCACCAGCAAACTTGCTGAGGTGCCCTTGATCCCTTCGTCTGTGCCATTAATGACGACATTAAATAGCCTGGTTCCCCCAGGGACTGCTGAGGTTCACCACTGATATCCACTGGGATAGAGAGCCATTGACCAATTTCTTATCCATCTAACAGTCCACCCATCTAGTCCATCTCTCTGCAATTCAGAGAGGAGGGTGTTGTGAGGGATTGTCAAGGGCTTTACAGAATTCCAGGTAAGTGACATCTGTAGCCCTTCCTCTGTCCCTGACATAGTGGCTCCCTCACAGGAGCCCACTAGGCTGGTCAGGCAGGACTTGTCCTTGGTGAGGCCGTGCTGGCTATCCCAAATCATGTCCCTGTCCTCCATGTGCCTGAGCACAGCTTCTAGGAGGATTTGTTTCATGATCTTCCCAGGCCAGGAGGTGAGGCTAAGAGATTGGTAGTTCCCAGGGTCTTCATTTCTTCTCTTTTTAAAAATGGGTACAATGTTTCATTTTTTCGGGTCACTTGGGATTTCACCTGAGCACCATGACTTTTTAACATTCATGGAGGGTGTTTGACAACTGCATTAGCCAATTCCCTCAGGACTCTGGGATGCATCTCTTTGGGTCCCATAGACTTCTGCACATTCAGGTTCCTCAGATGGTCATGGACTTGGTCTTTAATTACAATGGCAAACACTTTGCTCCCTCAGCTCCCGTCCTGCTGTCCAGCTATTCAAGAGGTGGGAGAAGAAAGGGTGCCATTGATGACTGAGACAAAAAATAAAAAGCAGCTGAGTACTTGAGCCTTCCTCTTGTCCATTGTTACCAGTTTTCCAGCACTGTTGAACAGTGGTGTTCACTTTCTTTGACCTTCCTTTTTCTGGCAAATGTACCTGTAAAAGGCCCTTGTCATTTTTTGTATCCCTTGATAAGATCAGGTCCAGCACTGCCTTGGTCTTCCTCACGTCATCCCTATAAAATCAAGCTTCATTGTACAGAGCAAAAAAAGATCATGTCTTAAAATTCAAGAATTGTGGGAAAGAACTGCAAAAGTGGAACTGATAACTGTTTTGAAAATTACATTCACAAAAATCAACATGTTCTTCAAATGGATTCTGTTATGTGAGACAGACGTGGTGGAAATTAAAAGTGTATTCTCAACAATCAAGGAAATTTATTTAAAATTCCTCAGATAAAAGTAAAATAAAAAATGTATTTAAAAGTATTTATATAAAATATATTAAAAATTGTATTCGTTTTAGTAAGCATGACAGCATGGCAAATGAAATTGGTGTTCTAAAAATGGGAGATACTATGAGGGAATTAGAAATCTCAATGCATTTATTGCATTCAGGTGTAAGCAAGTTGGAAGTTACAATCCTGGATGGTAAAAAAGTAACATATGACTGTAAAATAGCAAATTCTTTTGACTAAGCTAAGCAGTCAGAATAATGCACATGGAAAAGGCCATGAAATGCCTATAGTTACAACAAGGGAAAGACAAGATATAGAAGGATACAAGCCCGCTAGCCTAATCTCAAAAATATTCAGAATTTTTATGCAAATCTTGAAGGAAAGTTGATTTAAGACCTTGAGGGAGGGAAGGAACCTGTTACATGAGCTCTGCAACAGAACTGTATTATAATAACTTGATATTTTTCTTTGATGTCTTGTGGACAATAGGATTTCACTCAATATAAGCTACTTAGGTTTTGTTAAACATTTGAAATGGCAGGACAAGAAAAATGAAAATTTTTCCAATGAAATAGGAAAAATAGGCTTTAGTAAATGACCTGAGAAGAACTTACCTTAGCAATTATCCTGAAATGGCAGATGTTTGCTCAAAGTTTGTTTTTGATGATTCTCAAGGTTAAATCTGGAGACACCCAGTTTAATGAAATAAAAGAAAGCTTGGATTACCTCGAAGATGGGAGTAAAAAGATAAGCAAAATTAAAATATATAAAAGAGCAAAATAGTGTTTATAGCTACGATTTATGCAATAAATTTGAATGCAATCAGATAAAAAAGCGCTTGTGATCAATTGCAGAATTGGCATGAGCCATCAGTATGCTGACATGAAAAGTGTAAATGTGATTTTAGAATGATCTGAGTGACATACTCTCTGTGAAATAATTAACATCACAGCACAAGGTACTGGCGAGGCCCACGTGAGAAACTCTTAATAATGATCATGCACATATTATTCTACCACTAACAAATAGCACTGAAAAACTGGGGACAGGAATGAAGGTAAATGGAAAGATACCATCTGAGAAGGAAAAAATAAGATGACACAAGCACAAACAGGTGGTCACCTATGAACTGGAGAAGAAACTTTGCATCGTAAAATGTCAGAACAGCGAGTTTCAGAACATTTTCTTTGCAATAGTAGGATACAGAGATAAGTGGCCCAGAAAGATCTTTCCTGAGCTGAGTCCTATAAAACAACTTCAGAGTGGCCACTGTTAACTGAATTAGGCTCAAGTTCTTCTAATAAAGATATTTTTATTTGATAGCCATTACACTTCTGAGCTTCCTGAAATTATTTCAACTTGAACTCCACTGAAAATGTTCATAAAACTGTATTTGTGGCAGAGGGCTATTTTCATGGAAAAACATGAATTACAGCATCAGCTAAAAGATCCCTATGGCAAATAAAGCAATATTTTGTATTTATTTTCCTCTTTAAGTTCTTTTTTCCAATAGTGAGGACACTAGTAGAGACATGAGTCACAATTTCTATGCTGAGGAATGGACTGAAGGAATGTCCTTTTTTCTTTCCTATTTTTGCTACTAAAAGTATTCTGTAAGATGTCAAGTCAGCACAGTGCCACAGAGATTAAATATAATTTCACATAAAAATAAAAAAAAATGATTTTTAATTGCAGCATAAAATTCTTCTCTTAAAAGAAAACCTTCAAGTTGAATGTTCTCAAAGAGCTTGGAAAGTGTTTTTTAATACTGATCTCATTTAAAGAAAAGAAAGTGTTTCTCACTTTTAACTCTTTTAATCTTCATGGTACAGAACTGCATCTCAGGAATATTTCCCATATTTTTTCTTTCCTTGCTAAACATTTTCCCCTGATTCATTTTGAAGATGCATATTTGACTCCAATACATACAGCATTGGAATAAAAAGAAAAAAGAACAACAAGGCAATAAATTTAACAAGTAGTAAATAAACAAAGAGAAAAATTTTAGATCTTTATTTTCATAAAGAACAGAACTTAAACCACATGGTTTTCCTTTGAGCTGTATTTGTACAAATTTGCTCAATTTATACCTGTAATCTTATTAAAATCCCTGGGAGCTTCAGAGACAGTATAGGACAAAACTATGCCCTCAATTGCTTCCATGTAATAAGGTTTGAATTTGCCCATGAATGCCAACATTATCTCTAAAGTTCTCATTTAACACTGGGTCAGATCTGGAAGTAGTGTGATAATTGCACCCTTTTCTGTTCTTTTGGGTTTTTTTTCCAAGTGGATTGAATGTGTCATGTTGGTTAGTGGCATCTGTGTATTGTGCACAAAAATTAAAGCATTTTCACTAAAACAGAAAGTGTAGAAGATAGAAGATGTTTGACATTAAGTGAATCCAAAAGTCAGAGCAGACTGTAACTAGGATGGAATTGCACTGGGTAAGGATGCCTGAACATTGCAGATACTAATTATAAATCAAACTGTATCCATGGGGTGACTGTCTACAAAGCTGAAGGAGCATTTCTCCTACTCTTTCCCGACTAGATCATTTTACTGTAACACGCAAGATCTCCAGGGGTCCTGCTGCAAGTCAAAGGGGAAATGTAGGGTTTTTTTCCAAGAGTTCTTGTCTGATCCTAACCCTTCTGGGCCAAAAAGTGAAATTCATAAGCAATCAACTTAGCCATCATTAGTCATGAATGGGGAATACACATGACAGCTAGGGAATTTTGTTACAATAACTCCAGTTTACTAAAACTGTGCCAAAAATAAATTATTTACTGCTTTGTAATAAAATGCACTCTCTACAAAATATGCAAATCATGGTGGGAGTTTTTCAGTATGATTCAGCTTTCAAATCTCAAGATCCAAAACCAGGCTCCAGGGTGCACTATTCAAACTGTCAGTTTCATAAATCTTAACCACTAATTAAAATAAAACATAATATTTCCTGCAAATAGACAAAATAAAATAAAAAAGACAGAGTGAATAGTTCCCTTGCATGTAGCTACTCCACAGTTTAAAAAGTCAAGAGTGGGACTTTGCATTAGATACTAGTATGAGATCACTGAGCAAATGTTTATGAGCAAGCCCACGGTGTCTCTGGCAGGCTGTTTCTCAACACCAGGATAAAAACATGCCTTTAGATTGTTGACAAGGGCGATGAAGGTATCTGAATCCCAATGATAGTCTGAAGATCTCTAAATGTTGTACAACGATCTTTTAATGAGAGTCATCACTTCTACCTACATACACCTACAACAAGCAAGAACTTTTCATTGTGCAGAGAACATGAAATGTCAGGCCACTTAGAAGATGAGATAAGCCACCTACCCACAAGACTCCTGGCTGATGACTCTGAGTGAGAAGGCTCCTGAATATACTTTTTGTGCAGGAGAAGACTGTGCTAAGGGGTGGATCTCCTCCACAACCCCTGACTTACCACCTGATGTGATTTCCTGCATTGTGTATTTGCACAATTATTTTCATTATTTGCTTTGCTAAAAACAAAAATGTTGTTGTAGAGAATTGAGTATGTTTCAAAGTGGATAAAAGTACACTATTTTGAGAAAAGTATAAGAACATTTGATCAAAGAAGGGAAAGCACCCCTCAAGAGACCTGTACTCTATCTGATGTATTTTTCAGAGCAGTCCCTCTTTGAGGGTGTTCCAGACCATTCTGCACTGTGAATATGATTTAATTAAAGCTACCTGTGAACTAATGAGATGCAGCTCTTCACTACAGGCATAGTCCATACTCCACCTGTCTCCTTTGTCATGTCTCATATGTTGTCAATGCGCTCACTAAAAACTTAGAAAAATTATTTCTGCAGATAAAAGACAAGTTCCTTCATATATCTGTAAATAATGAATGTAACATACATGAGGTTGAGTGACACTAAACATAGGTTATTTGAACTCACTTGAACTCACATTACACTCTAGATATTTAAACTATAATATATCTTACAGTGTGCTGTATCTTACTGTTAGGATATGTGATGGTCAAAAATCACTCACATTTTTCTGGGATATAGAAAGGGCATTATCTTAACTTAGTTACATCCCTGTGGCACTTCTCCAAATTCTTCTTCTATTATAGACTAACACTAAAATGATATTGAGATCTGATTAGTCAAATAATCAAAATATTGCTGCTGTACAGTATCTATTTGTTCTTGCATAATTTATAATTTCTGCTACAATTTATGAAGCACAGATCCATAGAAGTTTAGTTGAAGTGTTTAAGTCAACACTTAGTTTAAATTGTACTTCTTCATTCATCAGGAGAGTTGATTTCCTTTCTCTTTGCAAGCACCTCTCAACTTTGAAATTACCTCCTACCTGGTATCTATAGAAGATAGAGATTGGTTATTTTTTAAGACAGCAGCACCATGTACATTTCTTGTTCCTATATTTTCACTAGCCACAGTCTTTGAAATTTAATATTATTATAATCCCCTTGCCGTTTTCTTACTTTCAGAGTCTGTGTGAGTATGGGGGGCAGGAGGCTAGAAGTATGGGGATTGTAATGTTAAGTACTCAATTATGTCAGTTATTAAATGTCAGCTTCTCACATCTTCAACTGTTTAAAGGCATCCACTGACATCTGTGTAAGTGACATCAATAACAGAAAATAAGGATATTTTCTGTAGTTTAGAGGCCAAATTTTCTGAGTTAGCCTGTTCCCATGGGATTTCGTTTGCATGAAAAACAGGTATAGTAAAGAGACCCATTCTGACTTTGTAGGTGACCAGAAACTGAAGTAGATCGACTTTAAGAATCTGATTTCAGCCTATGTAGCCCTTTCATTTTGAAGAGAACTAAGACATGGACAAAGATTAGGTTCATGAAATTAACACTATTATGTAAGTGCAGACTCCTTGTACATATCCAACTATAGATGACGAGAGTGTGAGGGTGACATGAAAGAAAATATTATTTAATTAATTGCACACACAGAGATAAATATGCATGAACATATATGCACATATGTACAGACATTTATAATATTCCTTCCCTCAAAAAGATGCATGTTTCCTTTTCTTTGGGTTCTAAAAATTATTAGTGTTCCAAAATTGCCTTTGGAATATCTATGAAGAATATCTATGAAGACTATATAACCTTAGAATGATATACACTATACACGATAATTAAATAATAATATTTTAACTGACCTTTGGAATCAATGAGATTACTAGCTGTAAAGCAGTAATACCAGATTTGAGCTTCACACAAATCTTGAGCTGAGCAGACTGTGCCACAGAATCACTGAATGGTAAAGGTTGGAAGGGCTACTGGCAGGCTCATCTCATCCCTGCTCAGGAAGGATCTTCCCAGTGAACACTGGGCATGATTGCATCCAGATGGTCCTTGAATATCTCCACTGAAGGAGTTTCCATAGCCTCTCTGGGTAACATGTTCCAGCTCACAGTCACACACAGAGTAAAAAAGTTTGTGTTCATGTAGAACTCCCTGTGCATAATTTTCTGCCTGTTGCTCTTGTCCTATTGCTTGGCACCACTGAGCAGAACCTGGCCCATCCTCTTAATACCCTCCCTTGAGGGCTGAACTCTCTGCCTTTCCTCATAAGAGATGCTCCAGTCCCCTCATCATCTTTGTTGCCCTTCAGTGGACCTGCTCCAGGAGCTCCATGTTTATGTCCTGGACACAGTACTCCAGATCCAGCCTCACTAGACCTCCTTTTTGTTGCTGTCATAAAGAAATGTAGGGTAGCTGGAATTCTGAGCATTAATCTCGCTTCATGTCACTTATCTTCAAATTTTAATGAAGCTAATGATTGTAGAAGATACTCAGTACTTTGTAGGAATTGTTAGGCAGCTCATGGGAACGTCTTCTTTGTTAATTATATTTTCTTTGATCTTCTGCATTTAAGATTCAGGCCCTCTATCCTGTAGACATTTATTCATGAGTGTGGTTTCTCACATGTACACAGCATAACTAAACTCAGTAGAACTATTCAGGTATCAGGGAGTTTGAATACAGAATCATTGACTAAAGATCTGCACTAGTGGAAACCAAGGAAAATTGCATCCTAATAGTTTGACCAATGTCACAGCAATTTCTTACAATGCTGTGGTGACATTAAAATTAAAAGGATGTATTGAATGCAGAGTAAAAATTCTGGCAATATAAATGCAAATTTTATTTTCACTCCTGAATTAGACCTCTTTGCTTCCCCATTTCAGAGGAGTATTTTCTTTTAAGACTGATAAGAGTAGCTGTCTTGAGGAAGAGCAGGCTCTCAGAAGGAAGGCTGGAGGGAAAAACAGGGTGAAGAAGAATGAGGCAGCTGGAGCCCAAAGAGCTTGGCTAAACTGATCTGTATCTTTTTATTTTCTCTTTTAAAACTTTCAAGTTTTAGTTGTTACCTTATGGGATATAGTAAAAAATTATAAAGAAAAAATCATACAATCTGATTGAAGTGAATTGAGCTTGAAAAGGGGTTCCAATAACCAATTTGCTCTAAGATTTAAGGGAGCTGCAATATTCTGACAAAACTATAATTAATACTTGCTGTTTAAGTTGAGGAATAAAAACGCTCCTATTAAGAGATGTTTTAAAAATTACTT
This sequence comes from Luscinia megarhynchos, assembly GCA_034336665.1. Taxonomy (NCBI): domain Eukaryota; kingdom Metazoa; phylum Chordata; class Aves; order Passeriformes; family Muscicapidae; genus Luscinia; species Luscinia megarhynchos. The sequence goes on from CM067592.1 coordinate 58,165,436, forward strand.
TTGAGACACAATCTATTGGTGGGGTAGATATATGATGGAAGTTTTCAAGATACCCAGTGGGACACTTCAATCTTTAAATTCTACTCCAGGTTTCCGTGAGACTAGACATGTATGAGAATTTAGTTGCCTGTTCCCCCCAGCAGCCATCATATCTATTTTAAGGAACTCCTGCCATTGACTAGGAAAGGTGTGATTTGTACCCATGAAATGTTTGAAAACTCATTAAATCAGGAGCCAGCTCACAAATTTATTTGCAACTAAAGGCAGATTTCCAGAGAAGACCTCATAACAAAATCCAGAACAGCAGTAAGGATTTCCTAGACTGCAGTCGAAACATCCCTGCAAATCTTCTTTATTTTGGCTGAGGAAAGTTAGGTGCCTTAAAGTTAGCTCAAATCCAGCCTAAAAAACAGTGACCCAGAGAAATTCATCCCTGTCAGAGAAGGCAGACTCCTGAGGAGGACAGTGTGGTGAGAATGTGGTTGTCATACACCTTGCCATGGACATCAGGCTTCTGGAGACAAGTCCAGGTACTCACAGTCCACAAACCAGGACGATAATCCTGAAGACAGATCCAAATTTCTTTCTCTCAGAAAAGTGAGAAACTACTTCTTTCCTTTTGCAGTATCACTACCTAGAGGTCTCATTTTTCTTCAAAGATATTAGGCAGTCTACATGGAAGTATGATTTTTTTTCTTGTGTTAAAGATGTATTAAATTGTTTAAAATGACCACATTGAAGAATTACACCTGAGATACATTTGCAATGATACTGGTAAAAGAGAGTGTACATGTGTATCTGTGTACCTTCTCTTGAAATTCTTGTGTTTCAGCACAGAGAATGCAAATGAAGAGATACTAGTGATAGACCAACATGAAAATATGTCATCCAGATAGTATAGCATGATACAAACTAATTCAAAGATTAGTTTGTCGTGGGTTTTTATCTAGTATTTGTTTTATTTAGCAGTTTCACAGATAGTCCTTGGTAATTTCAGCTGAATTTTATACAAATAGCATTTTATTAATATTAAGTAATTTAATAAAAGCTAATTCTTCATGTTGATGAAAAAACTAAAAAAACTCCATTAAATATTCTTTTTATCTTATATTTATAGGGCATATACATTATTTCAATGCCATTTTGCAGAATATTAGTGCTGATACACTTGCACATGTTACAGTTAGAGAATGTAATGAGAAATTGTATATCTGAAGCAAAAGTATAATTTTAAAACATGCAGAAGAAAGATCAAGTGAAAACAACAATTGTAAAAAACCCCAGTGAGTATTCCCTGAAGGTGTCACAGGTGCAAATAAATGACCTTATTATATTTCTTATTTAAGGTATTTCAAAATGTACTGTAATATTAAAATTTTGAAGTTGCTTTTGGAATTGTATCACATGAATTTAAATTATTTCTTTAGCAAAAATCTGTAATTGTCCCAAAATTCTGGTTTTGATTAAACTGAACTTCACCCATAGTCTTCCCAATATAGCCCATACTTTATGGTCAGGTTCTGAGGTGGTCCTCAGCTGTTTGTGTTCCTAATAGCCCAAACTGGGGACTAACCTGGAATTCAGAATATTGTTCTACTGGCTCATCTGTGAAGTTTTTGGGATTTTTTTTTCCCTTTCCAGAAACTAAAGCCTCTCAAGAGAGGTAGGTTGTACAAAACCTAGATTTTATCCAGACACAGTGATGAGATTGACCCGGAGCATAAACTTGGACCAAGTATCTGAGTAGCACTGTAAAGTTTAAACAGAGCCTGTGGGAGTCCATAAATGGCTGTGTACTCTTTATTGAGGTCAGTGAACACTGAAGGGAGGGCTAAAATGGGGTGATTGTGTCTGGGTAGCAAAAACAATTTAAATTTCCTGGGAGACACTTCACATATTCTAATTTAGCAACTACCTGCTCCGTCAGAATGAAGTGGGTACTTAGACAGAGAAAATAGACCCATGACAGCTATTAACTGATTACCTTAATACATATAGATATAAAACTAGCTGTAATAATACATTCTTGGTGACTAGATGTGGGTGAAAGTGACCCACAACAGACTTTTTATGTCCTTCTGTGCTATGCTTCAAGTGACACATTTTATATAACTCCAGTACTAAGCCAAGGGTTCCTGGTCAGAAATATCAATTGCTTCAACAAGTGCATGTATTCTCCTCTTGCCAACATGACTAAAGGATGACTAAAGGAGCATGTTTCCATTAGCCCAGCTTAGAGCAGAAAGTTTACAAAGCGATAGAAGTGGTCTCCAGTTCTTTGTAAAGAACTTTATACCTAGGCAGCAGGTTTTAATGTAGTGTGGAATGTTTTGGAGTAAGGTAGCAACATACACAAATCATCTTTCTGACTCTCTTGGTTTCCATTAAAGAATATAGGTGTAGGTGTGGCTGTCTAGCAAGTCAGTAGCTGTTTGGGATTGGAGATAAAAAAGTCAATTTTACAGGACAGTGTGAGAAACAAATCATAACAGCTCAGCTCCTCTATAATGCATCCTTCATCAACTCCTGTTAATGTTTAAAAATTGAATTAATGTAGAAAAAAAATTGTTTGTCAATAGGTTTGTTTTTAAAAATTTTTCTTAATATTCACAGGGCAACTTGAAATCATAATTCAAAGTTTTCTAGCCTGAGGCAATACTTCTATCTTGATGCAACTACAACCTTAAATAAAATGAGAGGGAATTGACTTCATAATTGATGCTGCAAGTAATTTAGAATATTCTAAATGGGAATTTCAGAAAACAAATCCCTTTACTGAGAACCAAAGGCAGAGTTTAAATGGTCAGAATTGATTAGAGGAGTCAGTCATGAACTCTAACATGCATGTGTCCTGGTCCCAACCAGGACAGGGCTAACTTTTGCAGAAGTCAGGACCCGGGGATTTTTCTGTACCACAACACCTCACACACAGGGATCACTTCTTTTTCTGGTTAGCTCCAGTGGGCTGGGCTCTGCATGGAGAGCACTACTGTGTGAATCATTTGTCTGACTTGTAAACTCAGTTATTAATATTGCTGCTACTGACGTTTTTTCTTATTTTGTTGCTGTTTGCAGCAAAGTGTGTCTTCATCTGTGGTCTTTACCTTTTGTGCCCCAATTATCTCTATCCCTACGTGGGGTAGTTGGGTTGAGAGTGGGTGAGTAGCATGAGGTCTGGAGTGTTTCCAGTGGGAACACTAAATTAGAGACTATATTCCTAAACAACGACAATGTTTCTTTATCTTGCCGCTGACCTCGCAGCGCTACTGATCCAGCCCCTCGCTTGAGGTGTGGAAAATGCCAGAGTAACCTCACTGTAATTGAAGCCAATGACTGCATTTCTCAACCTTGCTCAAAAAGGGTGCTCAGAAGAGCATATTTTGCCTAATCATCATTGCCACAGTGCTTTTTATATCTTGTGTCTAGAGGACAAAAAGCCCTATGGCTGTACATGGTGTCTGCTTCCAGGTTATTCCCATGGATTTTCTCTCTGCAGCTGCATGCAAGACTGCTGCTACCTGCTGCCACTGGTTCACAGAGTGCCCCTGTGGCCTAGATCCCTGTAATGATTCTCTTTCTGATATTCTGCCTATTTTGCACTGTGCACATTAACCTGGTGACATAATCTTCGCAGAATATCACATATTAGAATCCCAACCATTTTGCAATAGAAATGTTGACAGTTTTAATTTAGCCATAGTTATAGTAGTAGAGTGAGTAGAACACAGATCTTGAAGGGGGAGGGTCTTGTGTAATTAAATTTTGTGTGATTAAAATAGTTAGTGATAACAATTGAATGGAGAAGTGAGAGCCCACCTGGAGTACTGTATTCAGTTCTGGGCTTCTCAGTGCAAGGAGGATATGCAGCTACTAGAGAGAACCCAGCAAAGGACCACTATGGTTTTAAAGGGGTGGGAATATTTCCCATGAGAGGAAAAACTGAAGAAAACAATTTTTCACTGTGAGGTGACCGAACACTGGCACAAGTTACCCACAGAAGTTGTGAATCTCCATCCCTGGGTATATTCAAAAGCTGTCTGGACATGATCCTTCAATTTACTTCACGTGATCCTCTTTAAGATAAGCAGATAGTAGGACATGATGATTTCCAGAGGTGCCCTCAACACCTCAACCCTTCTGTGGTTTTGTGATTCTGAGAAAGGCAAAGAACTGTACTTTAACTACACTAAATTCCCCAAAAGATATTTAGGAAACAATTCAATTAAAATGGCAATACAAAAGAGTGTGTTTGAATTAACTACTGAAAGCCTGAGAAGTGAATCAAAACTTGAATAACATATTGACTACCAAGCAGGTTAGAAAGGCAGCAGAATGAATATATCTTGAGGCTGTCCCTCTTTATGCACTCACATCTGAGCCTGTGCACTAACTCTCTGTGACTGCTTTGTGGCAGAGCGGAAGAGTAATTGACATTCTAGTTAACATAGGCTGAAAAATGACCTTGATTCGTCACTTTGTCCCTGCCTTAGCAGGGTATCAGGGTTAAAGAAGGTCACTTGATTCAAAACCTGCAAATATTTCATCCTAACAAACACCCACAAAATGACTGCAATACTTTAATTGTTATATTGTTTACTAGTCAATTAATTGAGGGATTTCATAGTCCAATGTTAAACGAATTAGGTCTCTTTTTTTAACACATTCTTGGCATTTTAAAGCCAATTTAACATTATATATTTTCAATTATCTATTCTGGACAATGCTCTGGCAGAAAAGACAGCAGTGATGGCAAGATGCCTAGTTTTTGTGCTGCTCTGTGATGTGACAGACTCGCATTTCTCTGTTACTGTTATTTATATCTAAAAAAGGAGTGGGTTTTGAGTAAAATATGGAAATTAAAGATAGCATCTGTAGAATAGTCCTGGTTTCATTTTTGCTGTGCTTGAATTCAAGTTACTATGTTTCCCAGACTTCAGTATCCAGAGAACATTTACCACACACAAATACTGAAGGAGGTAGAAATTCATTGTGTAGGTTTCTAGTGAGACTTCACATAACTGGGAAATCCAGCCAGAAATGCAAAGTTGAATGCTTTTGCTAGTACAGCCACAATACAGCAACGAGTCTACAATGTTGACCTTTAAATTGTGGCTATTAGAAAATCTGTGCTCATTTCTGTGTATCATCTTACATTTGTTGAATATACCATATATTTCCTTCCAACACTGAAAGACAAAAACCTCGTGGCTGCTAACAGATATTGTCATTCCAACACAAAACTTTGCAACAAGAAAAAGGATTTCTGGAAAACATCTTCTGCTGTGGAACTGTGTTGAAAATGCTAAACAAATTAAGAACCATACAAGAAAAAACATTAGAACGTATACTTATATACACATAATACTTTTTTCTGTGCCTTTTAAATTTTGAAGAAATACTGTATTTTGTGAAGTCAGTTGCATATGGCAATCTGACTGGCTTCAGGAAAAAAAATGGTCACACAGAGATTGCTACATGTGAATCTTGCAGAAGTAAAACAAAAACATGTTGTAGGTTACTAGAAAGGAAATATAAGCTACCTGAGAAACAAAAAGAAGACTGTAAAAAATATCTAAATCTTTAGTTTTCATACCATAGATAAGTAACGTGGTGAGGAAACAGTTTGAAAAGTAGTTTCTAGAGTTAAAGTTGAAAAACTCTCAAGTTTATATATAGTCAAAGTAGTTAAAAGAAGTGACACTTCTTGACATGGTTTGACAGCACTGAACAATCACAGAAAATATTGGAATCAGTCTCCAAATCCTGGCTCTGCATTAAATCAGGCACACTGGGAAGACCCAGAGGTAAGTAGTGTAAATGGAATGGAATTGACTGGAGAAATGGAAGAGGCAGATGTTTTCTGCATTTGCTGCCTCGAGTGCATGATTAGCATAATTAATTATATTTTCTGCACTGACCCAATGAGGGAGTGATTCTTTGATGTACCTGGTGAATAGAGTAAACTAAAGACTAAACTAAATAGAATAGACTAAACTAAAGGAGGTAATTGCTAATGCACCTACATTACAGCCTTCATGAGTGGCAAGTAGGTGCTTTCCACTCATCATAGCTGCTACAACTTGGGGAAAAGACAGGAATGTGATTTGACTGCTTATGGCCTGACCCATGTCCTGCAGAGCTCATAGATGGGAATGCAAAACTACAAAAGTGGAGTGGCTGCCTGATGGCAAAACTGGTGGAAAACAGTGGCTGATCAGTGTCTTTCAGCAGACTCAAGTTTTATTGCTCCTGGGCATGGGGGAATCTGTCAGTTCAGCCTTTCCCTGCTTCTTTCTTTCATCCTCTTTCATTTTAAAAGCAACCTCTCTAAAGAACTTCAGGTGGCATTGTACATTAAAAGCCAAGGACCATAATTTTAAATAGCAATGTCTTAGCAAATACTCATGCAAGTGAGCAGTACTGAAAGCTCCTGAAGAGACTGTATTGAAAGGCTATTTCTGTACAATTTTTGTGTCCTTAATACTAGTAAAGAACTAAAATATTCTATCTGGTGTAGAATTTCAGGAAAACCTCTATTTCATGGTTTTCAAAAGCAAGAAGCAAATTACAAAACTCTCATTATTCAAAATGCAATTTTTCAGAACATAAGTTTTGATGTGTTTACATTGGGGGTTTTATTTCATTTTGCTTTTTTTAGATACCTAGTTGTAGTGAACATGAAAGAACATTTTTGGATTTCCATTGTAGAATTTTCAAATCTACAAGTAACAGTAAGAAGGGGGGCAATCAAATTCCTCAAGGAAATTAGCTATTAGTTTACCTCCTCAAACTTGGAAACTTATGTACACAGAAGGAAGGGGTGAAGATCTACTATTGTCAAAGAAATAACAAATTAAAACAAAGACATTCCTTTAAAAGCTTCATTAAAAGACAGTAGTTGAAATACATGTCTAATTTATGAAGAATAAAGTTATTTACTGAAGAAATGTATAATTGGGGGTTGCAACATTTTGATTGACTGATTTTGATAAATTGCAGAATTAGTTCAGTGGTCCTATGAGCTACTTCACTATGTATGGGTTTAGAGAGCCAGGCTATAAAAATAAGGGAAGTTTAAGGCAAGATTAAAAGGGAGATGCAGACAATTTGGGCACAAGATATTTACTTCTATGCATATTATTTCATTCATTTATGCATTTGTTTGCCTCAATTGCCTCTTGCTCTTTTAGTGGTATGACAGAAAGTTTATTTAATGTAGATTAATATGAGGAGATATTTTAGAAAAATTACTGTTTTGATCTGGCACTAGCACAGGCTAGAATGAGGAAAAAAAATGTTAGTGGATATTGTGCTGAAGAATGAAAAAGGAAGAGTACTCTGATGACTTAAGGAGGGACCAGCAATTGCTCTTGGACTTGGGAGGTGACACAGATATGTACTTATAGAGTATTTATTATTTCATTCATATAACTCACTGTGTGTCCCCAGATCTTTTCTTTCATTCCTAATGAAATCTTATATCCCATAGAAAATTTTGCACCTTCTCATGGAAAAACCATATACTATTCATATATTCATGCCATTTCTTCCTTTATTTTAGAGGATGATATTTCTTAAGCAAGTGATAAGGTTTTAGGAGTTGCACTCTGGTATGAATAGCTGTCAAACACATAGTAGTTCCTGCAACTGTTTTACATTGCAAAAAAAAATTATGTGCATGTTAATTATACAGTTGAAAGTCAGGGTAGAGCTTCTAGCCTAGGAATACTGTAGTTATACACCCACAGCATTGTGACATAATTGATCAAAATAACGCTTAGGGTTCTGTCATGGCACATTCATTTGGTATTCATTAGAGTATCACTGATCATAATGATTTCATTTGGTATTCAGAAATGCCATATGTTTCGCCATAGGTATTCACGGACACTTAAAATAGATTTCTTCTTCCCTCTGTTGAACTCTCTGATGACATGCTGATGCAAAATGCGTTTGCACTGACAGAGTCCCTCCCTGTCTACCTGGTAACAGAAGGCCAGCTCTTCTGTAACATCTGAATTAACAATATAAAGATTCTTCTCCTTGTGATTAAATTGAAGGCTGTGCTATTAAAAACTAAAAATGAAAAAAAAAATAGAATCATTTTACTTACATATTTAAATAATGAAGGTGTGAAAGAATTTGTAATTTTGAGACAGACATAGAAAATCCCCACTTTCCAGTACTTTCTTTCTATTAAGAAATAATCATATGTCACATAAGTCAGATATGTTAGAAGAAGACGATTTTGGATTAAGCAAAACCCCAAACAGAATCAGGATTTGGAACTTTAGACTTGCTTTTGACTCAGCAAAAATCTGTTTTTTCTTTTCTTAATCTGTCTCCACTTCCACAAGCTAAAGGACTTTTGATTGACATGAAGTGAACTTCAGTGCCTACACACACCTTCCTGCCTGCCCCTCTCCTGAGTTTATACAGGTCTAATGTAGAATGAGCAGAGCCTGATTTTTGATCATAGGTCAACCTGTTAGAAACACTGGTTTCTCTGTCAAGATGCTGCATGTTCCTGTTTGTGTTGCCTTGCCATTGCTGATGCTAAATTTCCCAGGCCAGACATTTGCAAAAAATTTTACCTTTCTTTTCTTGTTGATTCTGGTTTGAGAAAGTAAACTGAAATTAGTTTCTGCTTCTGTTGTTTCCTGGGTAAGGATGAAAAAGAAAATGTTCAGCAAAATTACCTGGAAGTGTGGAAGCCTTTTCTGTACTTTCAAAATGCTTGAGGATTGTGTGTCCCTAATGAGTTTCATGGAATTACTCTTCCTTGCTCTGAAAGCAGCTGGACTAAGATAGTCTTCCTTGAGGTAGATTGAGCACCGAACATGATTAAACTTCTCTGGGCTATAAATGCTTCAGTAGGTAAAGCTAAATTCACTTTCATTCTCGTTGTTTAACTTCTTAGAAAGAAAACTGTACTATGACTGTCAATGATACAAACTGAAACACAAATCTCAGGAGGCAAATGCCTAAGTCAAAAGGGAATGGCTTTGTGAAACTACAATATTTTCCTTAATCTTTCAATTAGCTCTTTCTTTTAGCCTCATGTGGCTTCAACACACATTCAGGCTACATTTTCTGTTTCTTAAAGCAGTGTCCATATCTATTACTAAATACATATTATTGTAACAGGTTTTTATGATTAGACATAGAAACATTTACTTTCCTCTACCACTACAAATAAAAGGAAAATGGTAGCATAAAGGAAATGTGTTTTCCCTTCAGTGAATAAGAATTTTGCAATTTCTTGCATGTCCTGCACAAGTAATCCTTGAATTGCAAGGTACAATTAAAATACACTTTCAAATCTTGTTGTTAGACACTGCTGAATTAACAGGAAAGTGGAAAGACCTTCGTGAATATCAAGTGCTTCACTAGATCTTCCTTTTTTTCCCCAGCAGCTTCCTGAATAAATCTTCTGCCAGCCTTTTTTTATCCCCAAAAGCAAATGCCATGAGTTATGCTCTTAAGTCCATGCTCAAATGAATAAAGCTGCTTCATTAAAAAATACTGGATGATGAGTACCATCACTAATTTAAATATTTTTATCATATTTTAGTCTTAATCTTTAGAAACTTCCTATTCTTTCTCAAAAAGTTGTCAATCTATGGAGGGAACATCCCTAGTCCTAAACTATCTTCAACCTGAGTGTTAAGTCTTCTAAGGCACTCGAGTTATTAAACAAGTTTCTTTCTCTAAATGTGGGTGATTATGGACACTGGACAGTTAATCTAAGTACCAGGCAACGATTTTAATTTTTTCTAATTTGTGTCCTTCTAATGATTAGTCTGTTCCCCAAAACCAGATAAAGAAAGTTAGGGGGACGACAGACATCAGAATGCCATTTTATATGATGTCCCACTTGGATCAAGGCCAGCTGAGATCTAATTTTTCAGGATGCAATCTAATTGAGATTAAAATAACAAGAAAGAGATTCATGAACACACAGGACTTCATGGAGTGCATTTCTCTTCCTCGGTTGTCTTCAAAAAAAGCTGTGATATTTTTGAAGTATAAAATACTTGCAAAAATATAAGACTCACACTATTGCTTTTATAAATTAATATTGTACTTAAAACAGAAAAAAAATTTGAAAAAAATAAGCGGCACAAATTCAAATATACCAAATAACCCTGGCAAGCACTCAGAGGCAGCTCATTTGTGACAAATAATTAAAACATGGAATGCTTGTCTGTGTGGTTAAGATCACCTTCATCCCCTCCTCCTCCACACAGATTTAGCCCATGCACCAGCCCCGGCTGGGGGCTGACCTGCTGCAGAGTAGCTCTGCCATGAGGCACCTGAGGCTCCTGGTGGACAGCAAGCTGTCCACAGCCCACCATGGCCCAGTGCTTAGAAGGCCAATGGTATCCTGGGGGCACTAGGAAGAGCACTGCCAGCAGGTCAAGGATTCCTGTCCCTGGACAGGATGCTCTGGAGTGTTGTGTCCAGTTCTGGGCTCCTCTGCACAAGAGAGACATGGAGCTCAGCATTGCTTTTAATGCTGGCTTGGTGTGACAATATTTTAACTGCAAAAGGCTTTAAATAAATTTTTCTCAGAGTTTTTTGAAGTGTTTTAAATTCCATCTTTTTAAAAATTTATTTTGCCTGGTCCAAACCCCTACATTTTGAGTGATCGTTTGCCTGAAGGTGTCTATGGTTAAACCTGAAGGTTCTAAAAGGTAAGTCTGATGCAGAGACACCATATTTGCTTAGTGAGGTCCACTATTACCTGACACTTGGGAAACAGAATGGATTATCATCTCACATATCGTGGTAAATTTAAAAGAGAGTTCTTCCCTGTATGATATTTTTTGCACAGATCTGAAATTGACAATACCTGATTAGTGACTTGAGTAAAAAATCACTAGTAATAGATGAAAATTAACGGTGGAATGAGAAGCTGTTTGATGAATTCCAAAAGATGCAAGATGCAGCAATTTTGCTTCCTGTATCCTGGTGAATATTGCTTAAAATCATATATGTGGGAGAGAAACATTCCCTATGGGATCATTGTTCCCCCCTCATAGGCAGAACTTGCACGAGCTCAGAAATTCCACAAATGTAATTTCTTTGAATAAGAGGAGAGGAAGAAATAGGGAGAGTCCTAAGGAAATATGTGATTTCCTCTTCACACTGAGAGAGCATCAAGCCTGATTTGAAGAATGTAGGAAGTCTGAGGCTGAAGCAGGATATGAATTACTACCTATGATGTTTCGTCTTTCTGATATTTCAGCCAGATCATGTTAATTATACAGAGACATTTGTTCTACTCACTCTCCTGCCATCTTCACCATACTTCATTGAGATACTGTCCTGGTTGCAGTAGCCAAGAGGGGCCATGGACAGGAGGAGATGAAGGTTATTTTATACCACCTCACATCATTGTTAGAGGTGGAGGAAAAGGAATCTCTTACAGTCAAGGTAGCATAGCAGTGGTCATACTGGGTAGGGCTCTGCAGTGAGCATTTTGCATATGAATCACTAGCTCTTTTGTAGACTTCTGTTCTTAATATTGTTGCTGTTACTGTTAATTTTCTTATCCCATTGCTGTTCCCAGTAAGTAGCCCTTATTTTTACTTGGTTGGCCTATGACAGCTCAGGCCATCAAGGGAGAGATGCAACATTACAGATGATCTCATGGCTCAGGTGTGCTCTGACCTCAATCCACAATCTTTAACTTTTGTGCTTCCAATTCTCCTCTCCATCCCATCACAGGGGAGAGGGGGAAACAAGCAAGCAACATGTGGTCTGAAGAGTCTCAGTGGGAGCACTTAACTGGGGAGGACCATTCCTCAACTATGACATATACAGAACCCTAAAATCAAACAGTGGCATGTACAAAAAAGGATTCCTTAGTTGTCCTAGTTGAAGCTTATGCAATTCACATCAGCAATAACTACTGGTTGACCACAGTGTCACCACAAGGCCTACTGCAGAACAAAGTCGTGTTTCATTTACTCTGCTCATTTTTTCTCCCAGTTATGACTCCAAGAACAACTGCAGCTATACATGACTCCATTTTGGCATAAACACAAACACTGTTACCTACAATCAGTAATTTTACTCCCTTTTTCTCTGTAATACCATGAACCTATATGCTGCAAAACCTCATGGAAGTCCTGAAATTGATGGTTGTTCTTCACCTCCTAAATTTTTTTGTACTCTTCCATAAATTATCACATAAAGAGAGGTGAAAACATAGACAAAAACAAAGTAAGCAAGAAGGTGTTTTATTTTTCGTTAATTAAAGTCCTGAGACCATTGATGCTTAATCTATAATTTCCCAGTGGGAAGAAACTGAGAATCTAATTGAGAGTGATTATTGCTAAACATTGCCAATGGAGTTGACACTTCAGTCTGCATGAGGAGAGTAAGTTTAAATTTGTATATCACTTAGTATACAACCATTTTTAGTTCTCATGTTTCTGAATGGCAACGTGCATATTTATCCTCAGGGATTTACTACAGAGGTTTTAGTTGTTGCTACACTTTATCTTCTTCACTGTTTGTGGAAAACTCACTTAGTATTATATAGAAAAAAGCTGCACATGTAAACACAAACATTCACAGCACTGCCTCCTGTCCACACTACTTCTGAAACATCCACTGAAAGAATAATAATGGTAATTTTTCAGTGTAGTCAAAACACACTAGCCTCCAGAGCTAATGTGATGCTTGGCTATCAGACCATAAATTAATAAAAATCAGTAGTTGCTGTATTTCATAGGAAATATTGGTGCATATGACCAATGTGTGACATTACTTACGCTAGAGTTCAATAATTTCAATAATTATTATCATATGAGCACAAAAATGCATTCACTGTGTTCTAAGCAAGAGTCATATATCAATTGAAGGTTTTCTACTCCAAGGATGTTGTCAGACACTCATTTGCTCTGTTTCTGGCTTGTGTGGCTATATCATTATCAGAAATGTCTTTATAAAACTTTTTGGTTAAGTTTTTTTAGTTGCTTTGTTGGGGTTTTTTTGGTTTTTTATTCTAACTTTTAGGTCAATAAAAATAATTTGTTTTAGCAAAATACTGGTTAAGGGTTTGGAGCCTGATCAATCATCTAGAGATGAAAAGTTCTTTCTATAAACCTCCAACAGGACATAGCTTATGAATGAAATCCAGCTTAGTGGAACTGAGATACTACCTTCACTTAGTGCTGATTTGCTGGAACTCCCTGTAAAAGGTGATTGAACCTATATCCTTCCTCACCTGTCTTTCTAACCTTGCAACTAACTAAACTATTGCAGACAGAGCAGGAAAGGTAAGCCTAAAGCTGCTACAAGGTCAAGGTTCACGTAAGAAGGAGCAGCTTATTCACAGCATTCTCAAAGGGAAGGGAGTCACTGAGAAATTAATTGTGCACCCATGAATTAGATGCACATGGTTTGCACACCTCTGTTTGTCAAAGACACTTATAACTGTGCCAGTAATATTGATGTTGTAGGTGACTGTAGAAGAACAGGGTTTAACAAAGGTTAGGAGCAGCTTTGGCATATTCAGTCCTTTGATGCAATTTTCTCTCTGAAAATGACTTGTCTCTGTGGCTTCAACATGTGAGAAAGTGGTTGGGGGAATAAATGTCAGTGTTATACTTTCAGTCATGAGTAAGAACCAGATTTTGTTTCCTTCAGTCTTGGTATCACGGCTGGATCCACATGCACCACAGGAGCACTCACACTCCAGTCTGATCTGGGAATAGATGTAGAAGCAAACCAAGCTACAATACAAAAAGCCTGTCTAGTCCTTCCTAAGTTGTAGGGGATACTTTCAGACAGATAGAAAGTCCTTTTTGTGTGTAATTCCATAAACCTTGTGAGGACATGAATGCCACATGACTTATAAATGCTTAATTTGCAGCAGGAATAGAGAGTATATCTATATATATCTTTGCAAATAGCAGTTTTTAGCACTGACTAGGACTAAGAGAACACAGAATTTAATATATTTTTCTCCATCTTCTGTGGACCTATATCTTAATGTGTTTTGTCTCGTGCTTTTGACATGTATTTACTGTCTGAAGTGGGTGGCTGAGGGATTAGCTGCATTGTTAGCATTCTACTGCAGCTGTGATATTTTAATCGCTGCAGGGCTGGTCAAACAGATGAAGATATGTGCCTGTGCAAACACATACACATATGCAATGGGGAATGCTCTTTTTGGTGGGTGAGACGACAGAGAGAAAGGCATATGGTCCCTGACCATGCCATCTTATGCTAATTGGCTCATTACTGCACATACAAAATGATTACCATAATAATTTTTAAAAAACATGTTCCCAGTTTATGTTCTTTTTGAATTTCTGGTTTGTCTCTTTACTTGTGTCGTAGGTAACTATTCCCCCATTAATTCATGTGGGATCTGTGAAACACTCACATGAATCACCAATCTGTGTTTCTTTTAGCATATGACTAATTAAAATATTTATGTTTACTTTCCTTATTAAAAAAAATTACAAAATTTATGTTAATCAACTTATATTTAGGTAATACTACATATTTTTCCAGCAAAGTTTCTTTACTGCTCAGTAATAAATTTTGATAAGAGTTTACGACAATCTATGACTTCAAAAAGGGCAAATGATTTGTGCAAAAACTATTAAAAAGTCCCTTTTGCTTTCATTCTAAAATCCAGATCTGACTATGCACAATTTTTCCAAAGTATTTATTTACTGAGAGGCTTTTGTCCCCTAAATAGAGTTGGTATTGACAAACCCAGACCTTCTCTAGCATTAGTGAGCACTTTATGATTTTCTTTTAAATTGGCACAAGATTTTTTTCTAAGAATTTCTTTAAAGAATGAGTTAACAAGTATTCAACTCTGTTTTCTGGATAGAAGGCAAATTCCCTGTTGGCATGTGGGTATGTGTGTGAATGTAAATGCAATCTGTAAGTGTCAGACTCCATGTTTTGAAACAGATAAAAGGTTCTAGACCTCTTGCTGTGCTAGACACACTGGCCCATGGGAACAGGAAACCTGCATGTACAGATTTATTTGACAGGTTTGTTTCACGTTCAAGAAACACAATCTGTGTCTTCTTCAGCTGGATTGGGATAACATTTGCCTGGAGTGAGGTGGTGAGGAGAGAGAAGCCAAAATTGAGAATATATTCCAAACTGAGATTATTGCCTTCAGAATAGCCCATGAATTAAGATTGAGGAATATGCAAAGGTTTTGATTAAAAGATAATATTTCCAAACTATCATTCCCAAGTAAAATTCCTTATATCAGTGATATTAGTGGAGGATCCTATGATGTGGTCTGCTCCACAGGCAAGAATAAAATAGGACTGTCAGAGATTTTCACAAAGGGCACTTCTTAGATGTGATGAGTCCCAAAAGTCCATCTGTTCCTACACTTCAAATAATTGTCTGAAGTGTTTGGAAGTACATCACAGAAAAATCTTGTGGTTCAAAGACAACATTAGTGGTACTAAGAAATAAGAAATAAGGCAAAAAAATGGGTATATAGAATTTCTACTATTTTCTTGTGTATAGGATCAGGGTGCAATTAATTTCCTCAGACACAATCCAAAAAGCAAAGCAAAAATAAGTGAAGCAGGCTGATAATAAAATTTCAAATCATAGACAGAACCAGAAATGAGTCTTTCATCCTATAAAATATGCAGGTTTTGTAGAGGAAAAAAAAAGCCAGACCAACAAATAAATGCTTGCATTTAACCTTAGAGGTTAGAGAAGTTGACGATAAGAACTTTTCAGGGTTACTGGTTGTCCTGGGTTGATGATTTGACTAACTCCTTACCCTGCCCCCCTTGGCCATGAAGCTGTCTGCTCCCGGGGGAGGGGCCGCCTGGGCTCTGCTCTGCGGAATGGCCTTGGTTTGCCGCAGGCTTGGCTTGGGGGGGGTGCTCGCACGGCTGCGCGCTTGGCTCTGGCTACTGCTGCGGGTGGCTATCGCTGCTGTGGTGGTGGCTCGTGGCCTGGTTTGTGAGTTAGCTGTTTTTTGGTTTTTTTTTCTTGATTTTTTTTTGACTTTATATTGCTTGAATTATTCGGTTTAGCTCGCTGCTGTTTAAGGCTTGCTGGCTATTCCGGCTGTTTTTTTCTTTCTCTCTCCCCCTCTCCCTTCTCCCCCTCACCCCCGAGGATTCAGCACCAGCTCCGGAGGAACCCTGCGGCCTGCTGCTAGACACCGGCCAGAGAAGCATTTCGCCCTTCTAGTGAAGATCAAAGCGTCCAAGTTTCTCTCTCTCGGTGAAAACTTTTTTTGTCACCTGGGTCTGTGCTGGGAAGTGTTTCTCTTGTATGTGTTAATAAATAGGTTTTTTCCACTTTTCCCCCTGAGTGAAATTTTTTTTCTTATTTCCTGGGAAGCTCTTCTGGGAGTTTTTTCCCTAAGTTTGTCCAAACTTGGACATTCATTATTTGGTGGCCCGTACGGGGAAGGAGAAAGTGGAAAAAACTTTAATAACATCTTGTTTTTAATTGGCCTGTATTGATATCAGTATGTTTTTTGAAGCCGTGATGTCTGTTGGATTGGAAGCCTGCCTGTATGTTTGCTCTTTAGAGTTTTTTGAGATCTTAATACCCCTGTGGTCTCTGGGCCTGTTCTCTTACTCAGAGATAGCCCCAGTGTTGTCTCTAGCACGTAGTTTTTTCATGAAAGGGGTATTAACCAAAATACTCATTGGGCTAGGCTTGGTTGTAATGATCTGCCAGAAGTTTATGAAGGTGTTAGAATCCACTTCAGGGATGTACAAGTCGTGGTTTGTGTTGTGCACTCAATTCATTAGAGGAGAAGCAAGCAAAGAGGATTTTTTGCCTTTGTTTTCCTTCTTCTCCCCTGAATTATTTACATCTCTGTTAGAAAATGTTCAGCTCTCCCTGAGTATAAAGGAAACCATCTTTCTGGTATTTAATTTAGTAAGTTTTTTCTATACTGTCTGCAGTTTATACAAAATGAAAGCTGAGATTTCTAGGGATGCAGGTGTTACAACCCCTGATTCGGTAGCAAAGCAGAGTGTGAAGAATTCTGAGTGGTGTGGCAAATGGGAGGAACTGGGCCAAATTCTAAAAGAGTTTTCTGAACCTATAATCTGGGATTTTTCATCTGAACAAATTCAAAACCCAGTCAAGATTGCAAAGTACTTAAAAGAAAAGTGTCAGAACAATTCTAAGGAAAAGAGAATCACTGCAGTGAGCTGGGCTCTGGCGTACGCTTATCGAACCCTGTTAGATAGTGTAGGACAACAAACAAAAAAGAAGGAACAGGGAGATAATGTAGCTACTATTCCAGTTACTCAAACTGCAGTTAACACCTCAGGCTCCAGGACAGGGGCAAAATTAGACAGCAAGCTTCAACCTATGGCTGTGGCTACCAGTACCAAGAGTAAAAAGTGCGCCAAAGAAAACAGATCGGCCGGTGGAGGATGATGATGATGAGGATGCAGGAGAAGGACCTTCAACTCCCCCTGATATAAAATCCGGAGTTAAAGTGACTGATGAGAGATCAGAAACTAATAACTTTTCCCTAAAAAGATCTTCGTGGTCTAAGAAAAAGATTATACAAGGCGACCTGATAAATCCATAATTAGTTGGCTGGTCCGGCTTTGGGATCACGGCAGGTGAAGCAACCACCCTGGATGGCACGAAGCAAGACATTTGGGATCCCTGTCTCAAGATCCAGTCATCGATCAAGGTATGATGAGGGGAGCTAGTCCTCAGAGCCTCTAGTCACGTGTGATTGGACAGTGTGGCACAAAAATATCTCTGCGCTGATGACCTGTACATGCAGCAGACCAGATGGAAAACCATCGAGCAGGGAATCCAACGTTTGAGAGAGATGGCGGTGGCAGAAATTATTTTCTCAGATGATGTAACAACTAGAAATCCAGATCTGGTACCGTGCACACCGGTTATGTGGAAGAAGCTTGTGAGGCTTAGACCATCTGAATATGCCTCAGCTCTTGCAATAATGAAACCAGAAGACACATATGAGACAGTGCTTGATATGGCAAAGAAGCTTGAGCGACACGCTGATGCTGTGCATGGCCCAGCATGCCAGGATTGCAGCCGTGGAAACACGTTTACAGAACTTGGAGGATAAGTTGGAGGAAAACCATAAGAAGCTGAGAGAGGAAATCAAGGAGGATCTCCTCCAAATCTCAGCTGTGCAAATCAGACGTCCTGGCAGTCAACGCAGACACTCCTCTGCTGAGGAGAAAGGTACACCGCAGCGGAGTTGTGGTTTTTCTTTAGCGTGACTGCGGAGAAAAACATAAAGAGGTGAAATGGAAAGCCCACAGCTGTTCTGGCACGACGAGTGCGTGATTTGAAGGAAGACAAGGCTCAACAAGAAGGTTCCACCAGAAAGAGAGCAGCTCCAGTCGCCCGGAACCACAGTGCCACATATGAGGAGGATGATGACGACATGTCCGATCCACTTGAAGGAACTTCTAAGACCTATGCCCCCGTCAAAAAGGACAAACAGGCTTAGAGAAGCCCTGCCTCTAGCCAGAGTGAGGCCAGGGAAAACCGAGTGTTTTGGACCGTGTGGATTCGGTGGCCTGGCACATCGAAACCACAGAAGTATAAAGCTTTAGTGGACACTGGAGCACAGTGTACTATATTCCCATCAGGATGTGTCGGAGAAGAGACTGTTTCTATTGCTGGTGTAACAGGTGGATCACAGAACTTTACCATAGTAGAAGCGGAAATGAGTCTAACCGGCAGAGAGTGGAAGAGATACCCGATTGTGACTGGCCCAGAGGCCCCGTGTATTTTGGGAATAGATTTCCTTCAAAGCGGGTATTTTAAGGACCCAAAAGGCTTCAAGTGGGCATTTGGGATAGCGGCTGTGATGGCGGAGAGAATCCGGCAATTGAACACCCTGCCCAGACTATGTGAGAATCCAATTGCCGTGGGACTCCTGAGGGTAGAGGAGCAGAAAGTACCGATTGCCACTTCGATAGTACATCGTCGGCAATACAGAACCACTCGGGATGCTGTAATTCCGATCCATAAGATGATCCGGGAGCTGGAGTGCCAAGGGGTGGTGAGCAAAACCCACTCACCCTTCAACAGCCCCATCTGGCCTGTGCGCAAGTCTGACGGAAAATGAAGACTGACTGTGGACTACCGTGCATTGAATGAAGTCACCCCACCACTGAGTGCTGCCGTGCCGGACATGCTGGAGCTCCAGTACGAACTGGAGTCCAAGGCAGCAAGGTGGTATGCCACCATTGACATTGCCAATGCATTTTTCTCCATTCCTTTGGCAGCAGAATGCAGGCCTCAGTTTGCTTTCACCTGAAAGGGCGTGCAGTACACCTGGAACCGACTGCCGCAGGGGTGGAAGCACAGCCCCACCATCTGCCATGGGCTGATCCAGGCTGCACTGGAAAAAGGTGAGGCTCCAGAACATTTGCAGTACATCGATGACATCATTGTGTAGGGAAACACAGCAAAAGAAGTGTTTGAGAAAGGAGAGGAAATTATCCGAATTCTCCTTGAAGCCGGTTTTGCCATCAAGAAGAATAAAGTTAAGGGACCTGCTCGTGAAATCCAGTTCCCAGGAGTAAAGTGGCAAGATAAAAGACGTCAGATTCCTACTGATGTTATTAATAAAATCTCAGCTATGTCTCCACCTACTAACAAAAAGAAGACACAAGCTTTCTTAGGTGCTATAGGCTTTTGGAGAATGCACATCCCCGAGTACAGTCAGATTGTGAGCCCTCTTTACCAGGTTACTCGGAAGAAGAATGATTTTCATTGGGGCCCAGAACAACAACAAGCCTTCATCCAGATTAAACAAGAGATCACCCATGCAGTAGCTCTTGGCCCCGTCAGGACAGGGCCAGATGTGAAAAATGTGCTCTACTCTGCAGCTGAAAACCACGGTTTGTCTTGGAGTCTGTGGCAGAAGGTGCCTGGTGAGACCCGAGGCCGACCCCTGAAATTCTGGAGCAGAAGTTACAGAGGATCGGAAGGCAATTATACCCCGACAGAAAAGGAAATCTTGGCTGCTTATGAGGGAGTCCAAGCTGCTTCAGAAGTGATTGGCACAGAAGCACAACTCTTTCTGGCACCCCGGTTGCCAGTGCTGGGGTGGATGTTCAGTGGGAAGGTTCCTTCCACCCACCATGCCACCAGTGCCACATGGAGCAAGTGGATAGCCCTCATTACGCAGCGCGCCCGGATCGGGAAATTAAATCGCCCAGGGATCTTAAAAATAATTACCAACTGGCCAGAGGGAGAAAGTTTTGGTGTGACAGAAAAGGAACAAGAACCGGTGACCCGGGCTGAAGAAGCACCACCTTACAACCAGCTACCGGCAGAGGAAATTCGCTATGCCCTGTTCACCGACGGTTCCTGTCGCATTGTAGGGACAAATCGGAAATGGAAAGCAGCTGTATGGAGCCCTACACGACGGGTTGCAAAAGCTACTGAAAGAGAAGGAGGGTCTAGTCAATTCGCTGAACTCAAAGCTGTCCAACTGGCTTTAAATATTGCCGAAAGAGAGAGGTGGCCAAAGCTCTATCTTTACACTGATTCCTAGATGGTAGCCAACGCTTTGTGGGGATGGCTGCAGAGATGGAAAGAAACAAACTGGCAGCGCAGAGGAAGACCAATCTGGGCTGCTGAAGAGTGGAAAGACATAGCTACTCGGTTAGACAAGCTACCCGTAAAGGTTCGCCATGTGGACGCCCATGTCCCCAGAAGTAGAGCTAATGAAGAACAGCGAAATAACCATCAAGTAAATCAAGCAGCAAAAATAGGGGGGTTGGAAATAGATTTAAATTGGAAACATGAGGGAGAGTTGTTCCTGGCTCGATGGGCCCATGATGCCTCAGGCCATCAGGGGAGGGATGCCACCTATAAGTGGGCACGAGACCGAGGGGTGGATCTTACCATGGACAGCATTACTCAAGTTATTCATGATTGTGACACTTGCGCTGCCATCAAGCAGGCCAAGCGAGTGAAGCCCCTCTGGTATGGAGGACGGTGGTCCAAGTACCGGTATGGGGAGGTTTGGCAGATTGATTACATCGCATTGCCACAGACCCGCCAGGGCAAACGTTATGTGCTAACCATGGTGAAAGCCACCACCGGATAGTTGGAGACCTACCCTGTATCTCACGCTACTGCCCGCAACACCATCCTGGGCCTGAAAAAACAAGTCCTTTAGAGGCATGGTACCCCTAAAAAAATCAAGTCAGACAATGGGACTCATTTTAAGAATAACCTTGTCAACACCTGGGCTAAGAAACACGGTATTGAGTGGGTGTACCACATCCCTTACCATGCACCAGCTGCAGGTAAAGTGGAGAGGTACAATGGATTGTTAAAGACCACCTTAAAGGCATTGGGTGGGGGATCCTTTAAAAATTGGGAGCAGCATTTGGCAAAGGCCACTTGGTTAGTCAACACTCGAAGTTCCACCAACCGAGCAGGTCCTGCCCAATCTGAGTGCCTTAATACAGTAGATAAAGACAAAGTCCCAGCGGCCCATGTCAAAGAATTGCTAGGAAAGACAGTATGAATTAATCCTGCCTCGAGTACAGGCAAACCCATTCGGGGGATTGCCTTTGCTCAAGGACCTGGATGTACTTGGTGGATAATGCAGAAAAATGGAACAACCCGCTGTGTACCTCAGGGAGATCTGACTGTAGGATAAGACAGAAGGAATATGTAAATGTTGAAGGTTTGAGCAAGCCAGAAAAAGTTTTCATATTGTGTTTAATAAGTGTATATCCCAATCGTGTGTCAATGATCACGATATGGGATAAGGGGTGGAATGTCCTGGGTTGATGATTTGACTAACTCCTTACCCTGCCCCCCTTGGCCATGAAGCTGTCTGCTCCCGGGGGAGGGGCCGCCTGGGCTCTGCTCTGCGGAATGGCCTTGGTTTGCCGCGGGCTTGGCTTGGGGGGGGTGCTCGCACGGCTGCGCGCTTGGCTCTGGCTACTGCTGCGGGTGGCTATCGCTGCTGTGGTGGTGGCTCGTGGCCTGGTTTGTGAGTTAGCTGTTTTTTGAGTTTTTTTTTCTTAATTTTTTTTTTGACTTTATATTGCTTGAATTATTCGGTTTAGCTCGCTGCTGTTTAAGGCTTGCTGGCTATTCCGGCTGTTTTTTTTTCTTTCTCTCTCTCCCCCTCTCCCTTCTCCCCCTCACCCCCGAGGATTCAGCACCAGCTCCGGAGGAACCCTGCGGCCTGCTGCTAGACACCGGCCAGAGAAGCATTTCGCCCTTCTAGTGAAGATCAAAGCGTCCAAGTTTCTCTCTCTCGGTAAAAACTTTTTTGTCACCTGGGTCTGTGCTAAAAAGTGTTTCTCTTGTATGTGTTAATAAATAAGTTTTTTCCACTTTTCCCCCTAAGTGAAATTTTTTTTTTCTTATTTCCTAGGAAGCTCTTCTGGAAGTTTTTTCCCTAAGTTTGTCCAAACTTGAACACTGGTTTTGGTTTGGGGTTGATTTTTTGCTAGTTTGATTGAGTTGTTTAATAGACAAAAAGACATAGCAATACAGAATGTATAGGTTTTACTAGCATTTCATACTAATGCTCAGGGAGTTTCTCGTTTCAGACTGGTATGCTTTCATGGAACTCCACAGCTCCATCTAGACACACCCTTAGGATTGCTCCACTTTTAATGTATGCTGCTGCATAAAAGAGGAACAATCACTTAACAGAAAATGATTTGGGCATGGTGGGGAAGAGAGCCTTACTCTAATTGGGTGGAGTAGATAACTCACCTGATGTACCCAAAGAAGCTCTTGAACTCTTCTATGGACAAGAAGAGGTAACTGCTGTGTTTGATTATAATTTCTACTGTTTCTTAATAATCTTATAATTACAAATACTGCATTACTACAAATGATGACTCTAGTGCAACATATTTTGCTGACACAGTTACATTACAAAAGGAATTCTAACTTCATGCAAGATAAATTTTATGCCGAAAGCTCAAAACAATTCTTCAGTGACATTGAATGCTTGTTAAAAATAAAGAACTTTGTATAAATGTAATATTGGTAAATGAAACCAAACAAGAGATGAATTTTGGAGAACTGAAAAGCAGATTTCTCACATGTTCCTATTTCTCATGCTTTTATTCCTTCTTTTGACTGTTTTTTTGGTTTTAGAATATTCCATATTTTTGACAGCCAATTTTTCATTAATGTAACTATATTTTTAAACGATAAAAAATTTTAATAAATAGAATTTTGTATTTGCAGGCTAGCAGACCTCTTCTACATCCACAGCATAGGTATAAGTTGACAAGATTTAGAAGAGATTAAAAGAAAGCTGAAAAATATTACCAATTTTATTGCAGTCAAGATAATTTGAATTACACAAATTTAATTAAGGGTCAGAAATCAAACTTTTCCCTTAATCTTTTTAGTTCCACAATGTTGGTTCTTGAAAGACAGTTAGCAGCACTGAGGCACACCAGCACATTGGCATATACAAAACCAGGCTGCACTAGAAAATGCGTTTGTAAGAAGCACAAGTCTACTCAAAGTGATAAGATGTATTTGATTTCTATTGTTTTTTTAAATAAAAAGTCCATTTTTTTCAGGAAAAATTCCATTTTTATTATGATTTATTATGATTTGATATCAAGCTGGCTTTTTAAAAATAATATTTTGTTTAAATAATAAAAATACATACTTTTTATAATATGCATCTATAATGCAGTGCATCCTTTTTGATTGGAGTTTAAATGCTTAATTTTTACTTTCTTCTGTCAGTAGAAATGTGGATGAAATGTAATCTCATATACCAAAAACATTCATTAGCTTTGACTCTTTATAGTCTCTCTCTCGCTTAAAATATGATCTTAGATTCCTCAAGAGCTACATTTTTGAAGCTAACTGCAGGTTGTCAAACCATTGGACCTTACGTCTAAGGAATTCAAATGCAATAAGTGTTTAGGTAATTCTTAAATTTTATTTGGTATTTTCTTTCTGTTTTACCCCCTTGAGACTAAACTGCTCTATCTCTATCTATGGGCTTGTTTTAATCCTATTTACCAAATTGTTTTCATAATTATGTTATAATTTGAAGCAGATAAGACATATTCACCAACAAAGATAACCTCGTTAAAGATATTTTTGAAATTAGAATAATGAGCTGATTCTTAAGAAAAGTGAGTTTGCATCTCATTGAACTAAATGTTTGAAAAGGTAGGTACAAACTCTCTGAAACCTGTAAGGCACTGATAGGATACTTGTATGATGCAGCACAAATTATCACCAAAAGAAAATTAGTGGTCAAACTCTGATAAGCTGCAGTGTTATGAGAGCAAAGTTTTACTAAAGAGACATGACAAAACAGAGAAGAAATAGTTGCATGATGTTTTATTTTTAGAAGACTTATACTTAGATAAAAGAAAAATCATCCACAAAGACTCACTTCCAGGAAGGGTAGAGGTACTGGGAACTAGAATTATACTCCTTGTAGCTCTCAAGAGCTGTAGGGCACTTTGGAAAGAGACTTCAGTCATATTGAAGTAGTATAATTCTTAATGTATAATAATATTCATTATCAAAGTCTTGAATTTTGCCCTGGAATTAGTGAGTGAAAAAGGTACATGAATGGCAGTTTATTCTTTAGGTGGGAGGGAAAGAAAGTACACAGAAAATGTAAGGAAGACAGATAGAATAGAGTGCCATTCCAGCAGTTAGGACACATGAGGATTCTAAATAAATTTTATATAGTAATATATAAGAAAGCTATATGCAACATGAAAGTTAGGCTTTATTCCTGCTTTCCTTTTTTTAATTTCTTTGATCGAAATGTAAAATCACTTATTTGTAAGAAGGTGTCACACCTTTTTGATAAATTTTAATATTAGCCAGTTTTTAAATTTAAACTTAAACTAAATTTTAACAAAAGCTACTGTTTTTTAAAGAATCCCAAGCATGATAGCCCAACATGGACAAGGATGCTGCAGCTCCAGGACAAGTACAACAAGCAGTAAGGCCATGACACCACAGAAACATACCTGTGTCCAGCCAGACATATTACACACATGCAGAGCACTCACACAAGCACAAACAGCAGCAGCACCATCCTGTTCCCTCCTCTGGGGAGGATAGTGCCCTCTCTGCCAAGATAGCAGTCCACTCATGGAAAAGTGTATGCACAGATGTGCAGTGCAGAGCCCTTCAGCTGTCAGGTTTAAACACTTGGATGCATCCAGTGGCAGCCACCAGCTCCCAGTATCCCCCCAGTAACCTCTCAGAAGACTTTGAGGGTCCCAGGAGGCTCTTCCCCTGCATCCAACAATATGTTCCCTACTCCTCTCAGTGCCAAACCTAGAGAGCTGTGTTTGATGAGTCACTATGGTCTCCAGAAGCTGACATGTCCTGTGATTGCTCTGGGGAGAGCAAGGGCAGCCTATTTTTTCAGAGCAGGCTATTTTGCTTTGCAGGGTTTTATCACTTAATGGAACAATTTTCCCATTCTGTTGTGTAATACTGTCATCAGAATTAAAAGAAAAATCCCACTGTGTGAATCATTTAACCTTCTAGTGCAGTGACTTAAAAGACCAGGATCATCTCCCAGATAAATAATAGAATTACTCTCATGCAAATAAAACCTTACAAAATATTTTCTTTAACTTCAGAGCTTTAGTTGAGACTACATTAGCAATCATGAAGTAAACAAGTACTTAAATGTTTACCCTGAAGGTGTTGCTGAATGTCATTAGACGTTGACAATTGTGCTGAAAACACTGGGACTCTGAGTAGCACTTGCAAGTTTCAGAGAAGGATATTGTAAAAAATATTACCTTTTATGGAAAAAGCTATTTGGACTTCATTCCTCAGAATAAATGCAATAAAGCTTTTTGATATTTCCATTTGTTGATTTAAAATGTTGGACAACAAGACGTGCATAAACATAGGGAAAATATTTTTGAGTAGAAACTTCTGATGCTTGACTCATTCCATAAGTATTTTGAAGTAGCTCTTTGTGAATGGACCCACTTTTAGCTCTGAACTAATGGAAGAATAACGATGTTGCCAACATGAAGATGGTGTAAAAGACCTACTCTTAATACAATAAAACTCAAGAAAACTCAATTCCATGCAGTTAGACAATTTGAGTACTAAATAAGCATGTTTGAGGAGCTGGTTTTTCCCTCAAGTAGTAACTAAGGAAAATTTTTGTCATATAGTCTTACTCAGGAAACTTCAGCCCATGACTGCAGTTTGAAGAACACCAATGACAACCTTACTGTGATTAGTTAGCAATTATTTTAATAATGCTATGCAGGAAAGATAAGTTGATCATTGATTCAGCTGATCTGGTTGATTTGATTTGCAGAAGTTGAATTTAGAGTGTTGTTTGAAATATTTTGAAATCTTGGTTTAACCTATGGATTTTACCAAGCTGTCCATAAATATGACTTAGATTTGGTATAGTTAAACTAATAAAAGTGCAGGAAGATCCCTATCTCCTGTTTACAAAAATTCTTCAAAATCCTGAATGGAAATTATTGAGGATGGAAAAAGATGGTCATGTTAGTGTGTGGTGGTTTAAAAAAAAAGCTGAGAATTAAATTCCAAATGAGCATCTCTGCTTTCCTCCACTCTGCTCCGGTGAGAGAGGGACAGAAATGGAAACGATGGGTTGAGATGACAATGTACTGAAAATAAACACCAATGGAAGGAGAAGTCCACAGAACAGCAGCAATATCAGCAACAAAAATATACAAAAGATAATGTGCTTTACACACAAAATGTATTCACACCCCAACTGGGTTCCACATGGCCAACCAAGACAAGGACAAGGTGGTGGATGCTCTCCCCAGCCAGTGTTTTTTGTCCCTGAGCCATGAGCCAACAAAACAAGATTGGATGTGGAATTATCCACATAGCATCGCCCATTTTTCAGACAGCTGGGTTCACCTGTGGTCAGCAGAACTCAGCTCAGCTCAGCTCCTCTCCCTTCAGCTTGGGTTTGGCTCCTCTCCACCTGACTCGGGCTCAGCTGGGCTTGGCCTTTCTCCTGCACTCAGTGCCCAGGGCTGCTGAGGCACACGTGCACTCCCCTGGGCTCAGCTCAGTTTGGCACTTGGAGTTGCTTTATTCCCAAGGTACAGAAAGGGATGGGCAGCGGCGGGAGAGAGACAAAATTCACGGGGTTTCTCCTTCCAACTTCCCCAAGAGAGAAATGGGACAAAATGATGCTGTTTCCAGGGTGCATTCACTTTTTAACTCCCCCCAAAGCCATGACCCCAGTGCTGAAATACTTGGTATGCAATGACAACCTAGCCTCATCCACACAGCTGTAGACTCCTCCCTCCACAGCACCTGCAAGCAAAACTAGGACATACTGTGATTTGGCATTAATAGGTGTTGCAGAATTAAATAATTAGGTTTAATAAAGTTACACTTTGTGAGTGCCAAATCTTCTCTAAAGGAAAGGTAGATAAAGTTAATTTATCTTATTGTGCTGGCTACTTCTATTCTGAACATTTGAAAAGGATTATTTTTCAAAAATCCCTATAGACACGTTTGTTTCAACTCCTCTTAATAATAAACTTACATTACTTACGTGGAATGATATTCAGAATGTACTCCTCAGACCTGATTTCCAATTCATCTTTAATAGCAGTAAGCTGAAGAACATAAGAAAATTATTTTAACTTAACTGGGATCATGTCTAGAGTTGGTTTATAAGCATGAAAAAATTCAACATAACATAAATGATAAAATAAAAAATGAATATGGAGCTTTTATATTATGAAGCCCTTAATTTCACAGGTTCATCAGTGTAACAGTTATATTTTATCTAAGTAGGTTTCTTAGTGAGAAGTCAGCTCCAAACAAAATACCAACAAAAGGGTGAAACACTGTCTAATGCTCACAGTTAAAATTCCTATGTAATTAGAATGCAAAAAAAACCCCCATATGCTTTGTTTTTATTTTATTTTTTCACCACCATGCCAGAGGTTACATAAAGGTCATTAACCTTTTTTCATAGAGCTTAGACCACTTCATTGCTCTTCTGATCTGAGAATCCCGAAACAAATGATCTTTTGTACTTGCATCCTAGCATTTGTTATGCTCATTTATTAAGGACTCTTCATTATAAAGGAAAAAGGAAAAAAACCAAGCCAGACGTTTCAATCTGGGGTCAACAGAAGTTAATCAACTGGGCAGTTTACAAAAAACTATAGATTTCTACCATGTTGTCTAGAATGAGGCCTCCAAATTGGAGAAGTTAAAGCAATCTAAGGACACATAGGATAGTTTCGCAGTGCATGAGTCCAAATTTTAACATAAAGATTTAACTTTTTTCACACTGTATGGAAAATATTTTTGATATATTTATGTCTTGCAGCTAAGCTTCTACATTTTAAATATTCATGTTTAAAATTTGATTTCAGCAAAGCTATTTTTAGGTAATATTTTAGGGTAATTTGAATTTTAAATTTATGCTATTTTTACCACATTTTATGAAAGTGTAATAGGCTGGTCCATGCCATATGTAACACAACTTGTTCGCTCTGTCTAAGAACTATCCAAGAATGAGAACTGACATATCCATAGCTACTGATAAGACATTTACAGGTGGGACCAATCTCATAAGAGTGAGTGTGAAGGAGCTCTCTGATTAAATGTGACGGGATTTTAGTTTTTTAATAGCTACAGTTTTATTTTATTTCTCACAGAAACTGCTGTGACTGTGCTCTCTCTTCTCCCCATGAATAAGCATCTGCATTAGTCAGCTCTGCAGCCTGTATTGATTCACTATCTTAAAGCTTCCCAAGATAATTACTTGTCTATATATCACAACTGATACTCCAAAGAACTTTGACATTTCATCTACATTGAAATTACTACAGTAAGCACGTCTCTGAGGAAGATAAAAGTTTTCATCTCACTAAGGCAATAGTATCATACCATTTTGGTAAATCAGGTATGTGCTACTGTTAAAAGAGCTGTTTTCCATTGCACATCTTATGATATGGAGGAAGAGATGTATAAAGGGATGGGAATGAAATACAGTAAAAGGAGAAACATAATATAAACTATCACCTCTTTTAGAAATCTACTTTCAGAAAACTATGGCGTTTTCAGTTATAGTTTTAGCACACAAAAATCAGCCTGAGATACAAATAGGAGTCAAAATCTGGAATCATGGAATCACAGAATGGTTTGGGGTGGAAGGGACCTTAGAGATTGTCTAGTTCCAGCTCCACTGCCATAGGCTGGGGCACTTTCCACTAGACCAGGCTGCTTAAAGGTCCACCCAAGATGGCCTTGAGCACTTGCAGGGATGGGGCATTGACAACACCTCTGAGCAGCCTGTGCCAGTGCCCTACCAACCTCACAGTAAATAATTTCTGCCTAATATCTAATCTAAGCGTACTCTTTCTAAGTTTGAAGCCATTACATCTTGTCTGTCACTACACATCCTCGTAATATACCCCTCTCTAAACCTCTCATGGCCAACCTCTTTCAGGTACTACAAAACTGCTGTAAGGGCTCCCCAGAGCCTTCTTGTCTCCAGGTTGAGCTCACTCAGCCTGTCTTTGTATAAGATGCTCCATTTCTCTGGCAATTTTCATGGCCTCCTCTGGGCTCTCTCCAGTAGGCCTTATCATGCTGAGAACCCCAGAGCTAGATGCAGAACTCTGGGTCAGATCTCAGGAGAACTTAGTAGCAGTGGAGAATCATCTCCCTCAGCTTGCTGCCCACATTTCTTTTGAGGTTTCCTGTGCTGCAACTGCACATTTCCAGGAGATGGTGGATGCTCCTTGTCTACTAGCACCCCATGTCTTTCTCCACACAAACCATTCTCTGCTCACCAAATATTTTGGGGGGATTTCCCTGACCAGAACCTTGCACTTGGACTTGCTGAACTTCATGAGACTGCATTGGCCCACACCTCAAGTCTGTCAAAGTCCCTCTGGATGGCATCCCTTCCCTCCAACCTGTCAACTCCGCCACACAGCTTGGTGGCACCATCAAACTTGTTGAGGACATACTCAGTCCCATGGTTCACGTTTCTGAAAAAGATGTTAAACAGCATCAGGCCTAGTACTGACCCCTGAGGGACACTGCTTTTCACTGCTCTCCACACAGACATCCAGCCCTTGACCACTTCCTTTGGGTGAGTATACAGCTCACTTAGTGTCCATCTGTTAAATCAATGTCTCTCCAGTTGACAAACAAGGATTTTTGTGTGTCAAATACTTTGACTTGGAGCTCGTTTTGATTCTGCCAAAAGCCAACATTGTGTTATTCTGGTGTTACACAAACAGATTTTTCTAATTTCAATGTCATTACTGCAATTGGTTAGCACAAAACCTCTGGCCATAAATAATAATTTGAACTTCAGACAGGTAGAATTTTGGTTGATTTGATTTTATTCGTGTTGGAGTGGTAGTGATGGTTTTGAGGGGACTTTTCTTTTTTTTTCTTTTTTTTAATGTCAGAAGAAAATCTGTTCACGCAATTTTAACTGTGCAGCATCCTATCCATTCCCCAGAAGCAACATGAATTTCTGATGGGGAGATAAATTTATCTTAGGGATATGAAGTGTTCTTTGGGAAGCTTTTATAGCAGCTATAAATGGTCAAGATTCAAACACACATTGAGTCCACTGGATTGTTCAGTTACAAGCCCATCCTCTTGTCAACTGTGAAGAAAATGAGTACCTGCAACACTCTGATACCTAATATATTCTGTTTTATGAAAACCACGACTCTGATACCTAATATATTCTCTTTTATGAAAAGTGTGACTGTTTTATGTAATAAATAGATTTTCGTAAGAAAATTACAATAGGAAGAACTTATCATCAACCAGGAGTTTGCTTAAACTGGGAAGTTTGTTTAGGTAGGAAGTGGCAATGGAAGGAAATGGAAGGGAAGCTAGCATAGAAAAAATGTTGAAGATGTAGGGGGAAATTAAGCAATGATTTTAGAATGAGCAGACACTCATTTTATGGAGGAAACAGGTCAGAAGAATTAGAAATTTTAAAAAACCATAATATAAAAGAGAAGAGGATTTTGACAACACAGTTTAGGACTGGTTACACATTGAACAAAAAATGGGTTAAGGAACCAGAATAGGGAGCTTTACATGCTGGTGAGCAGAGGAGAAAAAATGGAACTTATTGGAAGGCAGTTAAAGAAAAGTTTAAAAGTAGCAGATTTTACTCATCTATGTTTTCAGAGTAAAGGAAAGAAGCTGTAGATGTAACTCTGTTACATTTCTGAAGTTCATAGTATGAGCAGAATATTTTCAGATAACACCAAGCTACCTGCTACCAATCAACAGGTGGTTTTTATCCATTCATCATTAGATAAATAAAACCTGGGGGAAGAAACAGACACACTTGTAGAAAGAAAATTTTTCTTGGAGAAGAATGTTGGACTAAGCTTAACTCAACATACTTCTGGTTTTTTAGTGGCTTCCAAGTAGAAAATTGAGGAGAATAATTTAAATTAAATTTACATTGCCTGAGCAAAATAAACTTGAAGCAGCAGTGCAATTAATACATAGAGTAGAATTATTTAATTTGAGTAAAGGACTCTCACCTAAGAAATAACTGTGTGAGAGTAATGGCTAAATAGCAAACACAAGAAACATGAAATAAGAAATCTAACAGATGATTCTGGTGTCCTCTATATGAGCAGGTGTCTCCACTATATAAGGCACACTTAAAGAACAGTCCTTAAATTTGTACAGTGGCTTTGTTATGGAGTCTATTAAGGCTGCTGAGAGACCCATTATGATACTAGTTCTTCAAATCTGGACACCTGTGCTGGAGCAGACACTGCACTGCATTGCACTGTGGCTTTCTAGGCTCATGAAGACAGAGAAGGAAAGGACAGATTTTTTTAGGTAGTCAGGTACCCAGATTCTGTTTAAATCAGTTCTTAAGATATTCTAAAGATTATCTTCTCTGCAAACTAACTACCCTGTTGTTGGAGGGAATGTAGATGAAACCATCTTATCAGGTGTCAGAATGAGAATGGATCTGTGGCTATGTTCCCTTTTTATTGTCTATAATGAGCATGGACTACAGTGGAACAAGGTCGGAGAAAAGGAAGTTGGAAGAGAGGGAATACAAGTAGGACTACTGTCAGTACAATTTTCTTGTTCAGGTAATCTCCATGAGCTGGGTGATAATTTGCACCTGAATCTTTGTGTTACAGCCTAAATTAAGATGATGTTTACTCTAGGTATGTGACACAGGTTTGTTCCCTTAGTTTCTGTGGCCTTTTAAAATACGACTGCACTAGGGGATTTGCTGTGAATTTTGGCACCAGCTATCTTTTCCCCTTTCTTTTTGTTGTTAATTACACAAAGTCAGGCAATGAAATCTGAAAATTATCCCTTCTGGCATTTGGCTGTGACACTTTTTTTTTTTTTCCTTTTTTTGTCAGCTTCATGTTTGCCTCTGGTTGTGACAAACTGAATGCTGCTTCTGGCTTACTCCTGGCTTCCATTCCCTTTGATTCTGTTAAGATTTCCAGCATATTGGTAGATTTTAGATTTTTCAAGGATTGTCATTATCAGAACCACTCCCTCAACTACATAGAAATAGTAGTGAATCTATTCCTTTGAATTTGATAAAAATTGACAAAAATATTTTTGTTCTCTATATGTATGTTTCTTGGAAAGTAGATAGCAGATTTTAATCATTAATCCATAAAAGATTTGTATTTGGAAAATATAACAAAACAAAAAACCAAACAAAATCAGGTCATAAATTTTGTACCCAGATTAGAATTCAAGACTTCTGCTACTATAAGGCTGTCAAAACTCTGGCTTTGATTTTAAATTATGCTTGAATCTGAAATTACAAATCAGTTTCACTGAACTTTTTGACATCTGTCTTTCTCTTGAATGTAGTGTAAGGCTAAACAAAATCTTATTTTAATACTTATTAAGGAATCCTTCATCTAAGGCAGCAAAAGGGTACATAAAAGGAAATTCAAATAATCTGATCCTTCTCATACATTTTATGTTTTCACTTAATATTTCAGAGTCATGAAAGGCTTTTACAGAGGCTTGTATTTATGAAAGTAATATGTTTACAAGATGTAGACACATATGAAAAGGCAATGTGCTCAAGTAACCCATTCGTGGCAGTCACACACTGGTATCAAAAGTCAAATAAACATCTGTAAGTGAGAAAATAGAGTGCTAATAGCTTCATATTCCTAGACCCCCAATATCTACACTGGCTGACATACTCTTAATACATTTAAAGGTTATATTGCAAACTATCAAGTTGCCAGCCCTACAGTTTGTCATTTTGATCTCATCACATTAATCTTTCAATTTCAGTATTGCTTACAATAATTCTTTTAATTAATCGTAGAGAGAAGTTTGCACACGTACATGCACTAACTTTTCAGAATTACTAATAATAACATTAAAATACATTACAAAAAAGTCTATTAGTTTGATTAATTTGTCAAAGTTTCACATTAGCTCATTATGACTATTTTATGTAGAAGCTAACATGCATTAAAAACAAACAATATTCCCTTCAATGACAGAAATTTCTCTTCTATTTATTTTGCAATAAGGTTGATAAAATTAATGAAAATTATACGTTTGTGTATATGTGAGCTTACTACATGACAAATGAAAAAGAGCTTGCTTTGGGATTTTACAATACAATTATACACAACTGTATTGGTACCCCAATGTGGAATCATAACACTTATGAAATGAAATATGATTAATCATCCAGTTAATTCAAGCAGAGATAAATGGCAATTACTGTAGCTTAGGGTATATTTTCAAAGCTGGAAAGAGGTTTAGCCTCCAGCTTCCCAGTGATTTTAATGGGAGCTGCATAGCACAATCCCTCTTCATTGCTTTGAAAGATTGCCTCTTGGTCTAATGCACTGCCATTAAAACTATCAAGAAAAACTCATGGGACGTGAAAGCTGCTCCATCTTTTTGACATATTTCTCTACAGAAAAAGCAAGGATTGGCAGGGGAGAAAACCCGCTAACTCCAACAAGAAAAACCCTTTTAAATCCATCATTCTTGCCTTCTGAAAATGAAAAAGTCATCCTTAATTTTATTGTATATTATGCAATTTTTAAATGCCTATCCCGTTATTTGAGATTATACCAATTGCAACCAGTTTGTGGATTTTCTGATGAAATTTTCTTGATATGGATGAGTCCCACCTGTATTCAAAATATGTGGTGAATAATAGG
Organism: Luscinia megarhynchos; assembly: GCA_034336665.1. Taxonomy (NCBI): domain Eukaryota; kingdom Metazoa; phylum Chordata; class Aves; order Passeriformes; family Muscicapidae; genus Luscinia; species Luscinia megarhynchos. Next base: position 58,199,635 of record CM067592.1, read on the forward strand.
AAACTTCTTTACTAAAACAGAATGCCAGTTATATTAAAATTTCTTGGTAGATCTTTCCATCAGAGACTACAGTTACAGATAGAAAACTGCCAAGACACCTGGCAACTTTGAGATTTGGGTTCCTGGGAATTCAACTTTGCTCCTAGCAAGCCTTAAATCAAGTGATTTTGATTTGACTCCCTCCTCAAGAACTTTTAGCTCCTGGAGTCTTGAGACAGTTTCTCCATTGCCACTCTGGTTTCAAAACCAGTGTTACAAAACACTGTAAATCTAAATTCTGAGGCACTCACTTCCTGCAAATAATGCTGTTGTTTTGGAAAAGTCCTATGCACAGAATTAGTCACAAATAATTTTCCCAAATTAAAAAAAAAAAAAAAAAAAAAAAAAAAAAGATTATGTCAGATCCCAGTATGTTCTACTTAGGGTTTTCTGGTGCTCATGCTTTTAAACCATCTATATGAAAGTAAAGATGTCAGCCAGTTTTGTAGAGCTGCCAGCAGGAATGAGATAACAATTTTCAGAATAAATGACAATTGTATTAGAGAATGTAATGTAGTTACATATGGGTTGAAGGAGAGTGCCCGCATCCTATAGTTCTGATAAATGTTGGCAGCAGCTCAGATGGAATAAAACTTGAAGGACAAGCATTAATTTGACTCTGCTGCCGTCTCGTGATAACACTGTTCATCAGAGATGGGCAAAGCAGAGCAGATTACACAGTGGTGAGATTTAAGAGTGGCTCTCTGGAGGGAATCTTGTAATGCTTTATCTTCAAAAAATTCCCCATCCCACCATTTTCTTGCGAGATGTCAGTTTACCCCACAATTAAAATGCGTGAAACTTGCATGTGTCTGGGAAGTAGGAGGGTGTGAAATGATACAAGAAGCAAACAAAATTCAAGCACCTAAAGTGCTAGAAATAATCTGGAAAAAATGGATCAGAATGACTAAACCAAAATTCATTCCCCCCTCCCCAGGCTTGTTATTCCACTAAATAATGCTAATAATTACAAAGACAGCAACAATAAAATCAAACTTGTGAGAGAAAACCAGTCGCTGGTACAGACAGCCTTAGGAGATGATGGCAGAGGCCTCATCAGCTGTTACATGTAATTTCCCAGAAGCATTTAACCTGAGAAGAGACCAGAGAGAGCTGGGCTCTCATCTAGGCACACGAGGAGCCTTTCTGCTAGTAGCAGTGAAAAAGGAATTGAAGATAAGCAACTATTACATGTGTCTCACTCTCTTCCAGCTGGTAAGGAAATGCCTGTGGAGATACTAGAAAAATTCTGAGTTATCATTCCATATAGAACTGTAGTAAAAATCGAAAATAGTCATGAATTTGCCACTATGGCAGAAAATTTACAAAAACACTAGTCTAAGTTTGGTAAGGACTTAAAATATCTGCTTGTTTTGGAGTGATGAATTGGTTATCTGAATTAGTAAATAAATTTGGGGGAAGGGTATACTTGAATATGCATGAAAAATGTACATTACTTAACCATTATCTCAGCCACTAAACAGTATAATGAGACTTGTGTTACATGAACAATTTCCACTCTCAGTACTGAAGAAAAATTTGAATCAATAAGTGATTCTTAGGAATATAAAAGCCTTGAAGACTTCGCATTGTACGCCAGAACAGTTCGCTGTTTAGGAAGGTGTAATGCAGAATAAAGATGTAGCTGTAAGAAAAGTGCTTCTGAAATATAGTCATGAAGAGCACAACTTACACTGTCAAACTCTGACAAAATCATTTGAACTCTTATATGAACACCTTTTGTATGTTTCCCTAATTTCTTTACATTTCTATTCTGAGACTAAGATCTGTAACTGAACATAAAGTAATTTATACTTAAATAAATTTTACCAAACCAAATCATGTATGTTTTTTCAGTCATGGACACCTTTTCCTTTAGGCTAAGCTGTAGTTTGAGAACTGAAAACAGGTATATGGACAAGGCAGGGTTAATGAATACATTCTTTGCCTCTGTCTTCGACACAGACAATGAACCAAGGAGGTCTCAGTGCCCTGAGCTGCAGGACCATGACTGTGAGAATGATCAATTCCCAGCAGAGTCCAATATAATGTGGGATTCTGCTGCTACCAATCTGTGGGGTCTCATGGGAATCATCCAAAAATCCTCAGAGTTAGGTGATGTCATCACAAAATCTCTCCCAATGATTTTTGAGCAGTCTTGGGAATCCAGGTCCCTGCTGACTGGAAGCTGGTGACCATTGTCCTGATTTCCAAGAAGAGCAAGAAGGATCCCAGAAACTGCAGGCCTGTCAGTCTCACTTCAGTGCCTGGTAAGGTTATGCAGAAGATGATTCCCGGAGGTATTGAAAAACACCTGGAAGACAGTGCAGTCATTGGTCACAGCAGTATAGCTTCATGAGAAGTAAGTACTGCTTTCCTCTTTTGACAAAGTAACCCACCTTATGGATTCCCTTGATCAGAGGAAGCTAGTGAATGCACTATTTTTGGATTGCAGAAAAGTTTTTAATGGTGTATCGCAGTATCCCTTCTTGACAAAATGTGCAGCACACAGCTGGGTAAACACATCATGGCATGGGTGAGCAACTGGCTCATGGGTCAGACACAAGGGGTGATAATGAATGAGGTGACATCAGACCAGTGACCTGTCACCAGTGGGGCTCCACAGGGCTCCATTCTTGGCCCTGTGCTCTTCAGCATCTTCATAAATGACTTGAACTTGAGACTGGAAGGGATCCTAACCCAGTCTGCAAACAATACAGACCTGGGAGGAACTGTTGACTCCCTCAAAGACAGGGTGACCCTGCAGAGAGACCTTGGCAAATTGGAGGACTGGGCAATCACCAGCTGTAGGAAGTTCAACAAGTGCTAGATTCTGCATCTGGGGTGGGACAGCTCTGGGCACCAAGAGCCTGAAGAGCAATGGCTTGGAAAGTGACCACAGAGCTAAATGCAGTAGCATTCAGTTGGCAGAGGAAAAGAACAGTAAAGCAGAGCAACAAAAAGAAAAAATAAAGTTCTCTTTGCTTCTTTTGGAAACATGCCAAAATTTTAGGTTTGGTCTTTGACCTACAAATTCATGAATGGATTCGGATTTCAGATAGTATGTTGACCCTTATAGGAAAAATGAGAAGGTCAGAGACAGAGATGGAGTACACATTTCTGATCAAAATTTCATAAATGAATTTTCTTGAGTATTGGAAATTTTTAAAATTTTAAAACTTAAAATTTCAGTCTCATTTTCAATTGAATTTGGTGATATACTTCTGACTGGTGACTTTATCAACTCAAAATATGAAAAACAACACAAGCTTTATAAGTAGAGTGTAAACTCATTTTTTTCTTTTACTCAAACCCTTGGAAATGTGGAAAGCAATACACATCTGTCATGAAAGAGAAATGAGGCTGAACAACTTTATGAGATTAAATCCATCAAGGTCATCTAAGCTGAATGATCCACAGGCCCATTGTCAAATCACTGACTTATTAAGGTGGGCAAAGACATGAGCTTACGTCTTTCCTAAGTGTTTACCACTGGTCATTATCAGAGCCAGGATACTGTGCCAGAGTAATATTTCACCTGATCCCATAGAGCTGCTTTTCTGTAAAAAGTGGACAGAAGTAAAATAGAAGATTTGTTACTAAGAATAAAGAGTATGATTATTGAAACCTCTCTGAGAAAATGACCAGACCTAAATTTAACCTACTAATAAGATCTGCTGTACTCTCCTCTGAGATTTTTAGAGACCTTTTAAAGGAACTGCAACTGGAATATCGAATAGAAAATATTTTCCTGAAGCTACATGTATCTGTATACAAAATACATTTGTACATTTGTAGCTGTCACCTTAGAGTCTCTGACCTAGAGAGAGTGTGCCCTAAGAAAATATAACCATTTTATCTTTTGCACAGGAAGATAATTGCAATTCTTTTTGACCTGTAATTCAACGAAATGAATGACTAAGTAGAACAGACAGAGAAATGGAGCTGATGGACTGAAACATGTTTATAATTGCTCAACTTTTATTTCTCCAATGTTTATCTCTGTGGGTGATTGTGTGACAAGTTTCCCTTGCATTCTTTTATTTTGAATAGGTATTTGGTGTAATCCTTCCAATGAATTGAGCCATGATACCACAAAGCAACAGGTTTGATCATGCTCCTATCCTGCCAATTTTCAATCTGTTTTTCATCATGAGACTGGAAATCACTAGACCAAGAGTTCCACCAAGAATTCTCAATATTGGCATTTTAAAATTTCTTTTTCAAAAGCCCTTTGTGAAAACTATAAGGAGCTGAACAGACATTAAAAAATAGTAATAAAAGAGAAGTCTAGAAAGGTATGACTTACAGTATCTTCATATTGGCATAAGGGGGAGTTGAAAAGTTTAACTCATGTACTAAAGGAAACACAGGTAACCTCCAGTGACTTCCAGCTTATCCTGCTGGGGATCCAATTTGGAGATCTAATTTGCTGTGAAGAGCAGCTATCACCACCAGCTCTGGGAATAGCAGCAGAAATGAGTGAAGGCAACTGGCAATTAATTGTCCAAATGGAACTCTGATGAAGACTGTGTACAAGTTCTGTGTGGAACTCTCAGATGTACAAATTAGATTTCCTTCCTCCCTTCCTCCCTTCTTTCCTTCTTTCCTTCTTTCCTTCTTTCCTTCTTTCCTTCTTTCCTTTTTTCCTTCTTTCCTTCTTTCCTTCCTTCCTTCCTGGAATCCTTCCTTGCTTCCTGGAATCCTTTCTTCCTGGAATCCTGGAATCCTTGCTTCCTGGAATCCCTCCTGGAATCCTTCCTTCCTCCCTCCCTCCCCCCTCCCTTCCTCCCTCCTTCCCTCCCTGCCTTTGACTCTGGTTTTGGTACATCCTGTGTCTTTGCCCCTCTTTTCTCTTCAAGTACTTCTTTTTTTGGGCTTGACTGATTATCTCAAAAAATGTGTGAACCAAACTGGATGAACCAAAAAAATCATTGAGTACTCCATGCCTTCTCTATGCCAACTTGCCCAGGGTTATAGCCATCCTTTCTTTTCAAAACCTGGCACCTAACTTGTGTGTTTTGCCCCAAGTTCATGGAGGGATGGTGTCTCTATAAAAACAGGGAATGTTCATGCTTGAGCCCTTTTTATTTCTCTCAACCTTGGAGGAGGCTGCCTGGTTCAGGTCTCACAGTAGCAACTCAAGAAGCTGCATTTCAAAGTCCATTTCTGTTTCAGAGGTAATTTTGCAACACCTTTCCACAAGCCACCATGCCAAGGTGAGGCTGGGGAGGGCCAGGGCATGACTGTTCAGTGCTCAGCAGAACTGTTTATTTCCCCCACACCGGGGCCGTGGCCAAGACCGGCAGGAGGAGGCACTGCCAACGCTGACCTCGCTCTTCGACAGGGGGACCTGGTGCTGCATCCTCTCAGTGCTCAGCGAGACCGCTCCTTCCCCCTGCAACACCTGGAGCTGCAGCAGCACCAGCTGGGTCAGCCAGGAAGCAGGGAAAGCAGGGAACCTGGCAGGGAAGGCAGGGAACCTGGCATGAGTGTCCGGAGCTGCCCCACACAACGCCAGCATCCCCCGTCTGCCACTGGAACTGCTCCACAACTCCTGCCTTCCCAGTCCTTCCTTCCGTGGGAAGGATCAGTCAAGCAGCTTGTCTGCCATACTGCCTCTGTGTTCTAGGCCACCTGCTCTGTTAGGGCAGTGCCATCTTGGGAGGAGGGCTTCTCTGCCATCTTAGGAGAAGGACATTCTCTGCCCTCTTGGGTGGAGGGCTTCTCTGCCATCTTGGGAGGAGGATGTTCTCTGCCCTCTTGGGAGAAGGACATTCTCTGCCCTCTTGGGAGGAGGGCTTCTCTGCCCTCTTGGGAGGATGATGTTCTCTGCCATCTTGTTTTCTTTGTACCCAGGGCATCCAAGGGATTCAGCACCTTTGTATCTACTGGTTATTGACATTATCTTCGTTGTTGCTGGCTTGTTTTTTTGTTTTTTGTTTTTTTTTTTTTTAATAAACTGTTGCTTTTTCAGTTAAAATCTTCTTGCATTCATCTCCCTTTTTTTGGTGAAAGGGGTGTGGTTAAAAGCAAAGGGGAGTGGTAAAAAGTAAAGGGGAGGTAGCTCATTTGGGAGTCTCTGCCCCATATAATTGTCTTAAACTAAGACAAAATGCTAACATTGGAATCAATGACACTTCACTTAGACCCATTTTTTCCATGTTCTGCTTTGTGTGACAAATTTGTGTTTATAAAGTCCCACAGAGCAGGGGAAGACATTTTTGGTAACTGCGGTAAAAGCATGCAGCTTTGTTGTGAATTCTTGCATAACCTAGGAAGCATCTGAAAATAGTAGAGATATCAAAATTCTTGAATAACTGAAGACTGAGAAGGTGGTGTAGTCTCAATTTGTCCCTTGAGCTATCTTTGTATTTTACATTTTGCTGCAAGGAGCTGTAGCAAAACATTTACAGCACTGGCCCTGCTCATACACAGTCTTTTTTACAAGGCTGCAAGACAGATATTTCTGGTGGGACTGCTCCCACTTTACTAGCTTATCAACGTTTTACATCATGAAAGACAGCAATTGTGGATCAGAATGTAATAAAATTTGGGATACAACAAACACATCAAATTTGCATGCCACTATCTTATGACAAGATTTTAGGTTGCTGCCTATTTCATTTCAGATACCTAAAGTTTTTTGCATCCCTATGTAACCTTTACAAAAGCTCCTATGTTCAGAATTCAGTTGTTCTGTCTCAGGAACTTTACTTGATTAAATAAATTAGCTCAGTGATCCAGCTCCTACAGCGTGTTAAAACTCAGGTTGCCAGCAATTATTTCTTCTGACAAAGAAAATTTTATTTATTGATGTCTGCATGTAACACCATTCAAATAAACCTGTTTCTAAGTGAAGTGTCTGATTTACTGCCTGAGACTATCTGAAAAACATGACCATTCAGTCCAATCTCAGATTTACACCTCAGTTCAAAATACACTCAACTGGGTCATGCTGCCTCTAGCCCTGACTGATAATGAACTGATTTGTGACTTGACATTAAACTCAATTATTGGAAAAGCAAAAAAAAAAAAAATTGCATCTTTCAAATACATTGGCAAAATTGTCACTAGATTTTATCTTCTGTTACATCAAAGAGACTTCAGGACAGGTTTTCTCAGGTTTTATTGTTAAAACATTTTAATTAAAAAAGGTCTGCAATTTTCTGAATTGCTGATGGGAGCCAGGCGCAAAAGCTTGGATTTGCATATGAAAGCAAAACCCCTATGATATCTAGCTGTCAGCATTTTTTTCAAATGGGATGTAAACCTGTCAAAGACTCTTTAATGTTATAGCACATACTAGAGTCTTACTTCAGACTAAGCTGCATAAACATAGCTTACTGTGCCCCAGTTGCCTTCCAAGAACTTAAGATAAAACTTTTTCAGCCTAGCTTTTTTTTGACTTGAACATAGTGATTCTTAAAGTGTTCAAGGTAAGCAATATAAATGCAAGTGATGTCTTTCACTATATTTTAATGCAGGGTTTTTACTTTCATTTTTCACAAAAGGACATGTGACTATAATGAATTTTTAGGTCTCTTCTCTCTAGATGCATGCCTCATCCATGTAGGCACATTTAACATGATATAACATGGTTCAGTATATATATTGCTGTATATATATTGCAGGACAGACTCTCACTGGTATGAGCAAACCACTCCTTACATGGAAGTATGGAAATTCATGTTGGTTTCATAACCATTCATCAGGGCTCATCTGCACTGTATGCATACAAGGCTTGTTGCTTGTTGGAGTACACATATTCCATCCTCCCCTTCTTCACATAAAATATTAAATATGCCTTTTGTTCATTATATCCTAGGCAGATGAATGTCACTGAAAGGAATGTTGGGGTTTGGGTTTTTTTCCCCTATGCAAACTTTTGCTAATACCAGTTTGTATTCATGAGGACAGCAGTCTTGCATTCAAGTTTCTTCTCCAGTATTGTAATTGAATGAAGGTGTGAATGTTTTCTTCTAGAGCTGATGGCCACATATGTGTACAACCAATTGCCCCTCCTTCCTCAAATGTGTTTTTGCCCTCTCCCTCTAATTGCTTTGGGCATTTGCTGAATGTTACACGCCACTAACCACTTAATGATCCTGCTCTACCTGAGCACCAAATCAGAGGAGCTGGGCCAGAGGTCTCCTCCATTCTTCTGCCTGAAGAAAGAAACCTGAAGTGGACAACCCTTCCTTACTGAAGTGCTAAATATATAGGTAATGATACTTAAATGAGTAAGTAAATAAAAACATAATTCAAGCATTAAGTGTTGTCAGTATCAAGTGAATGTGCTTCTTTAACAGTAGTTTTCATTAGATTGTGTGTTCTTTCTGAGGACTCTCAACTTTACCTTCTCTGAAACCATTTAGGTATCAAGAGGCTCTAGGACACTAAAAACCATATCAACCAACAGAATAACTTTTATTTAATTATTCTGAGGTCAGAACTTTCACTTACCTTTCCACTATATTAATTTCTTTTGGTTTGTTTTTTTTCCCCTTGGATGTTTTCGAGGTCAGCAATGTGCTGACTATTTTTAGATAACTGCTAATAGATGTATTCTATTGAGTACATCTTATTTCCCATCCTGAAATTTAAAAACTCAAACTAGCTTTAAGACTTCTAAATATAATACCCATTTTATGGCTGCTAATCTGCTGAGTTTCACAACAGGGTATTTTTTTCATTAATTCTTTGCCTTAAGCCATTCTTCATCTATAATTTTGTTTTACTTTACAGTGTTTAAAAGAGTACATCAGCTTTGTATGGACTTTGCACAAACAGTCTCATGTATCTCAAGTACAGATTACTTCTTAATGTCGATTAGGTTTTTTCTACTATGAATTGCTTACTTTTTGACCCCTAAAATTTACTAACTCAGATTCTCCACCTATTTACCCTTCATTATATATAAGTCACTCTTCTACATAAAAACAACAAAACAAACAAAAACAACAACAAAAATTTAATAGGATGTGTAAGATAAGAATAGATAAGAATAGATAAGAATAGTCTATTGTAACAGGTGAAACTCCAGAGCAGGAAAGTAGATCTATTTTCTTTTATTTGAAGAATATTTTCTTTTCTCATATTGATAAGGACAGTAGAACTAGAACACAACAGCACAGCCTCAGAGAATTAGATAAATGTTATAATTTAGGCAAATAAAAGTTGTGCAAAATGCAAGCAGTGTACCAGCTCAACTCTTCAAGACTGACAAAGTAGATGTTATGCAAAACAATGATATCACTTACTCAAAAGTGGGGGTCGAGGAACAGCCACCTAAAGATGACACCAGACATTGAAAACCACTGAAAAGGACCCCAAAAGCCATGGACTTCTGCTAGGGGCACAGCCATGTAAAATAAAGTAACATATACACATGAAGTAATCAGGGCTAGGTGATAAATATGCAGACAGTGCATATGACAAAAACTCTCCTGATGCTGAGGGCACTCGATTACAGGAAGGATGCTCCAAGTGATCAGCATGCTGCAAAAAAGAATGACAGATTTCTAATCTCAAAACTGTTAGGAAGTTTCTATCTGGCCAATTTCTGTATCAAGATTTTCTATGCATGAGAATTGCTATCTCAGGGAATCTGAGGAAAAAGACACCAGAATATTAAAAATATATTTACCATAGTGCCTGTAACAGAGACCCCAACGCAGTTTTTGAGGTACTACACTAATGTGCACTTGGTTTCTAAGTGTCTTGGTTTAAGATGATTTAAGGGGGACATCCTAGAATGGGTTGCCTCCTCTATAGTTTAACCCATTCCTTTCCACCAATAAGAAGAAACAAATACAAGAAGATATAAGTGAGAAAATAAGTTTATTAAAAACAAAATAGCAACAGGCAAAAAATAGCAGTAATAATCACTAGCTACCAAGTTGCTGAAATCTCACCAATCCTTGGGAACAATGAGAAAATGAAAATGGCAGAGAAATGCCTCCCCTGGTTGGTGGCCCCAGTTGCCAAATGCTGTAGGGAGACAAAAATAAAAAGAGCTCCCTTCACCTGCCCCTTTCCAGCCCCCAAACTCTCCAGCAGTGGCAACACCCTTGCAAGAAAGAAGCAACCTTGTTGGTCATCTCTCCATAGATTTGCAATACAAATTCAGCCTTTTATGAATATAATCAAAATTTGACTTGAGATGTCTCCTGTGAGAGCCAAGGAAGGTTTTTCTCCCATTTTTTACAAAGACAGTAATTAACTAGCAGTGTTAAGCTCATCTTTCTAAACCATTAAGCCAAACCACTTCACTATTGACTCTCCTTGAAATGAATCAGCTGTAACAACACTTAAATCCTTCTGTCTAGAATATTTATATCTGCCCAGCTGATACATTGCTGCATGATCTCCTACAGGGACCTTCAGCTAAATTTCACAATACTGTGTTGTTTCATTCTTCTTCCCTGCTTATACAGTTAAGTTAAAACCAAAGCCATAAATCAAATTAATCAAATGAATCAAGTCTTTCATTTGTCAGTTATTCCAAAATGGAATAACTGTTATTCCAGTGGGTGAGAGGCTGGACAAGGGTTGGCTGCCCTTGCAGCCCAAAAAAACAATTGTGTCCTGTGCTGCATCTAAAGCAGCATGGCCAGCAGGGTGAGGAAAGAGGTTCTGCCTCTCTGCTCCTCTCTGAGACTGCACCTGAATGTTGTGTTTAGATATTGGGTCCCCAGTAGACACAGGACATTAACCTGTTGGAGCAAGTCCAGAGGGAGGCCACCAAGATGATTAGAGGAATGGAGCACATATCCTCTGAGGAAAAGCCAAGAGAATTGGGACTGTGAAGGCTGGAGAAGAGAAGGCTTCAGGATGACCTGATTGCAGCCTTCCAGTACCTTAAGGCAGTTTACAAGAAAGATGGAGAGACAGTGTTTACAAGGGCATGTAGTGATAAGGAAGGGGAAGTGGATTTAAACTGGGAGTGGGTCTAGATGAGATATTAGGAAGAAATTTTTTACTGTGAGGGTGGTGAGGCACTGGAACAGGTGACTCGAAGAGCTGTGGATACCTCACTCTGGAAGGACTTAAGGATAGGTTGGATGGGACTATGAGTAATCTGGGAAGGTGTCCCTGTCCATGGCAGGGGGGTTGGAACTAGGTGATATGTAAAGTCCCTTCTAACCCAGCCCACCCTATGATTCTGTGGTTCTCTGTATGTTGGCTCTTCTCCAAATATGCCCACAAAACCCTTTAGCTATCAGGCCATTCAGTATCAGATTTCAGTAGAATTTAAGTTCATGTTCTTCTGTTTTGCCCTGTCATTAGCGGATGAAGAATATGCAAAGATACATCTTGAGATCAATACTCTGTGACCTCACAGTTCAGGGACTTGGGGCCTTAAAGCATTTTTCTACAGAACACTAATTATTTCTTTGTCATCAGTCCTCTTTCATCAAATAAGCAGTGATTGCATGTGTTTTCCCAAGACAAATTTTTATACTGAACATCTGCTACTGCACAACATATGCTTGTCCTTAAGAAGCTCCAATTAATTATAATCAACAGCTAAAATGAGTAAGGTGGAAAAACTATTTCCATATCTGTGTGGCAGGCAGGTAGTCATCCAAATTGAATAATAAAGGGTGTCTTTTAAAGAAGTGTCACCAGTACCAAAATTATTCTTCTTGTAATGTAAGTATTCATCATAAAATAATTTCCCTAATAATAGATGAACAAGTAAGTAACTGCAAAAGTTGATTCCTCCTCAAAGCCTGATAGAGCTGATGTGAGTGAAAGGAGACACAGGCTTTTAGGGAAGCTGGGCCTGGCTCTGAGAGGACCCAGATCTTGATTCTCCAGTGTGATGGTCTGTAGAACCTGAAAATAAAATGATAGCTTGGAAATATTAAGAAATGTAAGGGCAAAGTCAAAAGGAGGAAGAAAGTGGTGATGGCAATGTCACAGGTTATTTTCTTAGTCCATCAAGGACTAAATAAAGGATATCTTAACAGAGAAATATAAAAGTATTTGGAATTCAGAATAACAATCTTCAGCACTTCCTCAAGAATATTCACAAGGATCATTGAGTCCTGGTCTTAAGTGAAAGGCCTGTGCAGGGATCAAATCCATTACCTAGGAGTTACTATAATCATGCTCTAATCATCTTAGGTGACTTTGGGATCTCTTCTGTACCCTGCCCTTTTAATCACACACTAAGATGAAGCAGAAGTACAAAGTATTGCCATTTTGAAACAGGCTAAAACAACCTGATTTCGGTGGAAGAAGTACCAACTGCACAAAAATGTGGAGGAAAAAAATTGAGAACTTTTCCCAGCAAAATATATTTTACTACATGAATATTCAATCTCTGTGGAACATAACACTTATGTCTTTGGAGGAATTGCAATGGGCCAATCAATTATTATTTTTCAAGGCATTTTCTTGCTTCCTTTATTATACTTGAAACAGTATTCAAAAGCCAGGAGTGGCTTGCATAATGTCAAATTGACACTTGCTGAAAGGAGGGGAATGCTACATGAATATATCTCACAATATGTTCAAATATGCATTGTGGCCATGTTTGATAGGCATGAAAGAAGCTTAGTACCCTTTACTCATTATTTATTGTTCAGGTTTCCATACAACTCCTGGTGTTCAGAGTCCATACTTGATTATTAAAATATGTGCTCTAATCGAAGTCTCCAGCTGATTCAAAGAGGAATCTAAGATCAAGTCACTAAAACACATTCTTTGCAGATATTATAGAAATTGCAGAAAGGGAATGGCACATTAGTCCAGACTGCTGTCAGTACAAAATTATTCCTTACATAATATTTTTCAACACTTTGTGTAATAAAACTGTTAATATTCTTAGAGATGGAGCTTTTTCCCACCATTTCTCAAGGGAGATTGTTTCCTAACCAAATAGTACTTAATGTCTAGTTTGATTTTTTTAATCAGTTGAATTTTCAAAACACGTATTTGCACATCTTTATTGATTTATTTAGCAGAACATAGCAACAGTAGCATTTCAGTATGCATTTTAAGGAAAAAAAAATCAGAAATATAATCTGTCTTCTACACTGAAAAACAGCATGTGGAATACTCCCCTTACTGCACTGAAGAATCTCTGCTCTGCCTCTGTTCATACTCAAAAAATACTACGTAAAAGCAAGGAAAAGGAAGCTAATTTTTGAAGTTGTTCTGCCTTTACCTTTATCATCTTCAAAGCTTCATACTGATTTTCAATTATTTAAGTTGTTGCAGATTTTTTGTCTTAGCTTGTGGTAATCTTATCTGATTTTTAAGAAACAAAGGGAGTAAGTGTTATATCAGTTTCATTAAATCAAAAATATTCAATTAATGTTCCTAGTATTCCTTTTCAGACATTATTGTTATTGTTAATTTCAAATGCCTAATATTGTGATTACTACTGCTGTTGGTGAGAATGAAAATACAAGGAAAAGAGGGAATTTCTCAGTTTTGGGCTTGGGCTTTTTTTTTGTGTAAGCTGTTATCATTCATATTTTCAACCAGATGGTTTGTATTTTTTAGAGGAACCTTAGCAAGGGTCACAGCAGAGGAAGTAGAAGACGGTTTTATTCCACAAGACCTCTCATTTTCCATTTGAGAGAATATAAAAATAGACAACAAAACGAAACATCTTCAAATTATAACCATACTTCTCTTCAGCAGGAGAACATAGAATTGGTAAGATCCACTGCAAAATAAAAAGAATTTCCATGTATTTTAATTTAGTCTTTGCAGGTCTTTTTTCTTCTACCACATTTGTCTGTAAAATGTGGCTCTTATAACAGCTGAAAGATCACAGTTAAGCCTATGAACTTCTGACAATATGTGAGGAATGTGCCATTTAAATCTTACTTTTAAACTATGTCATAATTTCTGCATTCACTTACGCTATTCCTGGACTTACTTGCTGCTCAGAACTACAAAGAACCTTCAGTGCAAATACTGAGACTCCTGTGTTTTCCTTGTCTCTTTCCTACTTTGGCATGAAAATAGCCACTGATTATTAAGAGAAAAATAAAACAACCACAAATATGGGAAACCTTGCCTATGTGGTGTTGTCTCTTATGAGGTAGGCATACACATAATCTAATTTCTATGGGTTTCTAATTTTATCATGGAAAATAGTAACTATATTCTCTCCAATAAACTTTGTTTAATGCAGGAAAGTATGTTCAAACAGTTTTCTTCTGCTCTTAGGGAATAGTGGCCAAGATGGATAGTAACAAGGACCTTCCATATCTGTCAGTTCTAAGCTGAAAATTTCTCCATAGCAAATGAGTGAGTTGATGCATAGAATGCTGATGGGCTTCTATTGCAAAGAAGCAGTCCAGGCAAAAAGAAAATTTTTAAAAATCTCAAAAAGTAATCCAGCAGTCAAAATGGTTTGAAGCCATAGCCCTGGCTCTGCCAGCAAATGTGCTGTATTAAGTTTCTTATTTAGTTTTGCAATTTTTAAGATCCTTATTATAAAATATACAAATTCAATACACAAAAAACCTGTCAATACACAATACTTTACCAAGAACAGCTATATGAAAGCAGGACACCTACGGTCTCTTTTGTAGGTTAATTTTCCTTTTCCATGCCATATATGTGTCCTGTTCTCTATAGATAACTGAGTAGTCTCCCAATTCTTTGTGGAATCCATAAGAGTGGCAGTTCCTGGAGCTGAAAAACTATCCCTGTATTAACTTATTCTATCTATAGAGCCGCAGTGTACTGCTAAACACTGCAGGTAAATACTGCAATAATTCCACATTACGTGTGCTATCCAGGAGCAAGATGAACATGTAGCTAGCTAAGTGAGAGTATTGAAGTCTGAAGGATAAATGCAGATGGAGAAGAGACTAAAGTATTGCTAAATCCACAGCTTTCAGCTAGAAAGAATCTAAAGTTGTCTAGGTACTGCAAGATAGGTTGGCATTTGGGTGGAAGATGAAGAAAGGTCAGACTGTGTCCAAGCAAAGTGATAAAAAGCACACAAGAGAAAAGACTAAAAGACAAGCAGTGCCACCTTTGGTTAACATGCAAGCAGGAGAAATCAAAACTTGGTGGTGGAATTGCCTTCATCAAATAAAGCAAATTATCTGATGATAACTACTATTTAGTTTGAGTATTAGCTCAATAGGTTTATCAGGCTCCTGCTTCCCCAAGAAATTTTGTAGATAAATTACTTGGTTGTAAATGGGTCCACAACTTTGGTGATGAATCACCACTTTGGTGGTGAACCTGTGCACAATATAGTCCCTGTTTGTGCTGGCTCGAAACTGGTAAATGCAAGTTTACCACTTGTCCTGAGGTCACAGTGGAATTGCTTGTACAGAATATGTTTCTGAGAACCCTCCCCAACTCGTCAACATTCACTTTCAGGAACTAGGGAAGATTAGGGCTCTAGAGAAGCAAATGTGAACAATTTCACCATAATTTATGCTGTAATTTCTTTCCAGAGTCACTTGGTACAGGAGTTCAGAACCAAGTTAAATGAAACTGTGGAATATCCCCACGGGTAGTGTATAGATACCTTTGAAAGACCCATTTATTTTCTCTCTCTCTCTTTTTTTTTTTCCCCACATTTTTCATTCCTCCTAACCCTAGAGCTGCCACATCTGCCAGTTGCCTCTTTTTGACAGCTCATCACTCCTGAAAAATGTTTTGGATAATTTCCAGTTCATTCTTGCAGGAAATGAGGATTTGCTTCCTCACTTGGGATACCTGCTGCTAGGTTTATTCACTAATAAGCATGATAAATGTTTTAGCCTTTGATCAGTGTTAAATTAACAAGTAAGCTCCGTAGAAAAAAAGGTCTTTGAGGCTCAGAGGCTCAAGACAGTGAATGTGTTGGAAATATGATTGATTGTCTTGCTGTGAGAAATTTCCATAAAAAAAAACTTTTATCATGCTGTTATGCTCTGAACAATTAAATCAAAAGTGAATTATATGTAGCCTCCAAAGAAGACAAGAGTAAGGAAGAAACAGAATATACTTCACATGACCCTGTTTCAGTCTATATAGACTGATTTTCCTGGAATGTTTTTGAGGTATTTCTTTTATTATTGTTTTTCATCTGTCTTACTTGAAGGATTATTTTCCTACACTGGTAAATTATTTTTATCTTCTTTTTTTTTTTTTTTTTTCCATTTTACTGGGTTTAACACGGATTAAGTTAATTTTCCTTATAATATTCCACATAATAGTGGTGCTCTGACTTAGATTTGTGACCAAACTAGTGCTGATAATTCAAGAATGTATTGGCTATTGTTGAACCCTGCTTGCACAATATCAAGACTATATGTTTTTTATTCTGTTTCTCCCAGAATATAGGCTGAAGGCAGGCAAGAGAAATTCTGTAATTACCTTACGTATGAATTTCATACTATTGTGACTACAGTTAATATTCACTTGTATAGAGAAAGCTTTAGCATATCCAGCTTTAATACAAACAACTATATATTAATCACAGCAGGAGTTTTAAATTGAATTGAAAAGTATTTCCTGAAAAGCAAAAAAATTAAAGTTGACCTTCAGCTAACATATTTGGGAAGTGTCACCCACTCCTTTTCAGGGTGTGGCAGGGTGCCCAGAGGGTGCTAAATTAGTCTTTGTGGAAGATTAATCAAAGGTTAAGCTATCAAACATACATACAGGAATAAGTTTGTGAAATGGTGTAAGGCATCAAAAACTGGCTCAATGAGCCTCTTAAAAGGGCTTACAGTTTTTTTATGTACTCTAAGTTAAACACTCAGGAGAGATAGGGACAAAATATTCTCAAGAGGTAAAACAACAAAATATTTTACTGGCAATATCAGAAAATCTGAGAACTTTGGCAAAAGTTTACAGCAGCATTCAATCAACATAAAGTCATCCACAAAATATTAACTTAGCCCATTCAACTTAGCTAATTCCAAGCCCATCTGATTTTAAGTTAATCAATTGACAAGAGGGAATTAGATAGAGAAAGATAAGGAAGAGTAGATAGTAAAGATATAGAGAAAAGCAAATATAGCTACCACTTCTGGCTTCATCAGTGCTCAGTTAGAGAAATTCCAAGAGGAGATAGGGTCAATAGGGTCAAGACATGTGCTTGCCTCGTTTCCAGGGTTAAATACCCTTTGGCTTTCCTGGGCCCTTCCCCAGGTGGGAGTTCCAGTCACCTGGCTGCTCTGGGGCTGGGTGTGGAGCATTGCCTGCGACGTGCCAGGGACAGGCAGCCACTGTGGGGCTGGGATGCAGGCTCTGGGGGTGAGATGTGTGGAGCAGGACATTGCCTCGCCAGGGAAACACTCTGCCTGCTTCTTTCCCCACACAAACCCACAATGTTACGAGCCAGGGATCCCTTGCAAATGATAGACCCAGCTTCCTGTATTTCAGAGGCGTGTCCTGTATAACCCTGCCATGCATCAAAGTAATCCCAGTTTCTCTTTTTCTTTTAGCAATAGCAGGTAACATCCCTGTTTTCACTGGTGCCATTCAGAAAGTTTACAGTGCATGCCATAGATCACAGTCTGCTTCCACATGTTTATGAATGGGTCATTGGACTGACAGTATGAAGTTCCTGGCCTAAAACGATGCTGTATTACAAAATTGCCTTCCCTTGAGGCCAGCTGTCTGATTGCTACTGTGGGAGGCATCTGGTAGCAGGCAAACGTGCATATGCATTGGCTCACATTTCCTTATTAAACTATAAGGCTTTCTTCTTAAGAACAGAAAAATTTATTACTTTCTTCCAGTGTTTGTAAACATACTTCCTTTGTTTCAAGTCTTTGATGTTCCCTTGTTAAAAAAAAAAAACAGGAAAAAAATCTTCCTTCCTTAACCTTGGCAGAAAGCGTAAGAGATTTTTAATGTCAGTCTTTAGATTCACAATGCTATGAATCTGTCCATCGTTTTTGCTTTCTTATACTGTAAACAAAACAATGTTTGCCTTATTCCTTTTTTTAATTTTGCTAAATTTTTCCTAGGAGAAAACAATTCTGGTTTTGCACACAATCTCATTTTCTACCTTGGTTTTTATACTGCAGTCTTTGGAACTCACAACACAGAAAGTTTCATGATCTGCCTTAATTCATGGTTGTATGTTATCTATTGTATAGTGGAATAACCATGGATATGAGTGAAAGCCCTGGGACAAGTCTCAGAAATTATTCTCATTTTCTTCACAGTCTCATTGGAAAATAATTATTTTTCACTACTACATTTGTTAAATTTACAAAGATAGGAGGAGAAATATCCTGGAGCACTATTCTTCTCTCCCCATTAAAATCTGTCTTACTACTGCCCTTCCTGAAGTGAACTGTAGTTTTGCAACAGAAGATAATTGAGATTTTTACAGAATGAACCACAGAAATACTCTGCTTTAAATTGAAGATTGCCAGTTCAGCAGTATTATTGACTCAGTATTGAAATGTGCTGACAGAAAACAAGAGTGGGCATGTAGGAAAAAAGGCAGGGAACAAAAAACAGAGATGAGATAACACCAGACACCAGGCCTGCTTCCTAAACCAAGACCACTTGGGGAGGAGACATGCACCATAGGTTAGATATTCAGCAAGTTATGTCAATATAATCTCATGAATAATAATGACTAATTTAAAAATTTACTCCTTTTCCCCCACTGCCCCAAAAACCTTTTCTTTTTTAATAGTGAATCTGTTTTGACATAAAGAACTTAAGTGCCCTCCTTATACAGTATTATAACTGTGTGTTCAGTCTCTTCAGGCAGAATTACACAGGCTTTGAAACAACAGAATAAATACCTTTTTCATTGAACCTTGGTATATGAAGTAGGAGATATGACCACTGCATCTGTTTTATGAGGAAGGGCTAGCTGTGATCCACTATTCAAAGCAAGAGTGTCAGGGATTGTTCCTCCCAGATCGGAGTGGGAGTATCACCAGGCTGGCACTGAAATCCAAGAGATGGGCTCATTTTAATGTGCATATCTCTCAATCTATTTTTAATTGTTAGTTTAGGCACATGCTGAACCCAAGTTCAGCTTGGGTTTATTGAGTTATCTGTTTCATGTGGATCCTACTTTTGCCAAGCATTCTGCTTGGAGACTGCATATAGGAAAAATATGCTGTGTGGAAATACACATTTTACTGTGCTCAACCTGTTCATATTTCAGCAGTCCATGGATCTAGACTCATTCCCTAGAATCTCAAGTCCAGAACCTTCAAAGTTTTTTTTTTTTTTTAGTCATTTTATTGCCATTATTATTTTTACTATGGACTACTCAAATTAGTTATTCCAGTCTCAATGTGCATGCAGAGATGTTTTACTCTGAGTAATTTATGATGATTGGGGCTGTAAACAGACAGAGGTAGGTTTTTGTCAGTGGAAAATGTCAAAGTAGTTCCTCCATGGAAAGCAATACCAGCTGTACTAGAAAAATGACAATGTTTAGATGAACTTCATCTCAGGTGTACCTTCTTTTCAGTTGATATAATAATGTTGCCAGACGAAAAATTGTCTACACCTGGTGAGCTAACAGTGCTTATTCTTCAAAGCCCACTGGCCCATGGAACTGTAAAATACTCATTGTGTAAGAAGAACTGGAAGGTACCCAGCCCCACTTTCTGCAGTTTACCAGTCAGTAAGCTGCTTTTGGGTCCCTGACCACTGGGGACCTCCAAAGAGACCCCCAGGGCAGAAGAACTCATGCATAAAGGGGAGGGAAAATCTGTTCATGATTCTGGGAAAATTATTATCATATGTATATTTTCTGGGATAATCAATGAATGTGTATGCAAAATACAGTATATAAACAGAATTTTTCCTGTATACAATATACACTATATTTTGGAGGAAATATCCCGTCACGCATCTGCCTGGATAAACAACCCATGCTTCTTAGTGCCACATTGGTGTTCAGGAGTTTTTTACCTTTAACTGAATTTTTGGGAACATTAGCATCACTCAGATTTGAGGACACCAGTGCTTTCCAAGAAGGCTCTATGACATCAACGAATCTAGTAATCTAGGAAGAGCAAATGAAGTGTGTCATATCCATCGCCTTTGGTTTCCTTCTTGGTATCAAAAGACAAGGTAAGTGAGATGTAGTAGCCACATTCAGATGGAAATTAGGGTATTCAGATTTGAAAACTCTTTATGGGCATACTAGAAGATGGAAGGGAGAAAGTAGTACCCATCAATGTTGAATTAATTTAATGAAACAACATTAGTAGACTTAACAGGGCCAGGAACTTCCCCGAAAAATAATAACAAGCACTTGGAAGCATCAAAGTGACATTTGTGTTGCCTATTATGGCTTTCACCTTGAGATCCATATGTTCCTGACAATAGCAGTAGGATCTGTCACACAGAAAGAAAGTTTGCAATGCACAGTTTGAAAAGACTGTTAACAACCTACAAATGTTAACGCCAATTGATTCTCTTTCCTAAGGTAATGTGCACTGTAGAACATATCTTACACCACAAAGTTATAAGCTTTATTTGGAGCTATATGAAGTGATTGTCTATGCTGAATACTGATTATAGAAAAACATTGAAAAGAAAATGGAGGTAGTGTGGCATCACCCATCTTCACACAACTGTGTTAAATGCTGGAAGTGAGGACTGGAGATTTTTTCATTGAAGGGATCTTTTAGTTTACAGATCACCATTTCCCCTCTTATTCTAAGTAATTTGTCCCGTATCCCTGTCTATATGATTGAGATACTCCAATTTATCAGAGATGTATTAATATGCATTTGTGAAAGGAACAAACCATTGCAGATGTGTTAATGGGCAACTAGATTATGACGATTAATTCTGCCTGATCCAGATTTATGAAATGATGATGAATATAATCTATGTATTATTTTTTGAATAGTTTTATGATTAGATAATTGGCCAGTAGCTTAACATGGATAGCCCATTACTTTCAATGTAATAAAGAGCACTAAAAACCACAGGAAGAAGCTGTGTTCTTTAATTTAAAAGTACATTGAGTATTGATAAATGCATTTGTATAAATTTATGTTTATTGCTTCTATGAAACTGAAATACAGTAATACCTTCTCTTCCTTTTTTTATTTCCATCCAAGATGTCAAATAATGGAAAAGTATGAGATTTAGTAAATATCAGGTTGCGGATTATTTGATAAATTCTGTTCTTCTGACTGCTATCTGGATGGCTTCTTCATTCGGGAATTGTAGTCAGATTGGCTTCTTTGTAAAGAAACTAAAGGATGACAGCACACAATAAATCATGTCTAGCAACATGCTGAAAAACTGGCAAGAGACAGCTTGTACAGTGACAAATACAGCTGACAAAAAACATATACACCTGTTTGGTAGAATTTATGAGAAAAGAATACAGACAAGGAAAAGGGACTTAACTTTACAACAGACATTTGAAAGTCTTTTATTTATTTCTTATGAACAGCAAAAATGCAAGAAATACAAAAATTGAGGCTAGTAAATAACTTTTAGTCATTTTAAACACAGCTGGCTCGTGAAGAGTAAGTGTAGATTAATGTTTTGATCATCAAACTTTTCTGACTCAAAAGCCAGAGAAACTAATAAAAGAGTGACTCTAATGCATACTGATTGAAGGATAGCATGGTGCCACTATTTTTAACACACATTTTGAATCCTGTCTCCAAAGCTAGGAGTAAAAGCATAAGAAGAATTAATCTATTATTCTTTGAAGCAAAATGAAGTATCAAGCCATTATTTTACTAAAAAAAAATTATAGTAAGAAATGACCTTGCAAGGAAAGTCATAAGATTCAAACTCTTTCATAATTAACTACTCAGTTATCTAAGTGAAATAATCAGAGTACTGGCATAAAAACTGTCATGGCTGAGTCCTACTGAAATTATTAAGACTTGGTATTTTGTATTGAAAATACCAATTATCTTGGTACAGATTAGCTCTTCTATAAGTTTATTTTTTTTAGTCAAAATAAATGTGTTAGAAAAAAATCTATTTCATGTTTATGGTAAAAAAATTCTCACTGAAACTAGTAAATATATAATGTGTTACCTCTCCAAGCAGCTGAAGTGTTTTGTAAAGGATAGAAATGAAAAGGAACTAAAAAATATCAAAAAACTTCAAGAGGTTTCTACAGGTAAATGACACAGGTGTTTGCTTTGTTTTGAGAGTAAGGGATGAAAAAATAAATATACTTAAGTTAATATTTTATTAAACTTTAGCTCATAATTATAAAACTTCCATGAGGAAAATAGTTCTGATAGATATGCAAAAATGAGTTGAGGATTGCAATGATAAATTAGAATTTTCATAGCACATTTAGAATAGAAGAATCATGCAGAAGAGATCAAAACCACTAGTTCTGCCATTTTAAGATGAAGTCCTTATGGATTGGTATCTTTGAAGAGTTTTGGAGTCGTTATTGGAGAGAACATCCTGCTAATAAAATAATTCACATATATCTCTCTCCAGAAATGAAGTCTCCTCTGATTTCATAACTTCTAGGCAAAAGTTCAGCTAGCTCAGAACAGCAATCTAGTCCACGGAAAGAACCCCAAACCCATCTCTTCAAGCATATCTCTTCTGTATATGGTTTAGGACTAGCATGGATTGGTTTCCTGTGAAAGCTTCAGCCAAGCAAAGTGTGTGTGGGAAGACAGCAGCTTCTGTTTGTCATATTGCAAAAATATGATTAAAAAACTGCTTATATATTTGCATTTTTTAAGAACTTCTGAAAGACAGTTTTACCAAAGACACTGGTGGTGTACTATACCTGAATAATAAATTAAGAATGCCTCATGTGTGGTTTAGAAACTGTGCAATCCACAAAACCAATACCATATTTATTGAAAACATTTTGTTGAAAACATTAGGCCTAAGTTCATTATAGCACAAAGTTTGCAAAAGGTGTTTTAAAAGATAACAGGATAAAATGAGGTACCTCCTGTAGTCTGGAAAAGCTTCCACTTTGTGGAGATGAGGAAGGAAGGCTGTTCTTCTCAGTTGTCTTCAGCTATAGATCTGTGTGAAACCTTATCACCCTTCTCATGACACATTATGACTTCCTCTAGGTTTTTACAGAGTAGGCAAAATAATCAAATATTAAATATAGTTAATTATGTGTAGTGTTTAATTAATCTGACTGCATCACTAAAATATGCGATTATATTTAAAAATACCTTTTCAACTTTGTAAAGAAAAAACAATATAAAATCCACAGGCAAATATTAGTGTTCACAGCCATTGGTTTTTTTCATAATAAAAGAATCTTATATTCATTTTACATTTCCATCTAATCTGAGACTGAAAACCTGATGCACTCATTGCAAATTTCAAAAGAAAATGAAAAAAGTATGTAAACAATGCTAATTTCTTTAAATTTCCTGAACCTCATGGGAATTTCCTTTTTTCACAAATGCAGATACCTTGATAATGAAGGTTTTTTCATAAACTCTCTTACCTAAATAGAATGAATTTTATTTCCATCCTTGTAAAAGCAAATAAATATGTCTCTATTATTGCAGATATTCAAAATACAACTGGACAATATCCTGATCTAAGTTGCTCCTGCTTTGAGCAAAGTACAGGAGCAAATGACAACCTTTAGACCTCTGAAACTAAACTATTCTATGATTTTAGATTGCTTGTGCTCTGCGCTTTTATCAACTATGACTCATTCACTTTACACTGTTTTACAACACCATGGTTTGCTTTAGAGTTTTTTGTGGGTGTTTTTGCTATCTGAAATAATCTGAAATAATATATTTCGCTCTGTTTTCCTTTCCCTTGCATAGGATCACTTTATGTGGAATATTTACAAATTCCTCACAATAATTCTTAGGATTTTTGGGGTTTTTTTAGGGAATTGATAGATAATAAAATAAAACATTTTTTTTCTTTTGAGATCTTTTCTGCAACCATTAGAATAAAATCCAGATAGTTCTTTGAGTACACACTTGCACAAATGAAAGGAAATATTAATAAAATATGACTGTGGTCCAGAGTAGTAGATAAGAAATAATACTGTTAATAAGATATTTTCATGGATAAAGACTGATCTTTAATTTGTGAGACTAAAAATTGTTTAACGCACATTTTTATTTGTAATATAGGAGAGAGCAACCAGTGTCTAGACACACTCTTATTCCTTATTGCAACTACTTATTAATGTGATTTTGTTTCCCAGAAAAGCAATCAAGGCCAATACTGTGTCTTGCAATCCTGCCTGCAGGAGTCCTCAGTGAGAAATTATGACTAAAATAACTTCAGTGTCAGTTTAAAGAAACAAGGGGCACTCTGTGGGAATTATTCTATTTGCACTGTTACATTCTGATCTTAATGCCTTCTTCTTCAACTGGCTAGGAGCAGAGAGGCATCTTCCAGCAATATTTAGTGATAATCAAAAGGATGCATTGAGAAATTTCCCCTGCAGTGAGGATTAAGAATTTTGTGCAAATTCATCTGGTATCAGCACACATGGCAATGGGAAACAAATTTTCAGACTTCTTTTCAGACACTATTGCTCAGCAATAGCAAAAGCAGTGTACCAGCAACGTTAATTATATTAATAATCTCCCACTAAGTAGGATGATATATAAACACTCTAATGAAGCTCCAACATGCATCAAAACTCAAAGGGAAACCTTATATGACATACTAGAAAATATAGCTGAAAGGATAAAACATAAATCCATCTATCTTAGGAAATTCTTGTGGATTTAGAGAATTAGCTAAAAAATGTCTTAATATCAAATTTTGGTAGGTGTGTGCTGTGCTTATTTGTGGATGATTCAACTACTGAATTTGTTCAAAAAATGAAGAGCTAAAACTTTGATTCCAGCCAGCCAAAGGAAGTATGGTCTTCTGATGGAAAAATTAAAGCAGATTTTAAAAACTACTGCCTAGCACAGTAATTCTTACAGCTATAACATATTACTTTATATGTGATAATATTTATGGGGATAATAAAATCTCGGCTTACAAACATCGTTGCTAGTTTGATTGCTCTCAGATGCTTTCCATTTATGAAAAGCTACATTATTTGCAAATTTACACACAAATGTGTTCTTGTTGGTTATACAGAGAGCTTCTGAGAGTAGAAGATATGCAACCAAGTAGTGTGCCAAGATCTGCTGCCATTGAAAAAAATTAGAGGCAGTCTTCCTGGAACAGAAGCCTCAGTCCAGCAGACAGCCCTATTGTTTGGAATGCTTTCCCTTGGTCATATGCATTTCTGTATCTATATTTCACCATGGCTTTTTACTCTGTTTGTGTTATGTGGCCATCTGGCATTGCTTGGCACTTAAAGGCTGATGAGTAAGGGGTCTAGAAGCAGTTTTGCATTTCCAAACTGAGGGTTGCATCTTAAACATGGTTGGCAGTGAAGCAGTAATTTCCACACGAAAAACAACAGCAGCCCCTGGGATTTTAAAGAAACAGGCAAAAACATCTTACATTTTGTGGCACTTCCAACTATCACTTCTCTTCAGCTTTTAATATTACACAGAAAAGTCAAGATTAATCTTCTCTTCTCCAACAGTACTTGGAAAGTACCTGATCTGACTCTCTCAATCTCCTGGAGAAGCAAAAGTAGCAGTCAGGACAATTTTTCACAGACCATTTCTAAAACTGAAAATATGTCAAATAACTTGAAAACAAAACAGCTGAAATTATTGAGAAGGATTACAGGCAATATAACTACAGTGCTTCCCTCACTGTGCAGTTTTTGCCTAACTCTCACTTATTTAATTTATCTTAACTTGCCCTCTTCCATCATTTAAATTTTGACTTTTCAGATAATGAGATTTTAGGATAAGAGTTAATTACTGCTGGAGTCCTTTCTGCAGATCACTGATTGTTTGGACCATCTCAGTTTGTGGGTATGCAGATGCATCAACAGGATATGTTTTCAGTAACAAATATGTAGAAAAAGCACGATTCATTAAATTTAAAGTAAACAATTAAAAACTCCAACGTGTATTTCTTCCATTTGTCGGTGTGAGGAGTTCATGAAGAAAATCTTCTCCAGAAGAATTCCTGCAGTTTCTGGCACTGTACACCTGGAACCTGTACAGCTGGGCAGCTGCTGCAAGTTTGAAGACCTTTTAATGGTCCTAGAAGACCAGCAGAAACCACCATCATTGCTTCAGATCCCTCAATAGTCAGCAGTAGTCCAAATAAAGAGCACTGCTCTTGGCTTGCCTTGTCTCCCTACCCAGCTGACTTATTTCTGCTCTAGTGCATACTAGTGCCACCCTAGCAGTTTGAGTTCTCAGTGGCCCAAGACATACTTCTTCACTATAGGTTGAGGTAAATTTTCTTTCACTGAAAGAAGGTCAGTGTACATTTTTGTAGTTTGTCTTGGAACAAGTACTGTCTTAATGTCTTTAACTGACAATTTAAAATGTTATATTCATCAGAAAAGCACTACTGAGAAAATAACTCAGAACTCGTCTTAGCCTGTATTATCAAATTCAGTTTTTAACCTTCCACTGTTCTTTATATACAAACTCCATTTCAGTAGTATTTGGCCTAGCAAGGTGCAATAGGAGCAGCAGCTAGTACTGATTGTTGAAGCAATCAGTTTTAAAACATAGACCTAGATTAGAAAGCATATTTTATCTGAATTGCCATTGCAAAGAAAGTAGTTGTTCTTGAATGCAGGCTTATTAACTTGCTTTCACGTTTGGGTTTATATATATATATACACAGAAAAATGCAATACCCTGTAAATTTGCATGTGTTTTCATCTTGATTAAGTTTAGACCACACAACTAAAGGAATTCTATCAAAGTAAGCTACTGTACATTTCAAATATGGTGCAATATTCTGGGAAAACCTTGGACAGTTTATGATTGTAGGTGGCTTGAGAATAAAAATACTTCCTATCAGAGCAAGACTTTTAACACATTAAAACAGAACTATACAAAACTACTTCTAATGCCTCCCTAAAGGCCTGTTTCTGTCCTTGGCCTGCTGAAATACACAAAACCACAAACTGGCCTTTAGCATCATATGTATGTCCTGGAACACTCAAAGAAATGTAATTGTGCCAGTGCCTTTTGTTGTAGTTCTGATGAAATAAGGGGACATTCAAGGACTACTCATCTTCTTTTCTAGCAGTTAGTAAAGAGAAGCTTTGTGAAGTCTTTCCTTCTGGTCAAGTCTTAGATCTAAGGAATCATTGTGGCCTTTAGATGGATAAATGGATTTTTTAAAAATATCTGTCCTCCTAAAGCATTCTGCCTTTAATATTTGATAATATTTTTTTGTATTAAAGACATATCATAGTTAGAAACATATAATTCTAGCTAATCAGTATGAGAATGCTAAATGATAAATCAGCTCATTGTCACTTCTAAAAGTCAAACATTATTGTAAAACAAAATCTTTTCTTACAATATTGTTATTCATGTCATTTGTGACTGAAAGGTATTTGAAATAATTTTTTTTTTGCTGTACATGATGTTACAGAATCAACAGAATGGTTGGGTTTGGAAGGGCTCTCTGAAGATAATCTGGTCTAACCCCCTTCCTCAAACAGGAAGAACTAGAGAAGGTTGTACAGAATCATATCCATTTGAATATCCCAGAGAATGAGACTCCATACCCTCTTTGGGCAGGTTATTCAAGTGCTTTGTCATCCTCAAAGTACAGAAGTTTTTCCTCGTATTTGGATGGAACTATGTTTCAGTTTGTGCCTATTGACCCTTGTCCTGCTTCTGGGCAACACTGGAGAGAGCCTGACCCCATTCTCTTCACACACATTTAAGATGTCTGTCTGCGTTGGTAAGATTCATTTTCTGTCTTTCTTCTTGAGGCTAAACCGGCCCAACTCCCTCAGCTTTTCCTTACAAGTTAGATGCTCCAGTCCCTTTGTAAATCATCTTTGTAACCCCCCAGTGAGCCCTCTCCAATAGTTGTTTGTCTTTCACGAACTGGGGAGCCCAGAGCTGAACAGAGCACTCCAGATGTGGACTCACCAGGGAAGAGTAGAGGGGAAGGATCACCTCCCTCAACCCACTGACCCCTTTCTTCCCAGAGCACCCATTGGCCTTCTTGATAACAAGGACTCACTGCTGGCTCATGGACAGCTTGCTGTCCACCAGGACCCCAGGCCTTTTTCTGCAGAGCAGCTCTCCAGCAGGTCAGCCCCCAGCCTGCACTCCTTTTAACATGCAGGACTGAATTTGCCCTCGTTGAAATTCATTAGGTTCCTCTGAAGTCAGCTCTCCAGTGTGTACAGGTTGCAGCACAGCACTCAGACACTCCTGGCAGTTCTGTACCATCAGGGAGCTTGAGGGGGTTACACCCTGTCCATTCTTCCAGCTCCCTCATGAATGTGCTGAGCAAGAATTGGCCCAGTATGATCCACTTGTTATGGACCCTGTGCTGCTGACCACAACTGAGTGCTGCCATTCATCCACCTCAGCGTCCATCATCCAGTCCCTACTTGCTGACATATAAGAGACAGTGAGAAACACCTTGCTGAAGTCAAGGTAGACAGCACCCACTGATCTCACCTCAACCAGACAGTAATGTCATGACAGGAGACCATGAGATTCACTGAACATGGTTTCCCTTTGGTGAATTCATGTCAACTACTGATAATCTTCTTTTATTCCACATGTTAAGGATTGTCAGTTGCTTTACTGATTCCACATTAAAGGCTATGTACGAGGGGTACATATTCCTTTTGAATATAGAAATCTGCTGCAATTTGGGCTACTTAATTATCTCTGCTCATTTCACTGTGGGAAAACAGATTCAAGCAAGAGAAAGGCAAGATATTGCCTTCTTCTCTTTCATCAACTTGAGAAATGTTTGGCATGATTTGTTCTTACCTGTCAGAGCAAAGGTAATGAAAATGTGGTCTGTCAGGGAATGCAAAACAAAATTCTGCCTCAATCTGCATGCATGTATCTCACAGTGCATGTGGCAACAGCTCCCACACAAGATCAGAGGCAGGGTGTAAGGTCAAGGGAGCCATGTGCTCTGCAGGCAGCAGCAGTGCTGTAAAGTGCCAAATGAGACCATCACAGCTGCTGGGGAAATGTGCTGTCATCTCTAGATCTATGTGTCATCTCTTTATAAGCCTAAGTCTGTTTCCAGTTGCACGTCACTAAATAGTTTGAAAACAAAAAATCAGCAAAAAAATTACTGCCAGCTTAGTACTGCATATGTAATTTAAACACGCCTTTGTTTAGACTGCTATCTGTTCCCACAATGGCTCTTGCCCTTCCACTCTGCTTCATTGTTCTATTGAGGGAGGAAGGTTAGAAAGGCCTCTCTACATATTTTTACATGTACGTATGCATTTATAAACTCAAGAGTTCAGGAACCAAAGTAGCAACATCCCTTTCAGTAAATATTCTGGGCTCTAATATATGCCTTACTGCTGCAAAATATAGTGGACAAAAAATGCTCC
The DNA here is from genome assembly GCA_034336665.1 of Luscinia megarhynchos. NCBI lineage: Eukaryota > Metazoa > Chordata > Aves > Passeriformes > Muscicapidae > Luscinia > Luscinia megarhynchos. Next base: position 58,229,036 of record CM067592.1, read on the forward strand.
ACCCTTCAGGGCAGCCCAGCAATCCAGGGATAGAACATTCCAAGCACAATTAAAGAGAAGACAGATTCTAACAGATTTCAAGTAAATTTTTGTCAAACCACTGCTCACTAACTTGTTCCTATTTATAGCATTCCTCTGTGATTTTCCATGAAATACCTGTTCTATAGGTCCTTCAAACATTAAAGTGCTTCTAGCTACAGTTTGTTAGTAACTACAACTCTGTGATATTCTTTATTCACTGCAGTGTGTATTCTGTATTCATGAGCACACACCTGAATATTGGTGAGCCTACATTAGACTGATATTTTATCTTGACTTTGACACCTCAGTATAGGAACGCGCTTTGTGAAAGGCTGTCCAGGTAGGAAGCAGCTTTACCTATTCACTGCCTACTTCCCTAAAAAAGCATTCATGACATAGGGAAACTCAGAGGGAAATGAGCAGTATGAGCCATTGCTAGTTTGGACCCTGTCTGGCAGTTTGAAGAAAGGTTGGAGGCAATTAAGCGCATGACCTGATAATAAGCCCTATTTGTCTTTGGTTTGTTGTTTGTTGGGTTTTGTGTGCTTGTTTTATTGAAAGACGGTGTCATTCATTTTTTAGATGTCTTTATTTTCAAAAGGAGTAAGAAATAGAAATTTTGTAGAAATCAGGATATACTAAGCGGAAGAACAGGCTAGTCACTAATCTCTTTATAGAACAAAATTCTGACTACAGGATCTGCTGACCTTGATCTCTAGCTATTGCAACTTTGTATGCTGCCAGCCCTGCCCTGACACCTAACCTCATGGACAACCCTCAGCAATAAGCTCTGTATGTTAAACTGCATGGTTTGAAGCAAGTCCAAAAGGAATATTTTGCTATTGCCTTGTGCTTTTGCCCATCTACCTTGAAATGGAAGCGCAGAGACAGGGAAAGGAAACATTCATGTGTTCCATTTATTGCTTGTGACAGTAGACTTCGGATTTCCCTGCATCAGTAATGTCACGTGTTTAGCAGTCCTAATCAATGTATGCAAAATACTTTGTATAATACATTTTGTACTCACACTCTTGCAAGTATGAGTTAGTTACCTCTACCAGCACAAAGGCCAGAGAACCTGTGAAGTCTGTTGTGAGTCCTTTTGACACTGGTTTTCTTGCTGAAAGGGCAAATTTTTGAAAGGTTTGTTTTGCCAACAGCTAGTTTTCTGCATTCCCGAGGACTGATCTGTTCCAACATGGTTTTAGCAATGTCACCTGGATAATCCTCTACAGAGATATCTTTCATTGAATAGGAGCTGTAAGAGGTAAAGCAGCCCTTGGTCCAAGAATTAAGTAATTCTTGGTTTAGCTCCACTACATTGAACCTGCTTGCCTCAGTGACTCTGCATCAAAGTCACAGAAATTTGTTTCAGATCTCATGCATTTTTTTCTCCACTTCAACAGTTCTCCTCCTTGTAATCTTCATATTAGTCATTTACAAGGTATCCTGTGCCCAGACTCCATTTATTTGTACATTGCAATACAGATTTATGTCCCATAGACTGCAGGCTAACATCATGTTTTCGTCTTTATTCCTCCTAAAATAAAGTAGAAATTCTGCAAGTTGTTTTGAAACAAAACTGAAGTAATTTATATGTGCAAACATAACATATATTCATAAAAACTATAGTATTTACATTTATTCGGTGTACCTAATGGTTTAATATAAAACAGTCCTAGGCAGAGAGAGATACCCATTTTTAAAGAAAGTGGTAATGTGTGGCACATACATGATGTCTTTCTTTTGCTTACAGGTAATAGATTACTTGCTGCCTTAACAAAAGTAGGGTAAGATGGAATATGTTGCACCCTGGGGGCTTTAATATATTACTGAGAAGAAATTTTGAAGTGGTCATGATATCCTTTAGACCCCACTGTGAACAGGTTCATTTCATCAAACTGGCCAAAAATAAGCCTCTAGAAAAGTAATAATAGTTTTCTGACCATTTAATGTACTATATCCAGTCATGCATGGGTCTGACTAATTAAAAAATATGTTAGAGGTGAGGGAAAAAAGTAGGGGGAAAAATGAAAAAAAATCTGAGAGTATGAAGAGGTGATGAGTCAGTAAAAACATCCAGCCTGCAGAATATTCACAGGGTAATTACTAACAATCTATCTATGGGACATTAAATTCTTTGAATTTTTGAATTAAAAATTTCTGTCTTGAATATTAATCTCTAATTGTAAGGGTCACTTCTGTAAATTAATGGAAATAATCTGATGAGTAGCTGAAATGAAGATATCTTCATCCATTTGAACATCAGTGTCTAAAAGAACAGGCTGGAAAATTTGCCCAAAAATATTTTGGAAGTATATAGTGTTGGCCAGCCAATTCTAAAAATAACTTTCTACATTTCTTCCTTACATCTAATTTTGAGCTAAACCACATTTAGAAGAAGGATGTGTAAATGTAAACGCTCAGCTTGGTGCCAAGGTAGTACTGTCATTTAATATCTGAACTACACTGCAATGGCACACTTCAAGGTGCTTCTGAAAGCAGATTTGCTAAAGAAAAGTTAGATCTCTACACGGTTGGCTATTCACATAGCTCCAAGCCTAGCCTGAAAATCTGAGTACATTTCTCACAAATCCCATTTACAATTATGTATTTTTTCATTGCAGGCTCACGTTTCCTACAAAATAAAGTTTTCAAAATAAAACAAGTGACAGACAGAAGGTAATACTTTCAGAAATTTTGAGTGGCTGACATGTGCAAGGGTGCTGTACGTGTGCAGGTATGAATCCTGAGAGCCAAAAACCTGGAGCTGACTGGGCTTTGTTATGGGACTGTTCTTATCGATTGCACCATGAGAAATTCACAGAACTGTTTATTTTTATGCTCCTTTGGGCACTCCAAGTAGGTTCTGCCACAATAAACAGCCAAAGGAAACCCTTTCTAAATGAAAACTGACATATCCTCCAGTTCCCTTTGACATAAAACTGCTCAGACAATTTCTCACTGCACATTTGCAAAACGCCGTCCGTATGCTGCAGGGGTGGCCAGTGTGTGAATTTTGAGCTACATGTGGACAGCAAATGGTTCAAGAAAGGTTGCTAGGCAGGTGCCCTTTGACGTGCCTGGTGACATCTCTGACATGTCATTGTGATGGTTGAACAAACTCTTGGAGAGGACAGGGCTTGTGAGCCTTACGTTGCTGGATTAGCCTGCGAATCTCCTGTACATCCAGCCCAACTCTACCATTCAGATGAGCCTATCTCTACCAATGAAAATTTAATATTTTCTCTTCCTGTGATTTTTTTTCTCAAAATGTATCCGAATGAGTAGCAGAGGTTTCAAGAGGTTTCATGCAATTAAAATCAAAAAGTGTTCAGTAAGTGTTAGATCATACATGCTAATCTGTTACCCTTCTGCCAAGCGTCATAGAACAGTTTGTGTAGGCAGATACCTTAAAGATCACTCACTAGTTCCAACCAGCTGTCTTGGCAAGAACATCTTCTACAAGATGAGATTGCTCAGAGCCACATCTAACCTGCCCTGTAACATTTCAAGGCATGGGCCATCCCCAGCTTCTCTGGGCAACCTCTGCCTGTGCCTCACAGTGAAGAATTTCATCCTGGTCTAAACCCACCCTCATCCAATTTAAAGGCATTGTTCTGTCACTACATGTCCTTGTAAAAAGTCCCTCTCCAGCTCTCTTGCAGACTCCCTTTAGGTACAAAAAGCCTGGACAAACCCAGGTCTTTCAGCCTTTTTTCAGAGAAAAGGTGGTCCATCCCTCTAATCATCTTGGTGGCCCTTCTCCTTCCTGTGCTAGGGACCCAAGATCTGGATGCACTCTCCAGGTGGGATCTCACAAGAGTGGAGGGGCAGAATTACCTCTGTTGACCTTCTGGCCATGCTGCTTCCTTCATCCAGGACAGGGCTGGCTTTTGGGGCTGCAATATCCCATTGATGGCTCTTGTCTAGCCTCTCATCCACCAGCACCCCAAGCTCTTTCTCAGCTGAGAAACTGCTCCTGATCCTTTCATCCCCCAGCCAGGGCTCACATCAGATGTTGCCCTGGTCTAGGGGCATCATTACAACTCTTTGGGTACTAATAACTGCAGCTAGCAAGGTTTTCACACATATCCTGACCTTGCTCCTTGCACAAAGGGGTAGTAAAATTATTACTTTGAAACATAGTCTGGAAGTCACTATACCAGATAAAGATTCCAAGACAAAGATGGTAAATTTCTATCAGCTGGTAAGACTAAGAGTCTCCTGTCTGAGTTTCTGTTATATCAGCCACACATATTTGCAAAAAATGAAATGGGTCTGGGAGCAGCATCACAAGATGGTCAAGATTGAAAGAGGTCATTTTTTCAAACCACATGTCTAAACAATGCCATCAGGAACCAATTACAGATGACAAGAGTGTCACAGGTTCTACAATATCTGATTGTTTAGCCTTAAGACACCCCAGCTATGAAAACTGTGGATGGAACTTGGAAAACAATTTGTCCAGGCAGCTTTTGAACATTTCCAAAGATGGAGGCTTCATAACAAACCTAAGCAACAAGTTCCAGCACTGGCGCACATTCATTGTGAAAAAGTGTCCTGATGTTCAGAGGAAACCTCTTACGTTGCAGTTTGTGCCCATTTACCCTGATCCTGCCTCTGGACAGTGCTAGAAAAAGCCTGGCTTCGTCCTCTGTGTTCCCTCCTTCAAGTATTCAAGCACATGAGAAGATTTCTCCCAAGCCTTCTCATCCAAGGCTGAACAAAAACAGCTCTCACAGCCTTTCCCCATATCTTTTGATGCTAGAGTCGTTTTAATATCTCCATGTGTTGGAGACTGAAATGTTATGGTTTATGGCTTAAACCTTTTCACAAAGGAGTTTTGCCTACTATAGCAAAACTGTGTGATAGAAGATGAAGACCACCACACCCTGAATGTGACCCTGATGAGGGCCCTGCACTGCTCATTGATGGAAATAAGAAAAAGTGACTCAGGCCTGGAGCTGCCAGGCTCCCACAGACCCTCAGACCAAAGGGTGGGGAGAGGAGAGGTTTTGTGTGTGTGGTGAAAAAGCCTTTGGTCCGAGGCAGGGAATGCCCATCCTCTGCTGTGCACACCAGCTCAGCTGTGGGGCCCCTCACCCCGGGAAAAGCCACAAACAGCTTGAACGACAGCAGAGGGGTGTCATGGCCAAGTGTTGCAAGGGACAGTGTCCTCTCCAGGGGAGGCATGTGAGCATTCCCACCTGGCCCGAAGGTGTATTAATCCACTGGGTTCTGTACTTTTTGGTGATGGATGATTGAGGGCCGTCACCACCAAGGAAACGAGATGGAAGGGAAAGGTGAGGCATGGTTGGGACCCTCAGAAGGGTGATGGGCTTCTACCTAACCCCTGTTAGTCTCTCCATGTGAACCTCCTTTTCCCTTCCTTCCTTCCTTCCTTCCTTCCTTTCTTTCTTTCTTTCTTTTTTCTTTCTTTTCTTTCTTTCTTTCTTTTCTTTTTTCTTTCTTTCTTTCCCTTTCTCCCTCCCTCCCTCCCTCCCTTTCCTTCCTTTTCCTTCCTTTCCTTCCTTTCCTTCCTTTCCTTCCTTTCTCTCTTTCTTTCTCTTTCTTCTCTCTCTCTCTCTCTCTCTCTCTCTCTCTCTCTCTCTCTCTTCCTTCCTTCCTTCATGGAATCCTTCCTGGAATCCTTCCTGGAATCCCTCCTGGAATCCTTCCTTCCTGGAATCCTTCCTTCCTTCCTTCCTTCCTGGAATCCTTCCTTCCTAGAATCCTTCCTGGAATCCTTCCTGGAATCCTTCCTTCCTGGAATCCTTCCTTCCTTCCTGGAATCCTTCCTTCCTGGATTCCTTCCTTCTTCCCTTTTCTTTTTTCTTTCTTTTGTCTTGCTTTCTCTTTACTTCTTTTACCATTAAATAAAATTTTTGTGGGTTTTTTTTGTACCAGCATCTAATCACACTCAGTTTTAATCAGATTTTAGAGTGTATTTTGAACCTTTCTGGGTTCAATTTGTTTTATTCACAGAGACTTAGTTTTCCTTGCTTTTCTGTGCTTATACCAGTTCATAACACCATGGTCCTTCACTGTACTGTCTTTGATATGTCTGTAGCTATTTTGCACTGGGGAGTCCAGAACTGGCCTAAGGACCCCAGGTGTGACCTCATCAGTGCTGAGGAGAGGTGAAGGATCTCCACCTGTTGGCAGCACACCTCCTCATGCAGTCCAAGATATTGTTGACCTTGTTCTTCCAACAAGGACATGTTACTGGTTCATGCTGAACTTGGCATCCACCAGGAACCCAGGGGCCTTTTCTGTGAAGCTGCTTTTCAGCCAGGTCCTCAGCATATGTTGGGGTTATGCTCCCTCAGATAAGAATTTCCATCTTTGCTTTTCTGAACTTCATGAGATTCCTGTTAAACCATTTTTCCAGCATGCTGAGGTGTCTCTGGATTGCAGTGTGACCCTCTGGTGCATCAGGTGCTCCTCTCAGTTATGTGTTAGCAGTGAACTTGCTCGGGCTACACTTGGCCCCATCACTTAGATTATCAATAGACTTAGTATTGTCTGATTTTCAATCCATCTCACTGTCTGCTCATTCCACACATTCTTTTTTAGCTCTCTACAGTGATCTACTAGGCAATAGTGCCAAAAGCCTTGCTAAAGTCACAATGGGCAGCATCAGCTGCTCTACTCTCACCAAGCTAGTCACTGCAGTTACCAGGTTGCTGAAATGTGAATTTCCCTTCATGGATCCATGCTGACTATTCCAGATTACCCTTATATTTTTCATAACCCTGGAAATGGTTTCCAAGTTTAGTTGTCCCATCACATTCACAGGGAACTGAAGTGTGCCAGACCAGTTTGTAGTGTCCTCCTGGAGCTTTTTGAAGACAGAAATGACATTTGCTTTCCTCCAGTCTTCAGATCTCACTCTCAATTGCCATGATCATTGAAAGATTGCCAAAAGTGTCCTTGCAATGACATCTGCTACCTTTCTCAACACAGGGGGGCTTCATATCAATGTCCATGGCCTTATGTGTGCCCAGCTGACTTAGGTATTCCATGATTTGATGCTCTTCTATAAAGAGGAAATCTTACTTCCTCCAGACTTCCCACACACATACTCTGCTCCAGTTTCAAGGACCTTCAATTCTTGAAGGCTGATCTTTCTAATAAAGCAAAGAAGACATCTAGGATCTTGCCCTTTTGCATGTTCTTCATGATCAATGCCCCTGATCCATTCAGTAATGGGCACATATTTTATCCAGTCTTCTTTTTTGCATATGCCTTCCCTGCTGCCTTTGCCATCACACTCAGGATAAGCTTTGCCTTTCCTAATCATATCATAATTCTTGCATGTTTATCTCGGAATCTTGTGTTCTCTCTCAGATTTCCCATGCTTACTTCTAAATTCTGTATACTCTCTTCATATAGAATTGTAGAATTTTTCTGCTGGAAGATATCCTTAAGACCATCAGTTCCAACCAATAACTTTAAAGTTCCAAGTACACCACTAAAGCATGATGCTAAGTGACACACCCTAACATATTTTAAAACCTCCAGGAATGGTGATTCAATCCCTTCCCTGGACACCCTGTTCCAATGCTCGATAACCCTTTTGATAAAGATCCTGTCCAAAATCCTCTGGCACAATTTATGGCCATTTCTTCTTATGCTGTTACTCGCTCCTTGGGAGAAGAGACTGAGCCCCAGCTCACCACAATCTCCTTTCAGTTGGTTGTAGAGAGCTACAAGGTCCTCCTTGAGCCTCCTCTTGTCCACTAAACTCAGCAGGTCCCTCCATTTCTCCTCATAAGACTTGTACTCCAAACCCTTCCCCTGCTCCATCACACTTGTCTGGACTCATTCCAGCCCCTCAGTGACTGTCTTGCTCTGAGAAGCCTAGATCTGGATACAGGAGTATCGTGGTGATGAGCACAGAGGAACATCACTGCCCCAGTCCTGCTGGCCTTGTTATTGCTGCTGCAAGCAAAGAATACTTCTGACCAGCAGAGTCCCAGTAAAATCAAAACTCACAACAGCACACAGATTTCTAATGCTCCCTATGTGTTTTCTGACATCTTTGATACCCAGTGTGACACCCCATTCCTCTGTCCCTGTAGCCTCTACAACATTATAGTTGTATGCATACTCCTTAATGGCAATGCTCCTTTCAGTACTTTAAATTGAGAACAACATCCAGCAGCAGCAAGGAGTACTTGTGGGCATAAGGCAAAGCACAGTACTGACTAATCTGGGAGTTTAGTATAGATAATGCTATTTCTGAGTACTCTCTTAACTTATTAATATAGGCATTGCCTCAGATTAACTTTAATCCAAATGAGGCAAAAGGGAAATTCCTCATTATTATTTTAATTGTTGCTTTAAAAGACAATCAAGAGCACAATTGGTCTTATTGCTCTGAAGAAGATCAACACTAATACAACTTTGCATTTCAGACACTAATTATACACAACCTCCAACTATGTGCTGTCTAACCCTGAAGACAAGACAATCCCTTGCTTTGCATAAAGGCAACAATATTGTGATGAGGAAATTCTTTTCCTAAGATAGTATTTGCTTCAATGATCAGTACTTCTTTTAAGGTAAAGGAGGGAAGTCAAAACTGTGGGAAAGTAAACACTCATCAGCAATGTAGATTTATAATTCAGTAGTTTTTCTTAGATTTTTTTTCACGTATGTGAACTTTTTCTTCCCTATCTAGTGAAATTTGAGAGGCATAGTCTTCTCTCTGTCCCTTAGTTGAAAATAATACTAACTTATTTTCAAGGCAATTTAGAGAACCCTTTTATGGTTACACTGCTAATCAAATTCCATCACTTAAGGCACAGAGTTAGCAGCTAGCTGTGTAGGACACAAAGCTACAAGAGTGGCCACTCACTTTGGCCTATGTCAGAGCTCTGGTAAGCTCAGGGTTGCAGATTGGAATATAAAAGGTTTCTCTTGATTCAGGTCTCTGTCTTAAGGCTATACATCTCCCTTCTGTATCTCTTCTTTCTCCTAACTGGAGCCTGAAACTTTTAAAACATTTTTTTTCATCCTGCTGAGAGGCTTTGAATGGCTCTGACAGTGTTTATCCATTTATAATCTGAGGGAACTCTACAGTTATTCTGCCACCTGTGGAAATAGTAATTTCGATTATTATAATCACAATAATTTATAGTATGGATTCTAAAAAATAACAGGAAAAAATTAAATTCTGTGTCATTGTACACCTGAGGATCAATATTAGTCAAAATCTCTAAATAGTGTAAATTGAATTAAGAACTTAAGGCAGCCATTGTTTAATTCCCTGACTCAAAAACGTGGCAGAACCAGAGACCTGACTATGTCCATGATAATTAGGTTATGTGCCAAGTTGAACACAGTTTCACATTGATGGGCTACATCAGGGAGAGTTTGCCATTTCAAGGGGCATTGTTTCTGAATCAAATGGGGGGTGAAACATCCTCTGTCTCTTGGTAGGGTAGAAGTTCCTGCAGATATGTCCAGCTGCAAAAGTGTGAACATTCCATGGAATTTTGAATCTAAAATGGTCACAGGTGCTCTTCTAGCTAATTAAGGAGCCAGGTGAATCATTGGGGTGTGCTAGGGCCTGGATTGCACAGTAGATTCTGAATTCTGCTGATAGGCCATGTTGGAAAACAAAGCAGTTTTTGTACCTCACTTCTATGCACCATCACACATAAAGACTCAGTAACTCTTATAGAAGAAATATCTAATTACCTTATCTATTACCATTTCTCCAATTTTTATGTTTCATAATATGAGAGGGAGTAATAACAAATGAACAAAGTGTTGGATTTGTTACTTTTTACTGGAACTGGTTAAGAAGCCTTATCTACTGGCAGCACTGAGTCACATGTGACCTAGAATTTTAATGTCCCAATACTCACCTTGGTGCCTGAGAACCTCTAGGACAGATACATTCAGTTGAAATGCTCTACTAAGCAGTCCCTGGTTTTAAATGCAGGAAGCAAAGAATTGCCTCCAAGAAGGCCCTTCAAGGTGGAATGCACTTTTCAGCTGCTATGATACAGAGTTCAGTGGTATTCACAAAGTAACCTGCTTGCACTCTAGCATTTATTTGGGACCTAACAGAGCAAAGGAAAGCAATATGGGTAACTTTGTTCCATAGGAAAAGTGATCCTTCCCTTTCTAAGAACAGCCTTTGCTATCACAAATATTTCTGAATCACAAAATAGCATATATCCATTATGAGCTACAGAAAGGGCTATTCAATAGTCCAGGAACACAACTGTACTTTTCAATTGAGATTTTTACTCTTGATCCTTTTCCCTGAAGTAAAATGCTAACATGAACTGACTAGAATTTCATTATCTGCCTGCCACCACATGTTGTTTCTAGTTCTATAATACAAACATCAACATTAAATGGTAAACACCTAAAGCTACCTAAGAGGGAGAGAAATTCTTATAACAGGAAGATTTTGCATACTCAAAGGAATTTTTAAAAAATTTTCTTTCAGAGAGTAAGAAATTTTCATTTGTTTTCCTTCTTACCTCAACCTTTAACTGTTTCTAAAAAGGGAACCAGGAAGATAACAGGAATGTCACAGCTCCCTACAATATGTGATTATTTAACCTTAAGTCACCTCAGCTGCAATAACTGTGGATGCAACTTTGAAAAAATTTTTTGAATGTGACAGCAAAATTATTTTGCGATGTTTATACATTTTTAATGATTCTGCTTCCAGCAGAACTGATATTTCTCACAGCCACAGAATAACGAAACCAGCTGTTAAAAGGATGCAGTTTTGCTTATGCTGTTTTCTCTGTCTAGTTAGCTTAGAGACTATGGTGTAGCTTAATGCAACAGAATAATTACAGTGATGCTTTAGGAAGTCTCAAAAAACAGAAGTACTTCTCCTTTTCAGTGGCTGCTTTTGGGGAAGAGGGCATGTGTCCATGTGTGAGGGAATACAGCAGCATGGTGGCAGATGGAAATAAAGCAAGGCAGCCAAGAGAGGACTTGGACAATGTGCCACAGAGCTCAATAAATCTATATGGTCTCTTTATGCTCTGCAAGGTCATAGATGACACTGACACTGGTTTCCTAGCAACCCACTCTACTAACCTACTTTTGTCCCAATCACTGGAGAATGACTTTAATGCTCTGAGCTGTGTTTCAACATGTGGAGGAAAGAATCAAACTGATGCTGGTTAACCGCTGATGTGCAAAATGCCAAAAAAGCATTTTACTGGTCCATCTCCCCCCTATATGTCTTGCACACAGAAGGCTTTTTTCATAAAGAGCAGCATTAAAGAACTCCTAGGTTTGACAGGAATATTAGTTTTATTTAAAAATGTAGACATATAATGTGAAAAGACATATGTGTTAGTTAAGCAGGCATCTAGTGCCAGATCCCAGTGGAAAAGGACTTGCCCCAAACAGGAGATGCTTATGATATTTAAAAAAAAAAACAAAAACAAAACCAACAATGAAAAAAACCACCCACACACAGTAAAAAGTAGGAAATTACAAAGTGCTTAAATGATTAACATGGATTTATTAAGGCATAGATAATATAGTCAATTACTTAAAACCCTTAGTGTGCCACAATAACTATTAATAAAAAATAAATTTTCATATAACTGACATAAAAACCTTATTTATACAAAGAGAAAACAGAGTTTTTAAGCAACAATAACTCACTGACATAACCATATTGAATGAACTCTCCTTCTGTAGCTAATAAGTAATATGCATTGATGAATAGGACACAGCTATATCTTGTCAAAGTAATGATGTATTTGTGTTTTCCTCTTCAAAAACTTTACATAGCCCTATTCTGAAACAGATGTCAAATGACACAGCAGAGTAAATCAGGCAAAGCAAAAAATTCATTCAATGAATTTTGCCTTTTTCTCTGGAGCATTAAGTAATGCTCCAAATTCTAACCAACCATAATTTAGATTTATATGATCATTTATTGCAATTTTATTACTCAAATTTCCAATTCCTGACTCACAATATTCATTCTTCACTGGTTAAGTGCAAATATTTATAAGAATCAGATGAAAAGGCTCGTCTGTGTTTTGGTAATAAGTACTCTCATCCACCCATAGGATGTAAAACTTGAAAAAGAACCACTTTATTTAACATGCAGTAAATAAATATTTTCATAACACGTGTACTGTATAAACCTCAGCTCTGATTTGCATTCAGTAGGACTTTTATTTCAGACAGACACAGCTCCAGTGCTGTGGTTAAACCCCAGCCATCAACCAAGCCCCGCGCAGCTGCTCGCTCCCTCACTCTCCCACCATTCCAGCTCCACTCAGGTAAGAGAATTAGAATGGCAAAAGCCAGTAGAATGCAGAGAAGTCATGGCCTGAGAGAAAGACAACTTAATAGGGAAAGGAAAAGTCACACACACAAGCAAATAAAAAAAAAGGAATTAATTCCCTGCTCCCCACAAGCAGGCAGGTACTCTCCAGGTGAGCATAACACTGAATTGGGAAGAAAAATATCATCAGTCCAAATGTCCCCCCACCTCGCTCCTTTCCCCCCCCACCTTGTATACTGAGCATGATGTCATATGGTACAGAATATCCCTTTGGACAGTTAGGGTCATCTGTTCTGGCTGTGTCTTGTCCCAGCCTCCCATGCACCCCTACCTTACCAGCATGGCCCTACAAACAACAGAAAAGGCTCTGTGTAGGCACTACTCAGAAATAACAAACATCTCTGTATTATCAATCCTGTGTTCAGCACAACTCCAAAATGCAGCCCCATGCTAGCTACTGTGAAACAAGTTAGCTCTACCCCAGACAAAACCAGCACAAATAGGCATGAGAGATATGCCCTTGCTTCCCTGTATTCAATAAAAATTGCTGTTTTGCTGTCTAAAAAACTCATGCTAACATTTTTTTTGCCCTCTGCCAGAAAAACATACTGGATGTATCACTGGATCCAAAACTACTGAATATTGTGGTGATCTACTTGGGGGACACTTACTGAGCTGAGATAGAGCTTTTCAATTGTACTGACACAGCATGGGTCTCCTCTATGTCAGGTATTATCACTGACATGAGAGAATGAGTTCTTTAGTGCCAAACACAGTAATTGCCTAAACCTTGGCTATCACCCATCAGCACGCACAGAAGACTGGCAGATACAAGGAGTGGGAATTAAAAGATTACAGGATCATAAATCACATATGTAATGTTGTGCCCCCTGATTGAAGTGAGTATGTCATGAAGATTCTCCTGAACTGTTTTGACTGTGAGTGGCATTGTGAAGACATAACAAAAGCATCATCCACCAGTAGTAAAATCCACTAATAGCTGTTCCCAACATAGGATTTGGAGAGTGGAGAAACATGCAGACTGCCAGCACAGTAACTCCCTTGCAGTGGAGTATAGCCCCCCCAGGATTACTTTGCCTCTGTTACACAGGACAGTCCTTAGTTGGGAAGAGTCTGAGCTCACTTAAAAATAACTTCTGTCACTTTCATTTTTACCCCAGAGAGCATTTCTATTAGAGGTTGCTGATGTGGTTTGAGGTGTCTCTTCTGGTTAGCCCAGCTGACATTTATAACCTCAGAATAATGGCATTATATAGACTGAGAGGAGTATTTGGAAGTTTCTAGCCTAGTCTCCTCAGAGTAGGAAAGATGAAGAGCAGATTTTTCTGCATCTTGTCCAATCAGCATCTTAGTATACCAAAGGACTAATATTTCATAATCTCTATGGAAGCCTCTTCCAGCGTTTGGTAATCCTCATGAGAAATTTTTTCCCCTTAAAAGTAATAGAATTTTCATCATATTACAATTTTTTGGAAAAGTCTCAGCTCATGCAAAGGACTGATGAGTCCTACTCCTTCAGGATATTTTCTAGGAATGGCTGGCTAAATTAATGCAGGCTGTATGTATGGATGAGCTTGTTTAGTGATAATGAAAAAACGCTAAATGAAAAGCTGAGCCTGAGCACAGCTAAATTGTATTGACTAAAATGTTTCCCAATTAACAAAGGGAGATTTGAGGGGATTCTTTAGTCTCTGTACATGATTAGAAACAAACCAAAAAACCCAAAGGAAAACAAGGAACAAAAAAACAAACAAAAAAATGAAACAAAAATTTTAAAACTTTTAAAAATATTCCTCAGAAGCCTGCAGAAAACAAGTAAATCTAAGCCACAGGGCTACGCAAATCACAGTGCAACCTGAAAAAAAGTAAAGGAGAAGGATCCTGGACTCAAATGGAGCTCAAACCAGCCTTGATGAAATCTCCTCATATTAAATTCTAGAAAATAAAACCCCTTAAACACTATTAAGCAAACAGACTATACCAAAAATGCATACATTCCCATCCTGTCTTTTGTAGGAGAGACACTAAATCTCAGTCATGATTCCTATAATCTCCTTACACCTCAAAAGGATGGACTGCGTAGCCTTTCTTTAAGACAGTTTGGTGATATTAAAATACTTTTCATGGCTACATGATTTTCTTGCTTTGTCTGTTATTTCAGCTTCTAAAAGCCATATTTTCAGTCCCATAGGTATTTGAGTTGGTTTCCTTAGATTTATTTTCAAATGATACAGTTGTTTGGACTAATAATGTCTGTATATTAGCCAACCATGCACTACTGAACACACGCAGGAAAACAGCTGTCTTTTGAAACCCAAAAGAGTGAAAGCAAGGAAGTTTCACTTACTTTCAGCTTAGTTACTCTGCAGATTTATATCATCAATAGGGTCCAGCTGCACTGTGTGGTAATACAGTTCTTGACTCTTTTCAAACACACCAGCCCCTTTCCAAACTGCTGTGGGTGAGAAGGTGGCACAACTGTAAATTTGTAACCAAGAGATAATAGAACATATTATGAAATTCCCTGGGAAGAAATTTCTTTTTGTAGAATTATCTCAATGTAGACTGAAATAGTATTTTAAACTACCTATAGAATTTGTTGCCTAAACCCCAACCTCATCTACCAATTTTTCAACACTTCTTATAGTTATTTGCATACATTGGTTAAATACAAATTGATTATGGCACTATGAGTATAATTTTGATTCCAGTAGAACTGAAGCACATGCAGAGTTAACTCATTAGCCCTCCCTAGTGTAATCGATATCAGAATCTGTGCATGCTAAAAGATATTAATGTTTTCAGTCTGGAGAGTCAACTCTTGCATAACTAATAAGTAATACTAATAAGGGTAGACATAACTCCTCATTAGCCATAACATCTAATAAAAGATGGAATAGTCTTACCAAAAGCAAAGAGTGAAAGAAAACATTTGACAATGTTTTTGATGTATGTTTGCTTCAGGTATGTAAACATTTCTGTAAATATACCTGCATATAACATAAAAAACCAAACAGGTATGTGGAACTACATGGTCTATCTCCCACTTCTCTGTAGATCAACAGTAGATCAATGGCAGACAGGCAAACATTTTTTCTCAGACAAAAAAGGATAAACTATCTCCGTTTATCTCACTTCATATCTTCAATAAGCAAAGAACATAGACTTAAACAGTTACAGCTCAGCTGGATTGTGATTTACCCTTTGGTAACTTGTTCAAATCTAAGCCAGATACAGGTGGATGGATACTCACAGGAAAGAAGACACTTGGTGAGTGTGTTAATGCTCAGAAGAGTTAAATTCTGCAAAAAAATATGCAAAGCATGAACTGTACTTATGACTGCCATGCCTTGCCTTTAGATTCACAAAGTGTAAAATTGAGACAAAGCTGCTGCCACCACTTGTAGAACTTTGATACATTTCCTGATCCTCAGTGAAGACTGCAGATCTTGCATCAGATTTTACCCCTTCTTAGAAGCAGAATCCAGTTTCTAGTTTTTAAAGGAATCAAGTGGCTGGTGCCAGAGATAACCAATCCTTAGAAAAGCCCTCCAAATTGTTTAGCTGCCTTTGGCAGCTGTGAAGGGGATCCTACTCAGTAGCATGGAGTATGGTTCCTCCATCTAGTCTTGGTAAGAGTTTAAATATCTTTCTCCCACTGGATTTTAGTTTTCTTTTCTCTTTTTATCACCAGAAGTTTGATACAATAGGCATCACTGCCCAGATGTTTCATCTGTAATAGGAGGGGTAATGCAGAGAAAATACTAATCTAAACACATCTGCAGCTGTTTTTAGAATCCAAAACCTTCCTACAGAGCTGAATACATCCAAAAATGTTGTGTAAATACAAGCTAAAATTAAAACCAACCTTCTACTGTGTTTATATCCTCTTTTTAGTGGTTTTTGTTGTTGTTGTTGTTTAGAGAGAGCAATTTCCCTGGGAAGAACATCTATGAAGAAAAACTATTTTTAAACAAATATTAGAAACATTTTCTTAAACCAATTTGTTGGGGTTTTTCAATCACTGTACCTACATTGAATCGTGAGCTTAAAATTTTTAACCATGTTTGAACAAATACAGCATATTATCAATGATGGAGAATTAATATAACCATTCTATTTTTTTAAATATAGAACTTGAATGAAAAATATAGTATTTGTAATGTATTTGCATTTGCCAAACAAGTAGGTAAATAGCAATTAATTTAACTTTCTATACTGTCAATAGTTCCTGTAATATAGTTCAACACTAAGTCAATCCAGGGCATGTTTTAGTTACATTCAGTGAGAACTTACTGTAAAACTAATTATGGTTCTCCACTTCTGAGGCAAAAACAGAAATCCATCCTTTCAATCAGCAGCACTGAACTTCGTTTGAAAGTCTCACAGAAAAACCCATGATACAGTAGGCATATATTACTAAAACATTGTATTAAAAAACATTCTGAAATTAACACCTTTATCTCTAACTCCTTCTAGCAGCAGAGTATGGATCAAAATTCCTTTTGACCAATGTCCCTTATATACCAAGGCCAACCCACATCTGTGTATGCACAGCTACCTACAAATATACATGACTACACAAAGTTACACACTATGCACAACATTTATGCATGCATGTCAGCAAGAGTCTTTACCCAGAAAGAGGTTCACACACATAGAAAAAGTGCTCCTGCACATTCTACACCAGCAGATATTTATTAAAATTTCCCCCACTTCTGATGGTTAGTTCATTAAGAAATTATATGGTACAATTACTTTTTACAGCCATATTGTAATAATATCTGACTGTAAACTGACTATAATGACTTTCATTTAATATGCATATACTAAGAACAATATAAACCCTTGAAATACAGGAAGCACCAAAATTTTGGTGAAGAAGGACTGGAGAGTAGCTTGTCTGTGTAAAAGGAGCATAAACAAATTGAAAATCCATTGAGCGCATGTGCATGCACAGTGAGTTTAGCTTCAGTTTTATGTATAATGGCAAATCAACCTTGGGGGATGTTAATTATTTTTCTAATCTTCACAGGAGTGTGCAGTAGAAATGAAAGTCTATATAAGTAAGCACAAAACCTAGATTTCACTCATCTGCTGAAGCATTGTGGTCATGGTTCAGGATTGACATTCCCCAGTTTAGTGTTCCCACTGAACACTCCAAACCATGTGCTAATCCCTCACTCTTCCACACCCTCACCCATGCAGCATGGTGGAAAGGAGAAGGGGAGGCATAAAAGTTAAAGATCACATGTCAAGATAAGAAAGATTTACTGGAAACATTTGATAAGATAACAGACATTATCAGCAGCAATGCTAATGATGGAAGAAAGAGGCAAAGGATTCACAAACAGTGGAGCCTGGAATTACCTGAACTGCTGCCAGGGCTCCCCAGCCTGGACAGACACATGGCCCCCACACCCAGCATTGATGTGAGGTGGTGTAGAAAAACTGCCCCTCCTGGGTACTGAAAAATTAATCCTATCCTGGCTTGAACAGGGAGAACTATCTATAGCTAGAAAGCCTGACAAGAAGATAGCAGATTTTGATCAGAGCCTCATTTTACCTGCCCTCTACCATGCCTTAAGTTTTAGCTTTCATATTTCCTATATTCTGTACTCCATTGGTATACAACTCTGAACTTCTTATAAAGTGTTAGCAAGCTCTCTTCACAGTTTAGTTAGACAAAACAATGCTCTTCCAGCCCAAGAGCCAAGGACACTGTTCAGGACAGACTCAGGCTCAGAAAGTGTAAACAGCAGTGAATTGAGGAGAGCAATCTGGGAGGATGGACTGCATAACCTGGAGCTGTAATTGGACAATTAACCCCGACATGTAAAAAAACACCAAAACTTTTAAAAGTGTGAAAACTCGTGACTCAGAGTCCATCTTGGGTGGAGCCACAGCTGGGCTCTTGTACTGCCCAAGGTGTAACTTTGAAGGCCTTTTAAAAAGTACCTATTTAATTCCTTTAACTCTATCTAGCCTCTGTGCTAGGTAGCCTCTCCAGGCATCAACTATGCCAAAAATTGAATAATACTGGCTCTAACTACTGAGAGAATGGAGATTCTTTTGATGCTATGAGAACTAACGAATGGTGTATAAATATGATTTCCTTATTCCTTTCGTGTTGCTAGTAAGCCTGTTGACTTACATGTGTAAAACTGTGTCCTGAGTTTTTATTCAATTGAACTACATCCATATAAATTAGGGTTAAAGCTGAACTATGTATGCTTATTTTGCTATTTGAGTTGATTTAACACATAATTTAAAATCATATTCTTAGTCAAAACATCAATAAATCCTGAATTGGTTATGTGTTGATTATATTTTCCATGTATTTACTGATACTCCTCTTTGTTTTCAGTGTGTTGCTGAATCTTCACAGACATCTCATTTTTGACTAAACAATAAATGAACAGCAAATCTAGAATAATAATGAATGAAATAAATGCAACTTTGGGATGTCTCATTGCCATTGACAACCTTACATTTATATATCCATCCTAAATATTCAGAGAATTTTCAAAACCACCCCACATATAACCAGCAAATTCTGACCAGTCTACAGCTGGTATTATGTCCCCTTAATAAGACCCAAGATTTCTACTGGGTTACATTGGTTACTTGCATTTCACTTCCAGTCACTCCTATGATAGATAGAAAGAATTAACTTTTGGAGTTATCTTTTGCAGTCAGTAGTGGATGGTTACTCCATAGCTCTTCTCATTACTGTGAAGTAATAATTACTTCATAGTAGCCCACAAAATATTTTAATCTAAACCCATAGAAGTTTTTACAACAAAAACCACAGGAATTCTTTTTCAGTAAAAATTTGGTTTTCAGTAGAGGTCTTGACAATTTTCCTATCAACAATATGCCTTTTCCTCAAGCAACCATGAGGCAATGTGTAAGGAAGTAAGAGTCAATTCAAGCAAGGCAAGTAGCATGCATAGTCCTCCCCATTGTCTTCAGACAGCTGAGTCCCTCCATAGTAATGCATGAATTTGGTCCATGAACCTGTTAGCCACCTTGTTGGGCTGGTCTGTGAACTCAAATATGCCTCTTTGGAGCTGACCTTGATCTTTTTGACAGATGACACATTACAGACATAGGTGAATAGCTAACTCAAGTTTGAAAGAATTAAATGCAGAACCATAATTAAAGCTGTAGTAATATATCTTCTGAATTCAAGAGGATATGTACCCTTTTTCAAGAGGATGGTACCCTTTTAAACCTAAATATCTGGCAATTAATGTATTAATTATTTATTGAAGCAAGAGCTATTGTTGAATGCCATTCTAGGTAATACCTAAATCAGAGCTTTTTTAGTATATCAAACATGCTATTGATAACAGAAGGAGTAAAAATATACAATTTAACAATACACACAGTACAAAATGTCACATTTTAATGTGACTCGGAACAGAAACTCAAAGTGCCCTTGACAACTGAAAGCATAAATCCCCTAGTATTCGGTGCCAAGTCGGACAAAATTTTGGCTGTGGATTGTGTTTTTAATGATTTACTAATCTTGGTCTGGTCAGACACTTTCAAGCAATCATTAGTTAGATGACAAACTACATTACATATGAGATCAGTGCATAGAAACTGCCTTTTATATGCAGACAATCAAAATTGTGAAGTAGGTTTGCTAGTTTTGAAATACTATGTTTGCTAGATTGTTTGCAAATTCAAATCAGTGCTGCTATTAGATCTCGCATCACCCTGGAGAAAAAAAATATTTAAGGTATCTGATATTCTAAATGTATCTTTTTTTCACTCAGAAATTCAGTTGATTTTACTCTAAGTCTAAAAACACCACAAAGTTACACAAAAACTTCTGTATATCCCAGTGTTATTGTTTCACCTGTGTGTTCCCTGAGATGAGCAAGAGAAGGGAATAAATTTCAATTGGCATATTACTTTTTCTCTGACATTTTGTGTTCAAAACAGAAAATCAAATACCTGCATAATTACTTCAGTTTGGTATTTTTTCCTTACTCTTATACATATATTTTTATATGGATAGAAAACGTTTGATTTGTATGGTGACGTTTAAATCTTTAAAGAATTGATTGCCTTTAGCGATTTTTAAGGATACTTCAATGATGATAAAGGTAGAGCACACAAGAAGACTCATCAAGTGCTGAATACAGTTTAAACTTATTGTTTAAAAATCTTACCTCTCTGGATCTTAGAGAAATTGCTTTTTGTTAAAGGAAAACCTTTGTTGTCATCACATTTTTGAATGTTATCTCAAAGGGTGAGACAACACATAATCTAATTGAGAACTGAAAATAAAACCTGAGTTTTAGAACAGTATCTACTTAGCATTATATAGGGGTAAATATCAATTTGCTATTGAGCTTTTTTTCATGTAACTGATTTTACACAAATTAGTCCCCATGAAAATAGCTTAGCTGTACATTTTAAGAATGTTTTTTCAAGTTTAAAATGCTTAGAAGTTTTTCTTGATTAGGTAGAGGTTTGAATTTTATCAAATTAAGATATTCTTGAGGCAAAAAAAAAAAGTTCAGAAAATAATTTAGTTAAGTTGGGTTAAAAACAGATTCAAATCGACCTCAAAACAAGCATAAAACACAGATAAATTTAAAGCCACCACATACCAGACTTGTAAACCGAGGGGTTTTTCTCCTGAATAGGTTAATGGCTACCATTTGGGCAACCTGAATGTTTACAATCTGGGCATAAACATGTTGCCAGATATTCTGGGAGATACCCTACACCCCAAGAGTTTCACAACGTATTCTCCCTGCTTGCAGAAGCAATTTGTGCTGTGTTTATACACAGGTGTTCTGTATTTTAAATGTCAGTATTGTATGAAGTTTGCATAACAGAGTAATTGCTCTCTAGCTGACAAAGAGTAGCATCTAAGGGCTACTAATCAGCAGCCTTCACCAACACTTCAGGATACTGCAGATCAACCTTCAGCTGTAGGCAAAAAGAAAAATTTGCTCCTTCTGAATGAGTGATGAGATATAAGGTAAGTTCTGCCAGGGTTTTTTTGGCCAAAATCTTCCAAAAAAACCAAGCCACTAAGTTGAATTAAAAAAAATAATAGTCCACAAATGTTTGGGAAGTCTTAAGATAAAGCAATGTATTTTTGGTACATTACTGGACATTGAAGTATACTGAGAAAAAACTTTTTTCTTTCTGTCACGTCATAAACATTTTAACTGCATTTTCTTTCATCAGAGGTATCTTCAGTTAGTCATGTCTAAACATATGTGCTGACAGACCATGTGAAATATTTGAACCAGCCAGTACAGACATAGACCTCAAGCTCAAATTCAGGTTCACAGTGGCAGTAGAAGGGCAGTAGAACAGATCAGCATTTTACTCTGACAAGGACGAGCAGAACAGAACACAGAACAGCACAAGCTTGAAGAAGGAGATAAAGAATGCAACTTAGGCAAACATGAGTCATGGAAACAGCAAGCAGGATGCCAGCTCAGCCCTGCTAGACTGACAAAGAAGAAGTTGTGCGAAACAATAATATTTCACTACTCATGGACCCAGGAGCAACTACGTGAAAACTACACAGGACATTGAAGACAGACCCCAAAGAACCACATAAGGACTTCCAATAAGGCTTCCAATAAGACCAAGGTAAAATAAAGTAATATATACATCAAGTGTAATCAGGGATAGCCAATAAACATGTAATCACTGTTTATGATAAAAGCTTGGTTTACCCAATGCTTGGGGCACTGGATTAGAGGAAGGATCCTCTGAGTGACCAGTGCATTGTAATAAAGAATGCCTGTTTTCTAATATTCAAACCAGAAAGTTTCTATCTGTCTGATTTCAGTATCAATGGCAAGCCTTTGGGTATAATCCAGATACATGCTAGTTGGTTAGATTACATATTGGTTGTGTGTACAACTGAGATGCACAAAGTACAATCCAATATAAAATTTTTGACATGTCATTTGCAAAGTGAGAATAAAGAGGACTACATCTAAAAATGTGAATAGCAATTATCATAATGAATTACTCTGAACCACTAATAAAATCCATATGATATTTTCCTAAATGTGGTTGTGTGGCCTTGGCATTATGTGGATGTCTGGATATTTCAGGACAAAAAAATCACCAGAAAGAGTCTAAAATGATTAAACCACAAACCACAGATTCATGTCTACCTCTGGTTTGCAATTTCTGTACATCAGAAGAACCAAATTTTTTCTCAAGAGATTGGTAACAGTGTTCACAGTGCTCAGTTCAGTCACAGGTCCTATGTTAAAGTAACAGAGGCTACTTCAATACTTCTGGATAGTCAAAACAGGTCTGGACACTATAGACAAACCCTTGCAGAACTTTTATTGGGAAGTCGTATTTCTTCCTTCAAAGAGCTAATTCAGCCTATACTTGTTGTTTTATGTCTAGAGACTTCTGACTTCTGAGGTCATCTGTTGTATCTGTTTTTTTTGTTGTTGTTGTTTGTTTTTTGTTTTTGTTTTTTTATTGAGAATCTGGGAATTTGGGAAACATTGGGAATCTGATGATATTTGTGCTCAGCTGTTGTTTAAGCCACCTTGAAGACACTCAGCAATCAAGCCTCAACCTAAGTTACTCCAGTATTAGGCTTGGGGTCTGAAGCATGGGGTTCATGTCACAGATTGTCAACACAGATTGTATTGGCTAAGCCAGGGGCCCCGTTCTTGTTAAGTGGAATACAAGTCCAAGTGAAAGAGTCAAAAGCCGCAAAAAAATGAGATAGAAGAAAAATGTTGTGATGATATCACTACATGGGCATCAGTATGGCCAAAAAAGTCCACCTATCTATTTGTAGCTACTAGATAAGCTCACTGTTAGAAAGGACTGAAATCTTGCTTCCACGCTCATGGTGTTTTCTAGTACTTATTAACCAGTTAATTTAAACTTTTCATTAATCACTTGGGAAAGATTTATAACAACTGGTTGATTAAGCTATCCAAATGTGATCTTGGATTTTTAGCTGAATTTGTTTCCTCTCAGAATCACAATTTTAGAAAGGGGGGGAGGGGAAAAGAGCAACAATTATCAAGCATCTGAAGTCAAAGTAACACATGTGAATGGACATTTCTTTGTTCAGGCAGATGTGTTGCCAAATTTTTTCAGCCCAACCTTGCAGTGTTCTCTGTAAATACCTCTGTGCTCTAGGTCCTCTGAACACCTAAGTAAATCCCTTTATAGCACAAAAGTTAATTCAGGAAACAACAAGTTCAGGAGATTGAGGAGAGAAAGGTACATTCCAGAGCCTAATTGCTTTTGTATCCAAGCTACCTGGATAAAGTGCATAGTCTCTGAGTTCTTGTCCTTTATCCTGTCTCTTTTCTTCTTTCCTCTCTGAAATTTGTTCCACAATTAATTGTTGCCAAATCCAGATACCTCAATGACTTTTTGAAGTGTTGATAAGTAAAGAAATATTTTCTAACTTATTTGTCAGCCACGGTCTGTTTCTCAAAGGAGAAAAAAAGACAGTCTCTGGTACTAAATTGTCTTTGATGAATATTAAATTAATTCAAAATAAAGCACATTCAGTTGGAGATTTATAATGAGGAAAAATTCATTAGCTCATTTGCAGGTAAAATAAGTTTTCAAAAGGTTCAGAACTCTATAACAATCAGAAACTATGGCATCTGAGTTATCTTGTTGAGCATAATGTTACAGGTTACATTGACTTAATCAGGATGTACCACGGAGCACGCAGGTGTAGTAACACTACAGAATAAACTAGGATCGATTTAAATTTCATCTAAATAGATAAAAATTGCTGGAAAATAATAGCATTCCAATTAGTTTTAAGAGTAATTTTGCCATTGAAGTGTATGCTCACTATAAAACCCATATTTGTTTTTTAAAGGCAGTAACTAAAGCGGAGACATATGATTTATTTAGAATTGTATAATTCTTTAAGAAATAACTACTCCAATAAAAGTATTTGATGTGAACTATTTTATTATTTCTACAACTATGAAAAATATCTCGCTAGAAAAGTTTCATAAGGTAGACAATCAATATAGCCCAATCTTCCCATATATGTTTATGGAGATTGTGGAACTCTGAAAAACATCTAATATAAAGTTGGTTTAATGCACATATGAGGACAAAAGAACAATCTCTTTTCATTCAGCCATCTACAGCCTGTTCAGTCCAGATGTGGTCTTCTTTAAATCTTCAGTCATGGAAACATTTTATATTTTGCATTTTTTTCTAGAGAATTAATAAAAAGGACCCTGGGAACTATCAACCTGTCAGCCTTACCTCTGTGCCTGGGAAAATCATGAAAAAGATCCTCCCAGAAACTCTGGTAAGGCACATGGAGGATAGTAAGGTAATTCAGGAGAGACAACTCAGCTTTACTAAGGGAAAATCCTGTTTGACCAACCCAGTGGCCTTCTACAACATGGTGATTACATCACTGGACCAGGGGAGGGTTATAGACGTAATTTATCTGGACCTCCAGAGCACCTTTGACATGGCTCCCCAAAAATATCCTTCTCTAAACTGGTGACATATGGGGTTGATTGGTGGACTGTTTGGCTGATAAGGACTTGGCTGGATGGTGCATGCAGAGGACAGTGGTTAGCAGTGTTGTGACAGACACTGATGGTCAAATGTTGTCCCTCAGGGACCCACACTGGCTCTGGTGCTGTTCAAGAGCTTCACAATGCCGTGGACAGTGGGAGTGAATGCACACACAGCAAGTCTGCTGGCACCAGGCTGAGTGGTGCTGCTGAAACACCTGAAGGTCAGGATGCCATCCAGAGGGACTGACACAAGCTCAAGAAGAGGACACATGGGAACCTCGTGTGTTCAGCTAGACCGAGTGGAAGGTGCTGCACCTGGATAAGGGCAACCTCCCTATCAGCACCAGGGGGGATGAGATTCCCCTTTGGGGAAGGACTAAGGGGTGTTGGTTGATGAAAGACTGGACAGAGACAGCAGTGTGTGTTTGGAGCCCACAAAAACAATCACATCCTGAGCTGCATCCAGAGCAGGGCCAGGGATAGAATTCTGCCCCTCTCCACTCTCAGAAGATTCCACCTGCAGTCCTGCATCCAGCTCTGGGGTCACCAGCACAGGAAGGACATCAGCCTGGTGGAAAGAGCCCAGAAAAGGTGCCCAGGATGATCAGAGGGTTGGTGCACCTTTCCTACACCGACAGGCTAAGAAGAGAGGGACTGTGAACCTTGAAGAAGAGAAGGTGCCCCTGCTGCAGTCTTTTTAGTACTCGAAGGGAGCCTTAAAAAAGACTTTTTACAAGGGCATGTAGAGATAAGGGACAATGGTTTTTAGCTGAAAGACAGTAGATTTAGATTAGCTATTAGGAAGAAATTTTTGCTTTGGGGTAAGTGAAGTTTAGATTAGATATTTGGAAGAAATTCTTTGCTGTGAGGTAAGTGAGGCAGTGGGACAGGTTGTCCAAAGAAGCTGTGGATGTGCCATCCGTGCTTCAAGGCCAGGCTGGATGAAGCCCTGAGCAACCTGGTGTAGAGAAAGGTGCTCCTGCCTACAGCAGAGGGGTTAGAACTAGATAACCTTTGAGGGTCTTCCTACCACAGCCATTCTATGATTTGTTACGAGCTTAATTGGAATCTATGCTTTGGCAGGAATGTCTCTTTTCTCCCCTCCTCCTCTTCTATCCTGGTGTCTGTAGGGCTGTTTCTCTCATGACTTCCATGCAACATTTTTTTTTAAATCTTTCCTTTAATGTACTGTCAGAGACACAAAACCATCTTGGCTGAGGTGTGTCCTATGGCGTATCCACTGGACCTGACAGGAACCACGTGTGTCAGTACAGGGAAGCTCTACAGCATAGCTCCTACTCCTCAAATACCTAGCCACCAACCTACACCCAATACAGAGAGGTTTACATGCTGCAATATCTAAGTATACTGAAAAGCAAATAAAATAAATTGAACTCTTGAGAGCTAAGCGGTGGAATATTTTGCTCTACAGAATTACAAGTGATTTGTTTGCTCATTGAAACTATGAAAGCATATTTTACTGTTTATTTGAGAGCATTCGTCTTCACTACATACTACCCCAAACAATTAACTATTTTTTAAAAATCTAACAGTAATTTTTTCATTGTTTCGCTAGCTTGAAAATAAATGTGCTGAATATTTGCCTTTTTTGGAAGAGTTTATTGTAGGACTGGTTACATAGTTATTAAATTGTGAATAAGTAGCAGTTACGATTGTGTCTCATATCAGCAAGGTACCATTTTGTGCAAACAGCTTTCAGCAGTGGAGTTTTGCTGCTAGCAGTCCTTTCTCAACAGGCCAAGTGACACACTCATCATGGTCAACTTGAGCTACATCGTTTCTGTAGTGCTTAAGTCTCACCTTAACCAATAATTGCAAATGATTCTGAATGTCCAGCAACACATGATCCTTTAGGCAATGAATTTTGATTGTTCTGCTCATAAGAGACTTCAAAATATATGAAAAGAGGAACTTTAAATGTCCCCTGATCCTATTAGAGAGTCATTATTCCAGGTCATGAATGCATTGCACTGTTAATGTACTATAATAAATGCTGACAACTATGAAATACCAATTATGGAGAGAGGCAAACAACCACCAAGGTTATACTAAATGATTCATTTACAAAATAATGCAGGAAAAGTTGGATATCTTTTTGTTCATGTCTTGTATACGAGTTTAGATCTTGACTAATTAAAAGGAACCTTCTCTGGAGTTTTGGGTAGTATTTTTTCTTGCACATCTTTTGTCAAAGGAGCTGTCCCAACAGCAGCAGGTCAAAAACTGTTAGTTGTTTTAAGCCATATCTGGGCTTTCCTCTCTAATATTATTACTTCATAAAAAGAAATATTTTTCTTTTTATAATGCTAATTTCCCAGTCTGATTATTGTGCTATACCCAACAGTATGGTGGAAGTTACCTTCCTTTTCATCACAGCTACACACTTCAAACATAGAATTTTTAAAACAGCACAGATATTCCTTCTAATGTTTTGGTCTCAAGGAAAGACATTTTAACCTATTTTTCTTCTTGGCACTCTTTCTAATTTACTGACATAATCCTGAATCATGCTTTGAAAATGTTCCTCATTTCTTATTAGGTGTTGAGATAAAATTAGATATATTAGAAACAGGGCTTTTTCTGGGCTTTCCCACTACCAGGACAAAAAAAGGAAAATATTGACATTGATAGAATTAGAAGTCGAGATGCAAGGGTGCATTCTAATTGTTGAACTACCATGTCTTTGCTTCTAGTTACAGTGACGGTCAAAATCTATGTAAATTAAATGTTACCCTCAAGTTGCCTGTTACTTAACTGCATGAGGTTAGAACAAAATCCATTTCCTTCATAGGCCTTACAGTAGAGTGCAGATATGACTCCAGTGATGCCTGTGCCTTCAGCTAATATTTGGCTTTAGGAAATATTAAGAAACAATAGACTTCTTACTTACAATGAATGAATATTTCATTGTTTTCTTGTTTTGATTTTTTTATCCCCTAGATCAGTGCAAAAACCCCCAGCTCTCTGAGGCTCCAAGCTGAGTTTTGCAGAGAAATTAGATTTGTCCCTTGCTTTATCTTGCCACATCAGACTGGGGTGTAACTTCATTTCTGTCATCTAGTTCATCATGAAAGGGCCTCCAATTAGAATTTCACCTACCATCTACATCTGTTTAAAGCCTTTTCTTGAGTCATCTTGATAAACATGTTTCTGAAGTGTTAATTTGGCAGATAAAAGGTATCTCCATCATTTTTATCTTGCACAAAAAATATCCAGAAAATTGGATTTCAAGGATCAAGTCTAATAAATGACACTGTAAACATATAGAGCTCACAGGAAATGAAGCAAAATTGCAAGGTATAATGAAAAAATAATGCATGCAATGGGAACAATTGCTATCCAAAATGATAATCACCATCTTTGCAAATATAAAGATAACATATGTTCTTACTCCCAGATGCCTCATTCTCTGCTTCTTTCCCACAGATGTTTTATTTTCTTTTCAACTAGCACCTGTGAGAAAATAAACATTAAAAAATTGCAACTATTCTTCCTCCTGTGATCAAGCACTGGAAATATGTGCAGAATAGCATTCAAAAAATGAAGTCAGATATGGACCTGCATTGAAATTTAGCTAATACTTTTGTCTGGTTTAAAATTATTAAAGGCTTATCCACCTAGAATAAAAAACAAATAAAACATATAGAAGTAGAAAAATTAGTCAGCTAGTAAACAGTGATGTTGCTATATTGTTGAGTCTGTCGATGAAAACTGAAGAATAAACTCTCCAAACAATTTACAAGATTGGAAAGCAAACATTAATTTTTTAGCAGCACTGGATGCATAGGGAATTTTCCTAAAGCATGCATAAGGAGCAACATAACAGACCAGGTTGTAACCATGAAGCTAATACATATTTGTCACATTTCTATTATATAGTCTTAACATTTCCTGAATATGTACATACATGCTAATTATTTCCATGAACTTGTTTGGATATGAGTAAAGGTCTTTTGAGGGTCTTTGATGGTCATTTGTGAACATACCATTCTTCAAAATTTCCTTTTACAGTCCCAGACCTTCTGATGAATCTTCTCTCCTCAGGAGTTTCTCAAATGTGTGGTCAGGTAAGGATTTTCTCTTTCCAAGGCACTTCTCTTGTCATTCCTTAGACTGGCATTCTACCTCTGCTCTCACAATCAAGACATCTACCAGTACACATTAGTCACTGATATACATAAATAAGCTGACACAAGACTATGAGTCACAGAGGTAGGGAGTTAGCACAAGGCCACATTAGCCTCTGGTATTTGTACTAAGCACTGTATAGTACTAACCTAAGCATTAATCCCAAATATAGGTATCATACTATTTTGCTAAAGTTAAAAGAATTTTCTAACCTCTCCCCTCAAGTATTTATAGATTTCTTCTTAAAGAAATATAACCCAATTGGTTACATGAGTTTTTTGTTTGGTTGGTTGCATTTTTTTATATTTTATTTCTTTGAGAAAATTTACTAACAAGTGCTAGGCTTTTGTCAAGAAATAATTATTTTGATGCTCATCAAACTTGATCAAAAATGCTGGAGATTATTAGCTGCACAGTTCCACTAATGTCTATATCTTTAAAGAAGTGAATGCTATCATTTAAAGATCCGTTTTGCCAATATCTTTTAACTTGCCCCATTCAACCCTCTCATTTTCACTCAATAACTCCTGAGCAGGAACATACATACTGTGCAGACACAGTGCAGTGCATCCAAAATATATCAGTTCAATTGTTTATGTGATGAACCATTGGGCTGTGCTTGCACAGTAAGACCAACAGATCCAGAACGCATGACATTTATTGCAAACTTTTTGGCATCTGTGCTTTCTCCAAGAGTTTGTAAGGGATTGCTCTTTCATGTAACAACTGGATCTGATGTTACTATCAGGAAATAAAATAAAACACGATGTGGTCAATTTTTTCAAGGGATCAAACAGAACTTTAAGACGAAAAATCTCTCTTGATCTCCTGTAGAGCTGAAGTCCGCAATGAGATGGTCGTCATAAAAGTAGTGCTCAAAAGAAAAGAGATCCTTTAAATTAGACTCCAGTCACACCACCTGTGAATCTAGCAGCTGAACTAGAAACTGTGTCCTTTGGCTAGATGCATGAGAGTAAGGATTATGGCACTTCAATTCTGTATTTACTCTAAGTTTCTCTTCAGTAGCTTTGTACTCCAAGCAACGCAGCACCGAATGCCACATCCATTGCCAAGTGATGTGTGCTGACAGTAACTCAAGTGTTCCTGGCCAGCAGTGAGACTGAAGCTGCATGCTGCAGTCTAACCTCATTTGGTTTGTGCTTCAAAGAGTTATTAGTGAGTAGAAGGTGTCAAGCATATCTAATGGTGATGGTGAAATGTAGCAGAGATCCCTATCACAGATGCACCACGTACAGTCATATACACCACACTCAACTCACTTTGTCTGGCATCTTCTTCAGTTGCAATAAAAGGTAACATACAAACTCATGTAACCTTCATTCCCTTTTTCTGTGTTGCTCTTTTATGGTCAGTTTCTGATTACTGTTTCTATGAGGCATGTTATTGTGGGAGACAGCACAGAAAGCAGAGATCAGAATGAACAGCTTATGTATGTTCCTCACATTGACTCCAGTTCAAGTACGTATGACTCAAGCACAGACATTCAACTAGCACAAATGCTCTCTTGCTACTAACGTGAAGGCAATGTCTCCCTCTTGGCCTTCTTTCTCTAAGAAGGGATAGGACCCTATAAACTCAAGTGTGTCAGTGCAATTCATCACTCATCCTTGCTGTCCTACATCGGTGATGCCTGCTCTCTCTAGGCTACTGCTGCAGGCTATGTCTTTCAGCACTGCAGAAGAAAAAAAAAACCTTTCTGAAACATAATAAAAGGGATAACAGCACAAAAGAATCTGCTAATGGCCAAACCTTTCTGTCAGTCCACTTCCCATAGGCTGCTTTGCTGGGTTTGAATTGTAAAGACAGCTAACAAAGATGTGCTAGTCAGTGCTGGTGTCATGGTTATTGCTTGCTTGGTACCTCAAGTGCTCTCCTGCAAAATGACTGCCTAAAGGTAAGCATAATGGTTACCGACCTGCAAATGCCAATCCCACGATGGGACAAGCCATGCTGCTTCCTTTCTCTCATTTCCTTGGCAATGTTAAAGAACACAGAACAGGTAGAAATACAGAGTATTGACTATTCTGACTATACCCAGGCACTCTAGCTCCTTTTCTGGTCTTATTAATTTATTTACTGGTGGGCTGAATAAAGAATAAGGGCACAAAGCTTAGGCTATCCAGTGTTGCAGACAGTGAAACTGCTGAGAAGGAGGAATACATTTATTTCCAGGGCATCAAAGCTATGGTTCTTTGCCAGTACCCAGCAGTGTTTTATATATGAATAGTAAGTGATCTTTCCTTTAAAGCCTAACACCTTTGCACAGCCATTTAGGTGTACATGACATAGCTGATCCTTCTGTAGTTCAGGGCATTATTACAGGGCATTTGTACTGTGAAAAATTAATTTGTAGTGGGATGCATTAGAGTCTAAAGCAATACTTCAATAAGTTACATTATTATTTCTTCTATGCTTTTATCTTCTCTCCAACCAATCCTCATGCTTCAGGGCATATTCTGATTAGCAGCTGAGAAAAGGGAAAAAAGAGATTCCCAGTTGTGTAAATTTATATTATTAGATGAATTGTGAAATTGGGCAGTTTCCCTGAAATATCCAGCAGAACTAGGAAGAGGATGCTATTTTAGATGAGCTGCTGATGTGGTTTTGCAAATCCTCTGGAATAGGTTCTAACACTGAAAATAGTTTTCTCTGGTTATTAAGAACAACTTGTCTGCATCTATTGGGTAGAAACAACTGAAAGTTTCCCTCTGGGTTTTGTTGTTCATTTGCTTTTTTTTTAATTAGGCATTGCTCTGTTGGCTCTCCCCAAGTTATACAGATGGGGTAGGCACTCTGATGATTACCAACACAACTCTTTAGCCTGTGGTCTTTCCCAAACACAGAAAAGCTGGCAGGAGGCAGCAGTGGTGGCTTGAATCTATTCATTGATTTTAAAGGACTTCGGATCAGGCCAGTAGGCACGGATCTGTCAGGATTCTAATTTAACTGACATGTACCATTATAAAAGGCTTCATCACTGGAGGGAAGTGGATGAGACTGCAGTTAGGTGCACTGGAGAATAGATAAGATGTGATTTGATATCCTTCCATGCAAGCAGTGGTTGAAAGGTCTTGCACAAGCTTCAGAGATTCCTTGATCTTCAGCGTAAAGTAGGACGGAATTTTCCCCCTCCCATTGCTCCTTTCCCAGTTTTATGATAAAGTGGCAACATTAATGAGGAAAGCAAAAATATGGTAAGGGATTTTTTTGAGAGAGCATGAAAGAAATACGGGTCTGTCAATTTCTCTTCTCCATTCTACGCCTCTTCATATTCTACTAATGGCAAATCCTAACCCTGTTTAATATGGGATGCATTTAGAGAATGGAGATCTTGCCTCTAGACTGATTTTCAGTGTTTTATGTGGCCTTGGCAGTGAGATAATTCCCCAGTGAGACATGATAGCACTGATACAGTTCTCAAAAAGCATTCAAATTGAATATTTGTGGGTAAACCTGCCAACAGTAAATCACTTTTGGTCCCTTCAAGTGCAAACAAGATGTAATATTTTAGCTTTGGAACGTATTTTTATAGCCCGTGTGGGCCTGAGTGACATGTCTGCTGAGTAATGTAGTTTTCTTTCAGTGAATTACTTGCTGTTTCTTCAAATATGTAGTCTTTCCAGCAGTGCACAATAGAAGCTCTTTAAGCAACCGATCTGCCACCAGAAGTGATGAAGGTCACTTGCTTGGAAGTACAGAAACCTTGTTAGAGTCAATATGTGCAAATAGCTAAGTGAAATACATTTCCTATGACAGCCATAGCCCTAGCAGAAATGCCCATGGAGAAAGCAATAGATCAACAAATGGCATCGCTTTATCTATCACTGGATGCAGCTGAAGCTGTGGTGTGGAGTAGGGCTGTGCTTAAGCCCTTATTGCATGACTTTCCTTTCCAAAGGTGAGGCTGTGCTGCTGTGTGCAGAGGGAACAGAGACATGGAAGCATTTTGGAATTTCTGTAACAACAAGTGCATTGTATGTTAAAACCAAGGGACAAATGCAGATCTTAATTTCAAAGACATAAAAGATTCCCATCTGATCCAACAATTTTATGTTAGGGTTATCTTATATATCCTTAATGCTTACTAAGTTTGTGAGGTAAAGAGAAAAAAGTGGCTGTAGACTTTATGCTTACAGATTCCTCATATCTTCTGGTTACCAATTTCCTTGAAATAAGAAAAGACTGTCTGAAAGGCGAACCAAAAACTTTTCTTTCATCTCCAACTCATCCAGAATTCTGTTTACAGTAGATACAGTTGTTTTGAAAAAGAAGCTCTTTCAGCACGTTCTTTAAGTGCACCTGAGAACAAATACTCAGAGCAGTATTAACACTTCTGATAGGACCAATATTTTTTGATTTGTTGGTGTTTTAGAGATTCATCGACATGACTGGCTGGCAAATCAAAATAGACTTGAAATTTCTATGTATCAGTTCACTGGGTCACTGTATACTTAATATCACCTACTTGCCTAATATGATACTTGTAATAAAATTTTATTTTTTAATTTACTTATTATGAAATGCAACGAAAGTTGTTTCAGAAGCAAAAAATCAGAGAATGCAAGCAACTGAATTTACTCAAAGTCTATAGGTTTTTCCAAATTAATTTTCAACTTGTGTTCTAATTTATATTCTTTAAAGATTATTTATAGTTAGCTATCCAATGTTTCATATTTCTTCATCCTTGGCCTTCGCTTTTTCACAGGACAGGAAAAGGCATAGTTTTATGTTACTATGTTAGTTTTTTTGATGTTGCCTGTTTACAGCCCTCTGACGAATAATAAGAAATTATATAGTTTTCCCATGAACACGTGCCATGTAAAATGAGATCACTGACTTTTCTCTGAGATAGTACCAAAGAAGTTATTGCTGTCTTAGAAGAGATTGTCAATTTTCATGCCTTAATTCAGCACGTGTTCAGTAGTACTAAATGCTTAGCAAAAATACTTACAAAAATTGAATGCTCAGTTTTTTCTCACATGCGAAAAAAAAAAAGAAAACACTATGGTTGATCTAGTGTTAGGAAATCATACTAATGAGGGATAAAAGTAGAAAAATTATTTGATTAAAACCTCTTTTTCTGCTTATTCAGTTTATATAAGAGGGCATCCTTCCTGTCGAACCTGATTTCCTTCTACAGCAGGATAACCCATCTTGCAATGCCAGCAGGTGTAATCTTTTGGACTTTTGGACAAAAGCAAAGCTTTTGATACTGTCTCTCTGAATCTTTCTGGATAAATGTTCAGCATACAGCTGAATAATTCAACGTGCAAGCAGCTGGTCATGGGTCAGTCACAAAGTTGTACTGGGTGAGGGGACATCAGACTGGGGTCCCCTCACATTAAGGTTCTGCAGGACTCCATCCTCAGCCCACTTCTCTTCAACACTTCATTAATGACTTGGACACAGGACTTGAAGGAATACTAATTAAATTTGCCAAAAGCACTAACTTGGGAGGAGCTGTTGATTCCCGAGAGGGAGAGACCAGAAAAAATTCATCAACAAATTAGAGAGATGTGCAATCCTCAGTGATATGAACTTTAAAAAGGCAAGTGCCAGATTCTGGACCTGTGTTAAGATCCAGTTATTGAAGTTATTAGAAAGAGGACTCTGCCTGAATTAGGGTGCAAATAACACCATATGCCAGAGTCAATTGTATGTGTTTATTTAACAGTAAGTGTATGTGAGAGAGAGAGAAATAGAAAGAAATAGAAAAGGGCTGGTGGAGAGAGAGAGTGACAGAGGGACAGATTAAATACATACTCTGTACATAACAACAGTATTCTTTTGATCCTCTCCTTCTCAGTGGTGGGAGTCCTGGTAGGAATGCCCAGGTACTTTCCCTGGAGGAAACAAGTTTGACACAGTCTCTTCCAACAGGCTCTGGATCTATTGCATCATTTTGCATCACTTGCCTCACATTGCAATTGTCTGTTGCAAGGCCTCAGGAATGAGTCTGGGGGACACTTTGGGGGTCTCTAATGGTTTTTGATGCCACCTCAGCTGCCTCTCTCTTGAATATCCCACGTGGATGTGTGCTCCCCAGCACAAGGGTTTCTCAAAACTGACCCAGTTTGCGTAAGGGAAGATGGGTGCTATTTCCCTCTGGCCAGGGTTATGCTATGCCCACAAAAACTCTCCTTCTCTCTCCACCAGGTTGTAAAGGAGTGTGAGCAAACCTGGCCTTGACAAATGAGTCTGTGGGCTGTGGCCTTCCCCCACCTGGGATTCAGCCAGAGCTAATTTTCAGCACACTGCTGAGTTTGCCTTTCCTGTAGATATGCTCTCTTCCCTGAGTCCCGTTTCTTCTCCCTAGACCTGAGATAATTGAACAATAGTGTCTCCTTTATCTTATCTCAAGTTCCCATTAGGTGGCTTAACTCATAGTCCAAAACTCCAGTCAGAGTATTGAGGTAGGGGTGGGCTTTGGTGGTTGCAGCTTTGCCATAAAGGGCAAAAAAATCCTCTAAAACAATGTTTAAACCATTACCCATAACATTTCAGTCTCTCACAACCTGGTACAGGAGCACCTGGGGTCACTTGGTTTGTTCAGCCTAGAGAAGAGGAGACTGAGGAGAGACCTCATCATGTTCTTCAAAATCCTCATGAGGGGAAGTGGAGGGGCATGTGGAAATCACTCTCATGACCAGTGACAAGGTTTAAGGAAGAAGATGAAGCTGAGTCAGGAAAGGGTTAGGTGAGATGCCAGAAAAACATTTTTCATCTGAAGGATGACTGGGCACTGGAACATGCTCCCAGGAAAGTGGTCACAGCACTGAGCCTGTCTGAGTTCCAGAAATGCTCTCAGGCACATAGTGTGATTCTGGGGGTGTCCTGCACAGGGCCAGGAGTTGGACTCAATAATCCTGATGAGTTCCTTCCAACTCAACATATTCAGCTGTTGTACAATTCTGTGATATTGTTTTACTGACCTTCTACTGCCCACTAGGATAACCAGCCTGAGCAAGTTTTTTAAAATTTATTTAGAATGTAAACAAAAACACCAAAAAAGAGAAAACATAACAACTCATGTCAGAGAGCTGGTTTCTTAGTTCATAAAAAACCATATTTGTCTTTCTTTCTTTTTAGGTGGTAGTACATGAATATTATAACAAATGACAATGGAAAAAAAGGTGTAACTCCTAAACATGTTTGACTTAAAAGTTGGTTGGTTTTTCACTCATCCTCTCCTAAAATTTCCATACTAGCCACCAACAGATGAGCAACCACTACAGATCCAGTACTGCAGAAACTAGAAAAGGACACAAAAAACATACAAAGAATATCCCTTGTAAATTAGCCATCTTCTTCCTCCTTGATGCTATAATGCATAAAATCTTCAAGTAGCATTTAACTAAATCTAGAAGTGCTCCAACACAAATGTAGACAGGCAGAAATCATCAGATACTTGCCAAGATCCACTACAAAGAGAGGCTGCAAAATTGCTATAATTGAAACCAAGCAAGGCTGGACTTGACATCCATCTATTAAGATCAATTAGGAATAATTAAATCATGATGCATGGTGGAGTAGATTAACTCTTCCAACCAGGTGATAATAACATCATTTCCCCTTTAGCTCAAACAGCCAATATTGTAGATCTTTTTTCAGTAGGAAAGAAAATTGATTATGTGAACCTACAATATTCTTTGATGTACTCAAGTTTATTCTCAAAGAGTACACTCAGTCTTTTTTGTTTGAAAAAATAGAAATAAAAAATGGCAGGCAGTTTTCTGGCATGCAAATCTCTAATATTGAGCATGTTTGGGGTGTTTTAACAAAGCAGGGGTGCACACATTCCTCCTGCTTGCTGGTACAGACACACAGGTATGGTTTTTGTTTTCCAGGTGTCTTTAAACACACTCAGAGTCTGTCAGCTACTCCTCACCTTGCAGCTTTAGAAAATACAATGACCCTACATCTAAACAGCAGACTACCTACTGAGCAGGAGCATGCAAGCTGGTGAGTCATCACAATGCAGTGCTAAGTGACTGTACAAGGTGTGCTGACTGCAGGGCCCTGCTCACCAGCAAACCCTGGCTGGGTGTCTGAAATCTGCGCTTCAGCTGCTGCGGCTATCTCTTGCCAAACTTCTTGGGTTTGTTACATTTCAAAAGGTAATCTACCTTTCTTCCACTTACAGGGAACAGGGAGTGTTCATGTGGGTTTTAATATATTCATTTTCTCTTCACAAGACCAGCTTAATAATGGCAGATGTTAATGCCTAGCATAATAAGAGTGAATAGAGAACTGCACTGTTAAACAAAAATATTGATCCTGGTGGGTGGGGACTAGTCTGAGATTCAGTAGTTACAGCTTCTGTTTCAGTCTCCAGAACAGACTCCAACAAAATGACAGCAAATTACTTAATCTCTCTGAGTTTTAGTGCCCATGGATCAAGCAAAAGGGGCAATACCACACCTTTTGCAGAGACTGAACCCATGGCTACTCTTAATTGTTATTTGCTATTAATTTGATTCAAGACCTATGGAAATCAATCAAAATATTTCTATTGACTGTCCAAACAAATTAATCATATTTTTATGCACCTAGTAATATGGTTTTTTTTTTCTTTTTCATGTGAGGGGGTGTAAATGGCTGCCTGCCAAATAACCTGAGGTGATAGATCCAGTGAGAATGGGTAGGACAGGGCTTGAGAGGATTGAGGAACAGAAGGAAATGCTAACTAAGGTATTAATTGTAAAAATCACCTTTTTAAATTAGATATTTTCCAAATCATATTAGGATGAATTAAAAGGGTAACAGAACTGATTAGAAAAATAGAATAGGCAAGTTATCTGCTAAAAAGTGTATAGATAATTAAGCTTTGGGCAAAAAGCATCCTTTCTCCTTGCTCTCACCCCTGCCTCCAGCAGGGCTCTGTTCTGTACAATTGTATACATGCTAACTTTTCTGCATAAAATGCACAAAGAGTTCCTCAGCTGATACTTAGCTTGGTCTTGTGAATGCTACCCAAATTACAAAATGAATGCCCTATAAAAAATTACTGTCTACAGTATTATGCAAAGTTCATTGTAAAAGTAGTCCTACATTTTTCATTCAATGTAATATTTAAGGGTGCTTATCCAAATGGTTTTTTTTCCCAGTATACCTAGCCCATCAAAACTCAGGTGTAATGTGTGCAATCACCTCTGCACATGAACATTTCTACTGCAGAGGATTTAATGTGCTGAAATTACTGTCACATACAACTGTTTCATGAATCAGAGAAGAAGTAAAATAATGCATCATACACAAAATATAGTTAATCAATTTTGAATGGTTCCTGACCATCAGCCTTCCTCAAAAGCTTGCGAGTGCTTCTTTGTGCCTTATAAAGCATACAAAATGTGCTCTGTTTGAGTTTGAAGTTAATAAGTTCTTACTGTTCTGTAAAACAGTAACAAATTAAGAGACTGAAATAAAATCACACAGGGAAGCGAACTTTCTAACAAA
The DNA here is from genome assembly GCA_034336665.1 of Luscinia megarhynchos. Lineage (NCBI taxonomy): Eukaryota > Metazoa > Chordata > Aves > Passeriformes > Muscicapidae > Luscinia > Luscinia megarhynchos. Next base: position 58,267,538 of record CM067592.1, read on the forward strand.
AATTGCATGTAGAAACTCTGTGAATATCAAACATACCAGTAATTAAAACTTTTTCTTCATTTTTCTCCCTTTCTTATTAATAACTACTACCTATATTCCAGAGGTTAGGAAGATGAAGCAAAATCACATAAATTTTTTCAAACTGTAAAATCAGTTGGAGATTGAGCAGCATGCTGCCTGTCAGTGCTACTAGATAAAGCCTGGTATTAAGAAATGGCAGCACAGTAGAAAAAGATTGTTTCAATTTCGTTTTATTTCAGCTTACAGGGAGTGACTAGAGGATATGTAATGCTCTGTGTACATTCCCCATTGATGTAAACTTGAGAAGGCATGTCTGTTTTAGACTGGCATGGAATATCCATACTAGAATTGAAGGGTAGAAGGGCAAATGGTATTTGTTCCCTGATAATCAGCTTTTCATAAACAGCAAACCCATTTTCAAGATGCATGTCTATTTTATTTAAGAAAAAAACCTGGAAAAATCTCTATAACCAAAATACACACTGTGCTAGCACCTGGTTGAAATTGAAGTGCTTTACACTGTATTGGAGATCCTAGATAAATAAACTTCCATTTTATTATGTGGAGAAGTAAATGATTGGAAGCAACTTTTTAAAAGGCATAACATTTTATTTCTGTCACAGATATTAACTACTGTAAGAATATGGATAAGAATAATTATGCAGCCTTCCTATTAGGAAATTAGAAAGTAAAGTGGATGGACCACAGTTACTTCTGCTGGAGAGAGCTTGTCTTCTGCTGGAGGCAAGCAGAAAGAAGTAGTCACATGCAACAGATGAATACTACACTCCAATACCCTGATGATAAGGGTTCTTATTCAAACAAGATTTTAAAACAGTAGCAAAAAAACAATAACTAAAATTTGCTTTTGAAAGTCATAGCAACTTTGCTCTCTTAACCTTACTAGGTTAAGAACTACTCAAGTACTCATGAATACAGGTCCTTTTAGAACATTGTCATCTACCACTATTTTTTTCAAGCTGAGAAATAGACTTAAAGAGAAATCTGCATGCATCCACTGTTCTTTAACTGTGTACTCAGAGAGAGGGAAAGACAAGTGATCATACTCCAAGGATGGAAAGATTAGTCTGTGCATCACTTTCACTATATTATTATCAATATATGATCCATAATAGTTTTGCCTGTCTGCAAAACATGCAAAAATAAATATGGTATAAACACTGTTAAATAAAAGAGTGCTGCATTAAATAATATGACCTTGCTACCTTTTAGTTGCAGTGTTAGAGTACAAACTTATTTTAATTAGCAGTCAGCAGCCAGACTGTAACTTCACTGAAGGAGCATTGAAGAATCACTGCCTATTAACAACCCAGCGGTAAGTAAGCCAGTACAAATACTTATAACCAAATAGTGTACATTTCAGGAGTGGAGAGGATTAGCTATTGGGCACACAACACAGTGGAGGAAATTGCTTTATTCCCAGTACTGCTGGGTACCAGGAGGCAATCACTATGCCTCTAGCCCATTAACAGCATTCAGAGTGTTGCTTCCCATAGAAGGGGTTATTGGCTAACCACTGGGTGACCAATTAAAAGCTATGAATAAGTCCCAAACCAAACAGCATGGGGCCTGTTTGTGGCACAGTGGTATCATTACTAAAGTGAAAAACTTGATGAGAAAGGAGCATATTTAATTATAGAACTATACAAATGGCTAATTAGGACTATAAAGTGAAATGAATGACTTTCCAGTGGATTTTTGAACGTTACTGATAACTGCTCAGCTTCTTTGGAGACCATGAAAGTGATCTACAGTGCTAGCCTACGTGTTATAGTAATGAATGGATCTTCATTACTGGGGACATGTTTGACCTGGTTGCTCAGTTAGCATGGGCAGTCCTCGATTCTGCTCCCTGCAAGGGTTCTGGTGCAGTCCCTGCTCTGCTGTGAGCTTCACTTGCTTTCACCCCATTCCCACAGGTTTAGAGGCAAAAGCATTACCTGCAATTGAAAGCACCTCTCCCTTTGAAGTCAAGTGTCTCACTAATTTTGCAGAAGCTTAGACCCATGCTTAGATTTGGCCTTTAAAATTACTAATGGGTTTGAAAAAAATCTTTCCCCTTCATATCCCTCCCCAGGATCTTGCAAACTCCTGCACCTGTACCAGTTATTTTAATCTTTACTGCACAAAGTAGAGATTCCTTTAAATTACTTAGTCTAGCTTCCAAAAGAGACCCCAGAGCCCAATGATTTCTTAATGAGTAGTGAACTTTTCATTTCTTCACTACATGTATCCCCAAAATGAGGAGAGGAATGTTTCTACTTCACAAAAATAAAGAGACCTGATTTTAACTGAGCTTTTCTCCAGCTGTGTAAGCACTCTGAGGCCTAGAGAGGATGCTTATCCAGGCAAACAACCCGTGCAATTATTTATTGACTTGATTAGTGGCAACAGAAAAAGGAGAGGCAGAATTTCAGTTAGTGCAGTGGGCACATTCTAGAGCTGCATAAATGTGTTACAATACATCCATATCACACAAAGCAGCAAAGACAGAGCAAAGCCTGGCCATTGGAGTCCCTCAGTGCTGACAAAAACTCTTGCAAGTAATAGGTTTAGTGGTACAAGAGTTGTGCTGCCAATTTTTCAGACAGTGTCCCTAGACTCAGTGAAGAGGGGGGTCTTGCACATTCAGCATGCACAAAGACCTGGGAGAAGTTTGTGGGCATGCATCCCAAACCAGAAACTGAGCTCGTTACTTCTCAGTTGAGCTTTTGGTGGGCTTTGTCTGCATTTCTCAGTCTGCAAAAGAAAACTGTTTCTCCTTCCTGATTGCCAGGCTTTTCCACCCTGAATGATCAGTGCTAAAGGCTTGAAAGGTTTAACATCACCCTTACACTTTATGGCCTCCCTTTCATCACACCCATTATCAAAGCACACCAACTTTTCTGCAAGCAACTGCAGATATTAATGCAGTTCCTTGTTGGCAAATGGAAAATTAATTAATATTTCCAATAAATAGCAATCTCAATTAGATAAAGTTGCTTAAGATGCCTTTCTGCCCTAATCAAGTCATGAGGCTCTGTTGAGTTCTATTGTGATTTAACAATGCACCATGGAGATGATAAAATACTTCACTGGGGCTGAATTTGAAGTTTGACTAACCTATTCTTTTAATCTCTTTCAAAGTGATATAAACCACTTTCTTAGCTTTAATACCTTATGAAATATGAAGTCTAGGCTATAATAATATCAGTTCAGGTTGGTGTTTTAGTTTTTTGGGAAGGTTGTTTTTCTTTTTTGGGTGGGGTGTTGGCTGAGTATTTTTTTCTTTGTTTTGTTTTTTTACCAAGGCTTGCCAACAGATGGTTGTGGATCTGCTGTTTTACAAGCCTATAAAAGACAGCAATCTCAGCAACGGGAGACCTTCTGGCTTTACCTACAGTGTCCAAAGTACTTTTCTCAAGAATTAAGAAATTCTCAAAAGCAGCAGAAAATTATCACCAGAACACACATGATACACATAACATTACAAACAGCAGCTTCAAGGATATTTCGGATCCTGAGTTTTTTCCCTGAAAAATCTACTACATTTTTTTTCTGCAAAAATAAAATAGAAAATCATTCTTTATAGGGAGACGATTTAAGGAACGTATTGCCTTGGAAGTTTTATATGGAGTAAATCATAAAACTGGCCTGTGATTGATTAGTACATGATGGTATTGAACAGAGAAGTACAAAAAAACATTATTATGAATCTTTCAATACTTTTCTGAATTTGAAGTTTATCCACAGATGTTTATATTACAGATGCTTATATTAATGAAAATAGTTCTTTACATAGAATCAAGTTTTCTCCATGTTTTACTTCTGAAGACAGAATAATGCTGGAAGATAATTTTTCACACCAATATAAATCACATTATGCAGCAGAAATCACAATAAACATTTTTCATCTTTGACCTCAAACTGTAGCAAAAAATCCATCTTCAGAGCTGAAATTTTTTTTGCAAATATTTATTCTATTGATTTCCTTTATTAATTGATATGCAGTGAAAAGCAGACAATAAAGTTGTGAAGTAACTAATGTTCAGAGAAAGTGTGGGAATATTTTATCTTATCATCAACACAGGAAACACCATTCTTAGTAGTGTGACTGTGATCGAGGGAAGAGGTGTAGAAATTGTAAATTGGTGAGTGATCAGATCTTTAAAAATTACAATTCCAGCTATGGTGTGCAGAATACTTTATTTATGCCTTAAGAAAAGATCAGAAGTGTGAGCTGTTTTAAATTTTCTCATGAACTTTTCATTCCTAGTATGTCCAGTAGTCTGTAGCTCCCCTGGTCATTGATAAAAAAATTGCTATGATTGTATTCTCATATGGACTATACAATTTCATAAAATCATAAATTTTTCATTTTTAATATGAAACTAAAAAGGTTTCCTTTTTATGCTGAACAACTGTAGCAACTGAACAGATTGTACACAACATGGATTCTTAAAAGCAGCAATGGCAGCAAGCATAGTAATACAATTTATCATTCCACACTAATATGAACACCTAGATATAATTTACTGGTGTGGTATCATGCATAGGTTAATGTCTTAGAGAACTAAAGCAAAAAAACTCCATTCAATGCCTTAAATGCCTTGTTGTCTGAGCAAGTTAATTTTCAAATAAATGGTAGAAAGGTATTTCATGACTACCTGTGGATCCAGTGATGGTCACTGCAATTTGAGTGTTTGTTGGTCAAGACAGTGATTGTAGTCTTGATCCATTTGGGCAGGGAGGAGCCCACAAAACACAAATTTCAGTTGTCAAATTTCAAATTTAATTTATGCCCAGGCTGGATGGGAATGCCCAAGTACCTCCCCTAGGCTGGGGAGTTGTGCACTGTATGATTCAGTGCTGTGGGTCATGGGGCACTTCAAGGGTCTCTTACAGTTTATGACACCTTCTAAGGCATGACAGCAGCCTCTGACATCAGCATAGTTGACCCAATTATGCCCCTGAGAAGTGATTAATACCATCAGGATAACTCTTAATGAGCCAGTACCTCCCGGGGGAAGTTTTCACACCTGAGCCAGCTACGTAAGGGAGGACAGTGGCATGACACCAGCTTGTAACCTCTGGTGTTGGGTGTGCAACCCTTCTGCACCAAGGCAGGTGCATTGCATATCTTCAGAAAAGGACCCACTGCTTTTGCAAATGGCCAAGTGTTTTGAGTCACTAGCCATTAACCTTCCTACACTTGCCACTTTCTTGTATATTCAAGCAGAATAGCACATTTGATAAAGGTTGTCTTGAAGAAAGGCAGACAGATCAAATTTGATCCTAACTTAGTGGAAGGTAGATTGCCATAAATTTTAAATTTTTGCCTCTATTCTACTCAACTTCTTATAAATGCTCCTCTTGCTTCGTATGATGAAAATACTTGCCACTATAATCCTATTTGGTTGAATAGCCAAATCAATATACTAGTCTTCTAATTTACCATGTTTGTCAATATTCTATTCTTTAATTAGAAAGAAAGGGATAGCAAATATGCAGTTTCTTTCTTAAGAATATTCATGTAAACTGAGGCTCCAGTGCTGAAATGATGCAAAAAAAGATGTGGCTAAGCTGACATAAAGTAAAAAATTGAAATTCCATCTCCCCCAAAATGCAGTGTGATGGGTTGGCCTTTGCTATTTTCCAGGTGGACCACCAAGATACTTTATCCATCCCTTCCTGGACGGAGGAAAAAATATGAAGACAGGCTCTGGGGTTGAGATAAGGACAGGGAGGGATCAGCCACCAATTATTGTCATGGGCAAAATCGGCTTAACTTGGGAAAAATAATATAATTTATTGCTAATCAAATCAAATTAGGAAAATAAGAAGTAAGAATAAATATTATAGCACCTTTTCCCCATCCCTCCCTTCTTCCTGGACTCAACTTCACCCCAAATTCTCTACTTTTTCTGTCTCCAGGGCTATAGGGGGACACAGAATGGGAGCTGCAGTCTTTTCATGGTGTATTGTCTCTGCCACTCCCTCCTTACACACTTGTCCTGACCAAGTGTCAGCTACTCCCACAGCAAATAGTTCTCCACAAACCTTTGTGAGTCCTTCCCACAGGCCACAAACTCTTTCACAAACTTCCCCCACCTGTGTCCCTTCCATGGGATCAGTCTTTCAGGCACAGCCTGCTCGAGTGCGGCTCCCCCATGGGGCAAGAGTTCTTTCTCTCACGTGTTCTCCTCCTTTTTCAGAGTTGTAGTTGTACAGTTCTTTTTTTTTTCTTTCTTAAGTGCTTTATCCTAGATGTATTACCACTGTTGCTGACTGACTCAGCCTTTGCCAGTGGTGGAGCTGTTTTGGAGCCAACTGGCCGCAGTCCTCTCTGATATGAGGCATCTTGTTACAGAAGCTACCCCTGCAGTCCCCCCCTTACCTAAACCAGGCATAAATACCAAATATAAAGAGCTCTTTTCAGCCAGTAGAGACCAATGGATGTTTCAATATTGAGAGGACTGGAGAGACTTCTGGAAAGAGACATGAATAAAACCCCAGTAGTTGCCAAATTCCTGTAAATAAGTTTGATTTTTGGGAATTAGAAAATAAATTACAATGCAAAACCCTAGTATTTATTATATTATATAGTATATATTACATGCCTATTAAAAAATCCATGTTGGTCTAAATACTGGAATGCTGGGAAGAAAATAAATGAAATTTAAATCATCCCTAGAAGTTTAGTTTACAGAAGCATTTATTGTGAAGGCATTTGCTGCTGAATAAGTGTATGTTAGACAGCTGATAAATTAATCAGTGAAGCACTAGATCTCAATGTCTGAGCCCTTTTGAGAAGTGAGAAATGCCAGCTTGGACACATTTGACATACTAATGCAGCTAGATGTCTTCTAGACAGACACATGATTGAGCCTGTGCACCTTGAAGTGGAAGTTCAGAACTCTCTCTTGGATGGTATCAGCAAAACACCGAAGTTTTTGGCATGTTCAAAATTTTGAAGTTTTATATTTATCTGATAAGATTAGCTCCCACAGAACAATGACACAACTTGATTCTTAGCTAAATGGCTGCCTAACTGTGACTTCTTTTCTGTGGGTTTGTTGCTTTGGTTTTTTTTTTGGACCTAAAATTATCCAAGATTACTTTAAGGAAGATGATTAACAACAATTTTCTGTCCATAAATGAGCATTTAAGAGAAAATATTTATGAAATGGTTTATACTTTTGAATTGATTACAAATGTTTTTTACCAATATCTGACGCCTACTTTAAAAAAATATACGTCATACTCATGGCCTTCATCACTGAGTTCCCTTTTCTCTTAATATGCTGAAGAATGAATTTTTATTCTGTTTCCAAAAATGTGCTTACAATATTAAGATGCAGACCAAAAGCTAAAAATTGTGGAGGAACTATAAAATACTTTCAGGTCAAGCTACTGTGGTTCTCATAAATGTACTACTATGTGATAGTCAAAGGATTTCTTTCAAGCAAATTCAGATGATAATAATGATTTTTCAGTTGGGTCTTCAAGGTTTTCAGTGTATTTTACTGCTGATTTTCTTTAGAGGTGGTAGTTTTTTCATATGGTTCATTTTCTAACACCAGCCAGAAATCATCTTCAGTAATCTGAGAGGGAAGGAGTTTTCAGAGACAAGGACAACACCTTTCCATCCCTGTGTGTACACATGCTCCTGCAAACTATGCTCAGTGATTGACATCTTCCTGTGCTTACTACAGTATCTTATCAAAAGTGATGGAAAAGTGCCGTGTGGTTTTTTTAATTCCCTTTGAAAATCTAATTTTGTGTTTAAATTGTAAGCAGCACAGTCAGCTTGGAATATCCTATCTAAAATAGTTTCAGTTCAACCTGAGAGTAATAAGTGTGACTTGTAAGGTAAACTGAATAGCAAGGGTGGCAAAAGTGAGATTTCTATCAGTTTACTGTTGCCTCAAATTTCACAATGATTTTGGCCTTTAAACATATCAAAGATCCTTGTTTCTTACAGAGAGAAATATGAAATGCATTTTAATATTTAATATATTTTTGGAAAATATTCTTATATAATTTCATTTCAAAGAAATTTTCATTTTGTTGTTGGTGCAGTGCTGTTTCATGGAAGAGTAATGTTGGCATATTTCCTTTTTTTTTTGGATGGTGGTTGGTTAAATGATGGGATTTCATTTCTTGACGTCTGTGATAGGTGCAAATAAAAAAGAGGTTTTGTTTTGAAAATTAGAGCCCTGGTACTTTAAAGGGTAATTATTGTTCCATCCAAATATCTCAGGAGTTTCTTGCTTTGGCCAATATTTCTGTGTTAGGGGAACACTGACATTTCTGTCAAAATATTTGTCGTTTGACAGCCAAAATTAGAATGACAAGGTACCATTGCCCCTTTAAACTTTCACTGAGGTACAGTTATTTCAACATATTCATCTTTATTTTAAATAGCAGATTTGTACCTAATATAGTATTATTCCTTCAATGGTAAACCTAGCCATGAAATAATGTTAGTGGCCTAACGAACATTGGGATAACCATTTAAAAGAAAGTAGTAGGGGTTTTGTTCTTTTTAAGGCAACTTTAATGGCAGTCTATAACATTTGCACTTCACAAAGAAGTTTAATTTTCTGTGTCCTAAATCAAGGCCAAAAGTTAGAGCTTCTGGTCTGAAAAACTGAGCTTTTTCTAACTGTGAAAAAACACCATATTTTTTACAATACAGTGAGACTCTGATTTGATTTCAAATGCAGTGCAGAAAACAGTATGGTCAGAAAAATTCCAGGTGGAGGAAACAGGACTGATCCCACAGGTCAGTCCTTAGAGGTTCTGAGACTGTCAGGCATAAGATTTTTCTCATATGGACTATGGGCTACTCACTCAGGAGCTTTATTCGAATTCAAGGAATCTGCATTTTCTGGCTCCTAAATGAAAAGTAAGAAACCATGAATTTTCTATCTGTACTGCTTTAAATAAGGTTGAAGGACTGTGGGGCAAGAATAGGGAGCCATGTGTGTACTCCTTGTTTTCAGAAGACTTAGAATCTTCCTGCTGGTCCTGACAAAAACATTGGTATAAGAATTCTAGGGATATTTTATTTACATTGAACACTCTGGTGTAGACAAACTTCTGTAAAATACATCTCAGTAACAAGTCCCTCAGGCATCTATAACAAGTATCAGGAAAGGTGCAGCTTTCATTTGAATCCATGCATTTGGGGATTACACTGGCTAATAATGGCCTATGATGGACTGTGGACTCTGTCAAAGGCATCTACCACACTTCTTTCAGCCTGAACCCAAGGAGAAAAAATTTAATTGGCTTTACCTGACAGCCAAGACTGGTTAAACTCATACTCTGTTTGCAGACAGTGGAAGCAAGAGACAGGCAAAAGGTCACTGCACAAGGCACAGTATTTTCACCAAAGTCATGCCTGGAAACCATTGTAATTGAAAATGCCTCACCTGTGATTTTCCTCTGTGTTTATGACAATAGGACCTTGTATACAAATAATAAAAGCCATAAAACAAAGTAAAATTAATGCACCTTCTTCAACTCATGGCAATCTTCAGGATTAAAATACTGAATGGCTTCTTGTGAAATACGTGACAAAAACAACACTTGCAGAGTTGGATTGTCAGGAAGCCAATGCACTTAGGATACAGGCATTTAGTTACATGTGCAATTAGAGCACTTAGTCACAGCAAATTTGTCATGACTTAAGTTATGAAAGGTTTTATTCCCTGAAAACATAAATTAGATGAAGGTCTGAAGTAGTGCAACTATATTAAGGTTTTCATGTACATTCTGCAAGCAATTTCTGGCTAATGAGTAAGATATGTTTCTAGTAATTGAAAGATTGCATCATCATTTGTTATTATTCTTGTCTGTCCTCCTGTTCTGTTCACCTGAATGCAAATGAAAGAGTAAGATATAAATCAATTAAAGTAAAAAGCATACAATGCCTAGCAAAATGCATAAATACAAACAAAATGAACGCGTTTGGAAAGGCTATACAGTTTAAAAAAATTAAGAAATATATTACTGCTCAGATGCAGTAGAAAACACATTAAATACTGTCATAAATGTGAATTAAGTTAGGAAATTTGCATGCATGATCATCTGTAAATTAGCATGTATAAAAGTAAAATTAATTCAATTTTGAAAGCTGTGATTTTCATATTTAAGAGCTGGTATACTAGAGCTACACTGTAAATGTCATTGCAACAGTAGATTAAAAAGGAGAGGAGAGTCAAAGCTGGAGTCCAAAGCAATCCAGTTAATATTTGTCAATATGGATGTCCTGTTCTTTTTATGAGCTGTCTTATATCCTTAGGAAAGACCTACTCTAGAATATAAGAATTTTTAATTTGAGTTATTATGTTAATATGAAGGGGCATGCCTATGAAATAATATACCAAGAACTGGTATATGCTTGTTCTGACACTGTCCCAAGGCTAAGGGATTAATATTGCTGTGGTCCTTAATTTCCATTTTGCCTGAGAAAAATATGATTACCAGATGGCACACGGCTATTTTTACATATTGTATGGCGAGATTCCAGCTGATAATTATGACTTTACAGCAACAGTCTATGTTTTGTGTTATGAATATTTGGCACTTAGATTAGTAATCATTCCTTAGAAGTGATTTCTTCTCTTGTTCTCTTTCTTCCTCTGCTTTTCTTTCCTCTTTTCCCTTCTTTGCCTCAGTCATGTTCAGCTGAAAGAGAATTCAGGAAACTATCTGAGAGAGCAATAATTTCTATGGAGTCTATACTTTAAACAGGAAAACCAGACAACTTGTAACTAAAAATCTCTTCCATTTAGTACTTCTTGCTTCCAAAAATTGTGTAATTTCTGGGTTTGTATGATTAATTTCTGTTTTGATGTCTTAGATTCCATCAAGGATAAGTCAGGAGAAATTGTCTGATTCATTGAACATCAGAAGAGCCATGTACTTCAGTAGTGACTTTGCTGCTTATGCTTTAAGGTCTGTTGCATGATAACTATGTTACAGCATTCAGTCACCTATTTTATCAGCTGTTTTGTTCAAAACCTCTCAGGGAGGCTGTGCGAGAGACGGAGAATCTGAAAGCAATGGTAATTGTAATTACAGCAATTTTGCACTGTTGTGTAGAAGTAATAAACCTAAAATTGCAATGTAACACTGGAGTAGAGATGAGCCTTTAAGAACACTGGAGTTGAGAGTTGTACCCTCTTAATGAGCCAACTCACATGCATTGAAACTGGGAAAACATTACAATATTATTTTATTTCAATTGTAGAAGCCTGTCTTGATTACTTTAACTATTCTGAAGATCATATACTTTACTTCAAATCTTAGAATCCTTCCTCTGTCATTCATTTAACACTCTTCAAAACATATTTTTAAGGAAACATATCCACAAATGCAACAAATATGTTTGTGTATACAGTATAAGCAAAAAAGAGGAGGCGGAGCATAATGAGAAAACTGAAAGCAAGCATTTTTTAGGATAGATGCTATAGAATGGCATTTTTTAAATTGCTACTCATGATTAATATATGTATGTCCGTTTGTTTCTCAGTTGCAACGATAAAAAAAATTGCTGTGCGGCTTAAGAGAGAATTAGTTCCTTGTGAATAGAGAAATTCTTGGTCAAAAGCTGTGCATTTACAAACTTTTTGCTCTCCCCAGACAATGTGAATGGGAATCATGAACAATTTTGAACTGATGCTTTTCTTTTGCTTGCCTTTAGCACATACTTTAGGCTAATTAATCATATAGAGTATCCTTTGCTATTCCCCACCCCAAATACAGTAACAATTTGTTTTCAGGAAATTAAACACATAATTTCTCTGAGTGATTGGTACAGAGCAAAGTGAAACATAAACAAGTAGCATTTGAAGATTACTTATTTATACTTTACTTTAAAAAAAAATTTAAAAATCAAAGGAGCAAAGGTGCACACTTCTCTTAACTTCCTGGTGTTTTGGAAGGTCGGGGGAATGGAGCATCATTCACTAGCAGACTGTATATGCCCAGTCCAGCTTGTAAATGCATTGACCAGGCATAGAGAATAATTCTGAAGGGAACAGGGAGCTCTAGATCTATTTCTTACAGAAAGAAGGAAAAAGTAAGTTTCAGAATGAGACAATCTTTTCAATCACTCAAAAGGAAAAAAATCAGAAGAATAATAGGAAGAGGCTGTGCAGTCACATTCCTTTTCTCATTAAAACCAACCAAACAAAAAAAACCCTGGTGTCTGTATAAATTGAAGTTATAATGCAAGTATCTGCAGAAAATGAGAGCTTTATTAGCAACCTAATAAGAATAAAATGAAAATATAAGGCAAAATATAATGACAGAACAATGATTCTAAATCCTTGTCTTAATGAAAATTTTAAAGTAAGAGCATTTACACACGCTAGACATCTCATGTCAATGGTCTCTGTTTTGTCTTTAATGATTGATCTCATTACAATTGAATGTGGCTTTAATCCTCTTGTCCTTTGCTGCACTGAATTTGAAGATTAGCATTCTGAGAGACTGAGTCATCAGGTTATTCTGAACAAGTTGCAGTCATTGACTTTGAGACAAGTTCTCATCAGTGTAATACAAGGTTAAGGTAATAGTTGCTCTTCTTGACATTTTGCCTCCCATTCTCGGTTAGGGAGACAATCAGCTGTCTGTGAAAGATTTCACAAGTGAAGGTGTTTTAAAGTATTTTCTAAAACCAAATTAATGGCACAAAATAATGGGGAACCAACCTATTTTAAGGCCTAATTTAAACATATTTTTCCAAATTGAAGTGTAGCCTTTCACCTGTAGTGTTGAACATCCTATCCACATTTGTCTTTTCATTTAATTTCTGAGCAGAACAGCTCAGTCTTCTGCTTCCAATTCATGTAAGCCAAATATCAGGCCATAAATCTTCTCTAGTAGCATGCTACCTTACTGGATAGCTGTGGAGGAAGTTCATGTTTTAGTTTTCAAGGCGAGAGAGACTTAAATAGTAATAGTTCATGCAATACCTTTGCTTACCAAGATTTGCTTTTCAAATCAAAGGCCATTCCTCATGCTGGTGTTTAAAAGTTAAATCTACTTTTATACCTTAACACTAATAAATCAGGAAACGCTTTCATCTCTTGGCTTCATTACACCCATCTTAACATGTTTCACAAGATGCTGATTTTTTCTGAGCATTGCTTCTTGTTGCATTTGCATCCTGATCTTTTTGCAGGTTTCTTTTTCAGAGGTTTTGCAGGCTCTGATATTTTTAATTTTTATTTTTTAGTTGTTGTCCCTGTTTTCTGTGTCATTGATTGACTGATTTCTCTCCTGGAAAAGACTTTCCATTTTCTTGGTTCTTTTCGTTTGTGTCAATAAAAGAATTATTGCTATCTCTATTTTTCAATGAGTATCATAACTGCACACCTATATGCTGACTATGCCTATATGCAGATAGCTCTCTGCAATTTAGTTATTTATACTTTCTAAGCAGGCATCATGACAGACAAAGAGATGTGTGTATTCGTGCTCTCAGTTCTTACAAGAAAGTAAACAGCTATTATTCAAAAAGAACCCTCTTGAAAATAAAAACTATCCTAATTACATGTTTCATATAGGAATATGCATCTACTACTCTACAGAATCATATAAGATCCTTACATATAAATGTACATTAAAGATTATGCTCCATATGAATATGTCTTCAAAACTAGTAATGGATACATTGATTAGATAAAATATCAAAGACAAGTTTAAATCAAAATATAATTTTACTGCAAATTACCTTCTTCAAAGCTTCAGTTGTTCTTTGGGTTTTTTCACATTCTTGAGTTATTTTTTCTAGACAGAAAATCTTGACTTCTAATAACAGTTTTCTCCTTCAACATTTAGGATTATCTTCCATATGATGCAGAACAAGACTTTAACTTTTTATGACAAAAACCCTTTTTCTCTTAGATAGGGAGAGAACTTCTATAAGGAAATGCTCTCTATGATTTGGTGAGACAGGTGCCTATGCTGTCGAGTTTATACAGATGCTGTACTGGGCTTTTTTGGTTGTCTCATCTTTCTGTTACTTGAAGCATCAAATGTGCTGACTTGAGATAATTTCTCAACAAAACAAGGAATGTTAACCAAGCAAAATATTAAATCCATGTAACTGAGATATACATGTATTAAACTTTGTATTGGTCTTCTACTGTCCTATACTTATTTTCCAACTTTTATCATCCTATTCTCTCTGTGTTTAGTTGGTCAAATAGCTTTTAATAATTTTTAATGGCATGTGCAATTAATCTGATAATTATTTGACGTCTATTTCTGTGATGTCTGTGGAATATTATGTCAGAACACAATGTGTGAATATCAGAGTTGTATATACTACTGACATAATTTGAAACTTTTGCTTTGTTTGTGCATGAAATCTTTTTGTTTGTCAAATTTTTATTCTCAATTCATAAATCTGTTACAAAGCAGTAAGAGTGTGTGTGTGTGTGTGTACCTTCATATTCCACTCAAAACTGAAGTGGGATTTCTATTGCTGTTAAGTGTTACCACATGTACTTAAATGAATTAACTTTATGGCAGAAACCTGGGCAGAATACCACTCTCATTTTAATATATTTGCTGCTAATTTCTCAGTTGCCCTTTAACTGTCTTTGAAATGTGCTGTCCCTAGAAAAGATGGTTTAAGTCTTCATGTCCCTGCTGGTGAACATGTGGTGCTTCAGCTTAAAGGGCAACTATAGTAAAACCATTTTATTGTCGGCTGAGTCTATCAAAATTTAATTATTTTGCATTTCTAGGACTGAGAATGGGACAATTTATGAAACAGACATCTCCAGCAAACCATACAGAATGCACCCCAAAAAAGCTAAGAAATTCATGAGTGTAATGAGGAGTTATAGCCTGTACAGAGACTGGCCTGGACAGTGTCTACAAAGACAGACAAACACATGAAGGCTGAAATTGTGTGTGATTCTCATAATTTCCATCTCTTTATTGACAAGGTATGTTATAATGTGTAGCAACCCAAAGTTACTCTCAAAGTGTCTATATATATATATATATATATATATATATACACATCATCATGAGTATGGAGAGGATCCTATTTCTGGCTGGCCTAGGCTCAGCAGGGAGAAAAGGGATAAGTAAAGCAGATAATAAAGCCAAGACTGCTTCTGAGTGATTTTTTTCTGCTTTGCTAACAGTGACTGAAAGGAGATGGGCCTTTACTCCCAGCAACAGCCCAGCCAGCATTGTGCTAAAGGAGAAGTGTGAAGTCAGGTATCTGACTGGAGTCATAGTGACTTTCTAAACCTTGCCCCATACAGGGAAAAACACTTGAAAACATGGCACCACCCTGCTTCTGTCTGTGGGGAAGGCTAAGGAGACTTCTTTGAGTGAACAGGGCACATTGTCACTGGAAATAAGAAAAGAAGGTGTCGTGAAACTGGTCAAAGAGTGAATGAAAGGAGGAGAACAAAAATGTAAGATGGATTTTGTGGTAATATAAAGGGAGGAGAATACAGAAGAGATATTAAGAGAAGCGGCGAATATAATGAAAAAAAAGTAAGATTTCAATAATTATTTGCTATTTATTTCCCTGAATTTTTGTAGATTTTCCCACTGTGAATTTATCACAGACAACCATGTGTGCATATTAAGACAAATACTTATGTACTTATACATATAAATAAATATATAATAAATGAACAAATAGATTGGTTAATTAATTAATCTGTGCATAAATATCTGTGTAAATATTTCTGTGAGCATCTTTACATCTGTATGCAGCTCTGTGTGTATAAAATTATGTGTGTATGCATATGTGTATGTGTATAAAATGTATGTACACCTATTTTTGTTTTCACTGATTGGATTTGCCGTAATATTTGCTCTACTTTGCTTAAGACTGTATATATTCACAAGTCTAACTGGAAAAGAATTACTAATTCTTTATTAGAATTTTATTTAGATTTTTCCTTTCATGTTTGGTTTTCTTTTTTTTTTTTAAAGCAGTCAATTCTTACTTGCCGCAGTTCTCAAGGCAATTGAGTGATCAGCTATTCTTTTTTGTTACTCAAAATATGGAAATATGCCATGGACAAAGGTGTTGTTAATATTAGGGCAGCATCTAGGTGAAATCTCCAGTGACTGGAATGAGGGAACCATCACATTTATGTTTGAAAGAGGTAAAAAGGAGGATGATAGAAACACTCACCAATCAGTTTCCTCTCTGTGGCCATTAAGAACATGAAATCGACCTTGCTGGAAGATATATCAATGCATATGCAAGACAGGAGATAGCCAGCAGAGCTTCACCACAGGCTAATCGTGCCTGACTAATCGAATTGCCTTCTACATTGGAGTGGCTGCATTAGAGCACAACTGAACTCCTACACATGTCACCTACATGGACATCTGCTAGGCCTTGGACATGGTCCCTACCTCTGAACTAGAGAAATATGTGATCAATGGATGGCCACACACAAACAAAATATTCATATCATAAGGTGGAAACCAGTAAAGACAAATGTCACTCAGGGGTCCACACTGGAACCAATAAATATTTTTACATAACCTGATCAGTGACACAGAAATCTGAATGCATGTTCAAAAAGTTTGTGGATGACAGGAAGCTGAGTGGTGTAGTTGATGTGTTGGACAGAAAGGATGCCCTTCAGAGACCTTGCAATGTCTGAGACATGGGCCCACGTGACTCTCCTAAATTCAGCAAAGCCAATTACAATGTCCTGCACCTGGGTGGGGCCAGTCCCCAATATCAGCAGAGGCTCTGTGATGTCTGGATTGAGAGTAGTCCTGCAGGGAAGCGCCTGGGGATATTGTTAGAGGAAAAATTATATGTAAACCAGTAATGAATGCTTGTAGCCTAGAAAGCTGCAATATCCCATACAGATTTGATAGGTTTTATAATAAATTAGAGAAATTGTAATGTTGGACTTAGAAACAAAATGGAACATTTTTAGACTTGACATTTTATTCTAATTCTTTTATATAAGCCATGTCTTTCCAGTATGAAAAGTCCTTACAATCTTTACAGAGTTTGCATCAGTATGCCGTTTTGTTCTAGAATGTATTTAAGACTCAGGAATGGTTACATGTTGTCTGGGGTTGGTTTTATGTTGTTCCAGTTTAAAGAATTTTTCCCATTATCACGCTAACGGACCCTGCTGGGTTACACCTCAATCTTTTTGATGACTCTGGGGAAAGGGGTACGTGGCAGCGGCTGCCGGAGGGGACTTGTATTTCCAGTGAGCTCGGAGGAAGAGGAACCCCGTCTGCAGCCACGCAGCCGAAGGCAGGAGAGCCAGACCCTCTGCGCTCACCTGCCCTGCATCCGCCCCGCTGCAGCTCCTGCCCCTGCGGACACAGCTGATCACCGGACACAGCGGTGAGCGAGGAGCTGCCGCTCCAGCCGCTCTACCCGAGACCGGCGTGGCCGCTGCCGCCCCTCCCGCCTGCGCTCCCGCCTCTCTGCAGCTGCCGGGCTTTGTTCTACCTGGAGCACCGGGACCGAGGGCAGAGAGAGTGTGCCCACAGCTAAAGAAAGGACTGGGACCGAGTTATAATTGCTGTGTTGCTGGTAATTTTAACAGCTGCTGTTGTTTCTGCTTGTACGGTTAGATATATTAGTAAAGGAGCTGTTATTCCTACCCCCTTACCTCTGCCTTAGAGTTCTTAATTCAAACAATTATAACGCTTGGGAGGAAGCAGAATTAAATTCTCTATTTTCAAAAAGGAGCTTCTGCCTTTACCTGTCCGTCAAAACAGGACACATTTCAAAATGGTAGAAGAAAAACGCAGTCCTCATTAGAGGAAAAAACTTATAAATCCAGTTGGGTCATGGGATTACAACAGGTATTTGCAGAGAAAGGCTATATATATTTATTGAAAACAATGAATTTTAAGAATTGTAAGGAGGAGAATTTAGGTATGAATTAAGAAATAGGTATGAATTAAGAATTTAAACGAAATTTTTTCAAAATTTTCAATAGCCATTCAAATTAATTTGTGTCTCTATACAGTACGTTTGGAAAGGCAGAAAACTGTTCCTTTTTTTCGAAGGGAGATAAAAGGTTCCAAAAAATCCCTAGTTACTGGTTTTTTTACTTTGCAAATGGATGTGATGTTTGACAAAGTAGCTGGGAACCAGAGATATAAATCCTATCTAGAGATTGGCACCTTTACGGTAATGTTCAAATGAGGTGTTTTAGTTCTAGAGAGAGGTGAAGATTCAGAAAATAAGTCTTTATCATTCTTTGATTCATTTAGATGTTCATCTATGATTCATTTAGATGTTTCCTCCCTGAACATGCAGGGCTGTACATACCTGTTTTTAGATCAGGATTTTTACATCATCATACAGGTAGTTCAAGTAACTAATTTTATTGTGGTAGGAAGAGGCCATGCGTTAACTATTAAAAGTGTAAAGAGGTCTACGATTTAATGAACAATCCCTTTAATTTTATTGTCCTATTCATAAGGTAAAACAGGCTTGTAGGAAGAGAAAAGATTCCAGATTTCCATTCAGCATAAAGATCTGCTTCCTACTACTTACCTCTACAGTTGTTGTAAAAACCAGAGAATTAATAGCACTAAACACAAATCAAAAATCATAAATAACTATAGAAGAATCAAAAAATTTTTTAATCAAACTCCAAGACTTTTGGATGCATATTGACACATGCAAAAACAGTGCTTATAAAATATTTTAACAGTAACTTTTAGTAAAGTTTGAATGCCTGGACATCCATGTGGATACTAATATGACCAATATTTTCCTCCTACACAAATAAAACCCTTGTATATTTAGCTAATTATCAGTTGCAAAACTGATTCCAAGTACAGCCAATTAAATGGGATTTTTTTTTTACATCTATCTGAAAGGACCTAATCCTTCTGTTGCTGTAGTCACAGGGCTTTTCGCTTTAGTGGTAGACCATGACGTGTCTACCATGACCCGGTAACCATGGACTGGGAGAAGGCTGATCATATATTTGCCTCAGTTTTCAATGGCAATCTCTCTTCCCACACCTCTCTTCCCACACCTGCTGTGGATGGACAGCAGGACTGCGGGAGAAAAGTCTCTCTCACTGTAAGAGAAGACCAGGTTTGTGACCACCTGAAGAACCTGAAAGTCCATGGAAATCAATGAGATGCATCCCAGAGTCCTGAGGGAATTGGCTGATGGAGTAGCTAAAACAATCTCTATGACATTTTAAAACATCAGGTGACTGGAAACAGGGAAACATGCAGGGAAGAGAGGTCCAAAAGAGTTGGTCGACATTAAAAGTTCAGTTCTCTCAGGCCAAAGAATGATGCATCCCAGTTAGGAACAAATCAGATTAAGGGTGCAAGAAACTTCTGAGAATGAGTAAAGAACTTCTGCATTACTCAAGTACAGGCAAGAAATACCCAAGAAATGGTAAATGTAAATGGAATATGTAAATGGAATAGGGCTACCTGGAGTGAATATCAGAGAGTGATGTACTAGTTTGAAAGCAAACCAGTGAGAGACTCCAAATCAGAAACAAAATTTAATAGAAAAAATAAAATAAATGCAATAGTACAAAAACCTGACACCCCATCACTCAGAGTGTTGGTAGCAATCTGACTAAATTGTGGCTGCAGTCCTCCTGGCCTGACAGATGTGGTATAGTTGAAACAATGGTCCTGTAGAAGGGTGTAGTTTTCCTCTGAAGGTGCAGTGGTGGTGTAGACAGGTGTGGTCTTCCTCTGGGAATCCAGTGGAAAAAGGCTGATTGTCATGTTGCAAATCTCAGATTATATACAGGTAGGATATCCCTGGGTGGAGCATCTCCCAATGGGATGATGTAATTTTATCAGTCATTCAGTGAGACCCCAATGGTCCATTAACAGAAGATATCTCCTGGGAGCTATGAGGGATGGGTCATGGAAGAGAAATAGATCACTGCAACAACAGGTTTTAACAGATGGTAATAGAATACATACTTCTGGTTACATCTTGCCTTGCAATCTAAGACGGGTGGAGAGAGTAGCAATGTTGAGACTAGAAAGGCCAAGGCTTATCTGAAACAAAATCTGGCCAAGGATGCCAAAGAAAAAGAGAAGGGCTTTTTAAAACACACGAATAATAAAAGAAAAAGAAAGGATAATGTTTGTCTATTAGTTAATAGAGCCAGGAACCTGATAACAGAGAATACAGAAAAGGGACAGTTACTACATATCTTTTTTGCATCAGACTTTACAGGTAAGACCTCTCCTCAGAAATCCCTGACCCAGGAGAACAGACTAAATGAGGTGATTCCCGGAGCCTTCCCTCTGGTTCCTGGGCTAGCTCAGTACCAGGAGAAGGCTTGGGAGTCCTGCAGGCATAAGATAAAAGATTAAAGAGGGGCTTCTTCCTGGGGTAATCCAAGTTTTATTCCTGAAGGGGTCCAGGGGAAGAAGAGGACAAGCATGGGGAACGTGGGGAATTTTAAACCTCAGGCCAGGGGTGGAAGAACCCCGGACCACGGCCAGTCAGGTCTGGCCAGGAAAAAAAGGGAGAGGGGAAAAGGGTTAAACCACATACCAGACCCAGAGGGGAACCATAGGAGAAACCATTTAAGTGTAAAATATAAACCAAATCAGTGAAATACAACAGAGGCTTGACAGAGTTAAAGAAATTAAATAGTTTTTTCAAAAGACCTTCAACATTGCACTTTGGGCTGTGGCTCCACCCAAGATGGACTCTGAGTCACAAGCTTTCACACTTTTATAAGTTTTGGTTCGTTTACATATTGGGGTTAATTGTCCAATTACAGCTCCAGGTTATGCAGTCCATCCTCCCAGATTGCTCTCCTCAATTCACTGCTGTTTACACTTTTTGAGCCTGAAGCTGTAATGGTGTCCTTGGCTCTTGGGCTGGAAAATGATTGTTTTGTCTAACTAAACTCTGAAGAGAACGTGCTAATACTTTGTATGAAGTTCAGAGTTACATACTGATGCAGCACAGAATCTGGATAATATGAAAGTTAAAACTTAAGGCATCACATTGCCATTCCATTTCTATGCTTTTGGTCTCATTCAGTCGTTTTTCTCCTCCCTGCACAGCTTTAATTATAAGGAGTTTGTTTTGGGGTTTTTTTCTAATTTCACATGAATTACAGGCTTCCAGTTTCAGTTTTGTCTGCCTTGGTTTTTCTTTCCTTACTCACTCTAAGGTAAGACTTGCCTTGCCACTCTTTCTTCAGCTGGAACAATTAATCACAGATATTTTTACAATATATTTCTAACCCCATCTAACCTCATCCTTCTTCACAGCACATATCTTGATTATTTTGTCAGAGGATGTTTAGGATTTGCTAAGGACAGCTGTTCATGAATGCTTAGACTTCAGACTGCATTTTGATAAAATGTCTGTAGGAGAGCTGTTACACTGGAATTCAGTATGTGGTTGTCTTGGCTTGATTTAGGTTTGCCAATTTTAATATACTCAATTTTTCTTGGAGATAGGACTTAGGAGCAAAAACAAGGCAGACCTAAAACTTAATAGTGTATGAAGAAGAAATTTGTTAACAACACAGAGAAAATAAGGAATTCGGAATAAGATTTCCAGATCACTCCCTCCTCCCCCCCACCTTCCATTTCTTAACAACAACATACAGAGACATTTCAGTCAGTCATTCATAATCCTTTCAGTTCACTCTAGAGAGTGAAGTTCCTTCTTGATCTAGCCATAGAGTTTGTCTTCACTTTCACAATTTGCATATGCCTGGGAAGATCTGCAAATCGTGGAACTCCTCCCATCTTCACAGTCTTTCCAGAGCTGTGTTATGGGTCATGTCAAAAAAACTCCTGGGGTATTACTTTTAAGGGCAAGTTGTTCAAAAAGCAAAAGTTCTCTTTCATCTCTTTTTTCATCAAAAGTCTCTGTTCATCTTTCCAGTCTCCAGAACAGAGACTCCCATTCCCTTGGGGCAAAGAATTCTTTTCTTAAAGGCTTCAACCCCCCCAAGTGTTTCTCCACAATTTAAAGGAATTTTCAGTGTAGTCCAGTCCACCTCCACAGCTAACAAAAAAAAGGTTCTTTTCAGGCAATCTTTTCACGGCATCTTGTCAATCTCTTCCCATTTGGAAACTTGGCTCCCGCTTCACTTACTTTAGTATACTTTCTGCTTTATTCCTCTCATTCAAAGGAGGTGAGGAGATCTGCAGTCTTATCCAAGTATTGGAAGGGTTAAAATCGCACACAGAAGGTGAAGGGAGCTGTGCTAGGATTTTTCGGGCCATGCAGGCTGCGTGGGGGAGACTGGGCTCTGTTCCAGCTGCATGGGCAGCTGGAGGTGGGGGAAACTAGGATGTTAGCAAAGGTTTCTCTTTCCCCTGGCCATCAGGGCCCCTGGCTGAAAACAGGGGAGACCTCGGTGGCTCCCCACCCGTGTCCAGCCAGGCACACGGGGAGCGGGCTGGGCCGGGCAGACCTTACCTCTTTTGAGGCCAGAAAACAAACAGGGAGCATCACTTTGCCAGTGTGATTCATGAAAGCAAAGTAATTTTTAAATTGGTTTCCCAGGCTGTCAATTATTAAATCAGCCCTCCGGTTGGTCCCAGGGACTCACAGAGGAAGTTCTCATAGAGGAAACAGCCCCTGTGTGTCTGTGCTCTGTTCTCCTCCTCTCAGGTGACTTTTCATGCAAAACCAACACAGTGGTTTACTCCAGAGGGTAATAATTCTTTCTTAAGATTACTTCGGGTAATGAAGATGTATATGACCTTTGCTTGTCAGAGGAAAATTTTTGCTTTGCTTAACAATATTGCTGAAGTATATGAAATTCTGCCTCTCATTGGTGTCAGTCCAAAATACTGATTTAATGATATTCTTGTTTGCCTGTGTTCTAGTGGGTTTAGTTTATGTTGCTGCTTCAAAAGATTTCTAATCCCATAATTATAAATTATCTTGTTTTGGTCTGCCTTTGTCTAGAGCACAGGAGGTTACCTCTAAAATCTGTGTGGAAATATACCTGCCTCATTGTTATCTAGTTTATCCCTTTGTTTTATCTAAGTCATCACATGTAATAAGTATTTAGGCTAAGACACTAATTTCTGCAATCACCTGAAATGGGGAAGAATACAATATTATTACAAAATATATTCCCAAGCTTTTGAGAAAGATAAAATATATGTCCAAACAAAAGATGGCCCCAAATCATTATAAATGAGTCTGAAGAAATAGTGAAAGTCATGGTGTTAGTGTTCGTTAGTTTGAAAAATTTTATTTCATAGAGAAGCGCTGTAGACAAAATCTGTAACCATATAGAAGCAGACATGCTTTGTTGGTCTCCTGCCTTTCAAGAAAGATGTCATGAACAGATGGCCTGAAGAACAACAGAAAAAAAAGGCTGAAGTAGGACAGAATAAAAGCAGTGGGCTGTACAGGTTTGTGAGTAAAATTAACTAGTACTGATTTACTAAGCAGAACACTTTGTATAGAACCACAGAATGATGGACTCATTTAGGTTGGAATAGACCCCTACTGCCATTGGGTCCAGCCATTAACCTGACACTGCCGTGTGAATTGGAGGGGACACAGCCAGGATAGCTGGCCCAAACTGAACAATGTGATGTATATGTCTGCTCAGGAAAGGGAAAAAAAAACAGCCTTAAGAGAATGAAAGAGGGAGACACACAAATTTGTTATTTACAGTGTTTGTCTTCCAACATCTGCTTCCCAGGAAGTGGGCCCCTGCTGATGGAAAGTAGAAAATAAATATTTTGTTTTCCTTTGCTTCTGCATGTGGTCTTTACTTTTGCTGTGTTAAATTGCTTTTATTTTGACCCACAAGGCTCTTTTCCACAATGCTTATTTTCTCCCCTCTATACTGCTAAAAAAAGGAGTAATAATAGAGCTTGGTGGGCACCAACCAAGGTCAACCCACCACAGAAGTCAGTTTATGTGGTAATTTCTGAGTCAATGGAAAACGTTGTGGAGTCATACAAGAACAATCCTTTATTTTGTTATTACTTGAGCTTGTGAGGTATTTTTGTCGTTTGTTGATGAACACATTGACCTCTAACTTCAGAAGAAACTAAACAAGGTACAATCTCATGGTCTGACATCGCTTTGGTTTACCTCAATGACCACTCACATCAGGGAACCAAAGAGAGGTCAAGAAATTCTGCCCTCAACCACTGGGGAGATGAGGCACTTTCCACTACAGAAAGCAGAGGCAAATCTATTTAAATACAAACAAAATGTAATTACATATCTGGTAATCAGTGTTGGTGCAGGTGTTGCTGGCATAAGATTCAAGCAGATTAATTATTTACACAGATTATGTCTATGATTTGCAATGGACTTATGGGAGGCTTCCTGGCAAGGATTGAAGGAGGTTTGTTTGTGATTAACTTAAAAGCAAGGATAAAGCAATGCTATTATTAAGTAAATACTGCAGTCTGAATCAACATTTACTAACTGCTTGTTAAGTCTTGCATGCTGATTGTCTTCAGGAGGCAGCCTGAAGACAAGGCAGAAGAAGTATGGGCGGCAGTAAGGGGCAAGAGAGGAATGCTGTGAGCATACTCAAATTCTGTGTTTGTGTTTTTGTACACACTGCCTAAGAATGACTGTCTAGCAGTGAGAGAGTGGGAATGAATTAGAATTCTCTAAACACTGAGATTCTATTGCCATAATGTGCTTATAGGTATTATAGTGGAAGTGAGTATCTGGAGGCAGATTGAAAGGCTTGACCTAATGCCCTTATCTCTCAGTCCTCCAACTCTAATCTAATGGACATATACCCATAATTATTTCTCAAATAGTTTTTATCTAATTTTAGAGTGGATAATTTATAGCACTCGTAGAAAAATGCTGTAAGTTTTATTAAAATGTTCAGCATTAGGAGAGCTTTGAGCAGAATATATTTCCTTACAGTTCTATAAAGTCATAAATATTTATAATATTAAAAACTCTTCAGTTGCTTTAATAATATTTTGTTCCACAGATCTGAATACTAACCTTAATATATCTGCTACATGCATTAGAAATCTGTGCAAAGAATAACATGTTTTATACTTTCAATTTTATTTTTATTTTTCTGATTTTCATTTATTTGATTTAATTTTCATTTATTTAATTAAAATTTGTTTCATAATTAAAAAACACCACATTTCAAGCAGGAAATAAAGAAATTGGGAAGAAAACTCTTATTTCCTATTAGCTCTATTAGGCCCCAGCCTGGCACCTCTGAACATTTAGAGTAGAATCACAGAACTCATTTAAGTTTGAAAAGATCTCTAAGATCACAGAGCAGAAATGTAAACCAAGCACTGTTAATTTCAGCACTAAACCATGCCACTAAGTACACCATCTACACGTCTTACAAATACCTCCAGGGATGGTGCCTCAGCCACTTCCCCTGGGCAGCCTTTTCCAATGCCTGGCAAACTTTCAGTCAAGAAATTCTGTCTATTATCCAATCTCAACCTCCTCAGATGCAACTTGAGGCCATTTCCTCTTGACCTTGTTACCTGGGAGATGCAGCCAGCCCCCAAACTGCCACAACCTCCTTTCAGAGAATTGTAGAGAACTGTAAGGTTTCCCCATGACACTCCTTTCCAGGCTAAACAGCCCTGGCTCCTCAAACACTCCTTGTGTCCCAGAACCTTCAGCTTTGTTCGTGCAATTTATTTTGCTGCAAGTCTGACTGCTGATGGCTAAGGGTGCCTTTGGGCTGCTCCCCTACACTGGTGGTGTGTGGGCACTGGGAATGCCAGTGGTCTCACCTAGGATAGATCTCCCTTCCTGTAGCAGCAGGCTTGGAAGTCGATGACGTTCAAAGGTCCACTCCTACCCAAAATGTCCTATGATTCTGTACATCTGTGAATTTTGTAGTAAACTATATAGTAACTAAGCAGAGATAAATATTTCAAAAAGCTGATTTTCATATCTTTGCTCCATCTGGTGTACAGAAACAACAAAATACAAGGCTTCTCCTCAGAAGAAAATTCTAGAATGAAAAACAATATAACTCTGTCAAGTTAAGCATCTGGGAGACCATCTCCTTGGTTTTCCTAGCATGTCAGCTACCTCAGCCCAGGAGGGGATAGGGTTTTACCTCCTGAGGTAAAGTTATTACAGAAGCAGAATTTACTGTAACTGGGGAGGGGTAGCTATGCTAATGCTGCATTTGGAAAATATCATGGGTGTACATTTACCACCAATAAGTTCAGACCTTATCTCATCAATGAAAAAAAAAGCATGTCTAGAAATTGCTGCCCTTTTGTAGCCACAATTCTTCTGCTGTTCGGAATTGAACCAATGAATAATGCTCTACTTTCTTATGTTTTAGTCAAATAAGACTGCAGTTGCTCAAGACCCATGACACAGCTGTATAAAGTATTTGGGCCAGCAGATAGCAGCCTAGATGAAGATGTCTGCGGGACACGAGAATGCCTAAGCAGGTATACATTTCTTCAACGACAGAAACCCGTGAAAATCTAGGTTTAAAGTGTGCACACTAAAGAGTGCCTTGCACTAAATTTGGAAGCACTGTCTGCAGGCAGAACTTCAGAAAATGCTGATTCCAAATTAAATTTCATCATTGTATCAGCATGGTTGTGTTTTGATTGAAATCTCCTTCAGTTCACTGTATCTACTGGGATGTGTGAATGTGGTTGTGTCTGTGCCTAGGTACGTGGTTTTACCACATCTCTGGGCCTATAGACAAATGAAAGGTGGGAAAAAGGAATCTTGCTAGTAGGATCTTTATTAACAAAAAGTCAAATATTTTTTAAGAGGCTTGTTTCAAAGAATTATGGACTGTCTGAAATCAGAAAGCAAGGCCTGGGTAGGACAATCCTTACAGAAAACAGGAAGAATAATAATTGTGCTACTTAGTAGAAGGCACAGCAGGAGTAAAAAAGTCTGCAGTATATTGCTTCACAAAGGGATTAAAGGAAACAAATCAGTCTAGCACAAAAGTAAAATATTAAAGTAGGATGATGAAAGTATACTCATCCCATGACTATTTATGTAGGTATATGTCCACCCCTTACCCACCTGTCTGTATATTTAGACATGAACAGGGCACAATAAGTTTTAAAAATTCAGGAGGTTTTGAAAATGTTTAAAACACAATTAACTGAAAAAGATGAGTCAGCAGAGGACCATGTTCGTGTCAAAAAGAAAAAAAGAAAACACACTTAGAGTCACAGATAATATCACAAAAGGAATACAAGGTCTACAGTGCCTTTTTTTTCTTCCTCCACCTCCTGTAAGTATGAAACTACTGAGCAGTTTTACACATGTTTGTCTCTTCTGGCAAGATGTGGGGGCTTGGTAAAAAGCTGTTACATTTGTTGTGACATGTCAATTCAATAGATCTGGGAGTTTCTTAGAAAGGAGGAGAAACAACTAAAAATAATTTTTCAATTGGGTAAATTTTAAGTAACATTTTCTCCAAATAGCTTTTCTAAAATGAAAAATGAGAATTTTATAACTTAACAAAGCATTAAACTATTATATCTTAAATATTCAATCTAAAAATAGGAAAAATCTAAATTAAAAACTTCTCAGATGTTTATAAAGGAAAAGAAATGGAAAGCAATAAAATTGTTTTCTTCCATGTGCTAAATCTCTATAGTTTGTTTTTTTTCCCCTGAACCAGTGTTAATAATAACATGTGAATTTAGGTTAGAAAGTTTTTGGACTGAAAACTCTGTGGGCTTCTTTATACTCATACTTTTACACAGACAAAAAATTACTTTTGCTGACCCCTAACTCCCACTCGCTGTTGTGAAAAGACCAACTGTTGTTAGTGTTAGCAAGAGAGTCATGGAGGGGACAACTAATATATAATAACATATACATCCATGGTCCAAGATATTATTAAAAATCCTGCTATAGAAAAGAAGGGGTAATTTTTTGTTATGAGTTAATAGAAAATGCACTTGTTGGAAAAATCAAAATTTTGGGCGAAGACATGAGACATGCTTTTTCTCAGTGGGAAGAAGGGCATTTTCCTTTCGTTTCTTTCTTTTTTTAATCAACACCAAAAACTTCACAAGAAATGCAGCTGTCAAGCAGAAGTACAGCAGTGAGTGTTTATGGATAATGCGGTGAAATTTACAAATCATTAAGAATCCATTTTGAACATGTAATGCCAAATTAAAACATGATGACTCTTTCTTTTTAAAATCGTAGGAATTTTTCACCTTAACAGAAATAATTCAATATTTTTTAATCTAAAGTTAGGACAAATTAAATGTTGAATAGCAGATATTGCACAAAATTGATGGTTGCAAAAAGAAATGTGTCTGTGGAGTATTGATGTTAATTATCTTTTTATCTAATTATCTTAGCCATTTAGGACTAAAAAAAAAATAGAGGTAAATTTTTGAGAACTTTACCTCAGGTATTCTATATATAGATTGCAACATTATCACAGTCAACATTGTACAATTAATTATCAAATCGGAACAAGCCTAAGATGATGCAACACTTTCCATAAAGATTCTCCAAGCAGAATTTCTTAAGAAAAGGATATCTCTAGATAGAAGGATCAAAAGTCTGTGTTTCATATATTTAAAGTGCAGTACAAAATTTAATCACTATAATGAAAGAGAAGACAGCCTCAGCAGAGATTCCTGACAATGCTCCTTACGTAGGAAAATCAGAAGTAGTAGAGCTGACCAAGTGTAGCATTGATGTCCAATGTTTATAAACAATTGCAAAAGCTTTGGCTTTATGTAGATCATTCAGGTCTGTACATTTATCTCAAAGCAGCTTAAGATGTAATGATGAATCAAAACCAACATAATGCAGAATCTATTTGAGTAAACAAAGTCTTAGTGGGAGCAGGACAAATATATAGAGAGATTTATGCAAGTAGGTAGCCCATCAAGCTAACCCACTAATCCATATTTGTGTTGATTGCTTAACTCACTTCTTTCACCCCCCACCCCCCTCCATGCTCATTATTTTGACATCTGGATACAGCACAAAAAATATATAGTGGTAAAAAAAAAAATGGAGGACTGTTCGGAAAAGAGTAGAGCACTAGATTACTACTTCCATTACTGTAGAAAGAAAAAGCACGTGTCATAAAATCTCTGTAAAGTCCTGTTGATAGTAACAGAGATGAAACAAAGTACCTGCAATTCTGCCAGTTCACTAGAGCCATGTAGCAGAGAGCAGATGTTGCAGATGAAGACTCCTGAAAGTCTCCTTTTGTCATTACTTATATTAAGAGCAACCAAGCCAGGAAACTCCTTGTATGCTAAGATGTTTTGTCAAACATGAGGGCTTTTCATATGTTTTGCTTTGCTGTATTGATGTAAACAAGAATCCGCCCCCGATTCTGGTATTGTGGTTTCATTGTCAGCTTTTTTCCTGTAAGAGACTAGAAAGGCACTTTTATTTCCTGGTGAAAGAAGTTAAAAATGTCTGAATTCAGGTGCACAGAGAGCACAGATCTTAGCAGAACCAGGTCTTAATTAGGCTCATGTAAAATCCTGAAGGAAGAGAACCAGACTGTCACTAAGGCACTGTTTGAGATAATAATTTACACAAAACCAGAGATAATAGATAGATCTAAAAGAAAGGATTAATCTATAAGCAGTTCAGACAGAATTTCTTTATGCAGAGGATTACTGAATAATGGAACAAATTGTCAAAGGCAGTGATAGAAGCAAGTGTGAATTATTCTGACACATTTCTGGATGAGAGAATTGGAAAGTGAAGTTGTGGGCTAGATTTCCAAGATAAATGATGATATAAAGATTGCTTGCATTTCAAGTTGGTGAGGCTAAGGGAGCCAGCTTATATTAAAAAGTCACAAGGTTAGTTATGGGAGATCTTAATGAGCCATACTCTCCTCCTGTTTCCCTTAAAAGTGCCTTTATGGTATTATTTAAGGAAAGTGTTGCATAATTGAGAATGACATGGCCTAGCTTAAAAGAGGGGAACAAGCTATTTATTGATAAAATACGAAATATTAAAGGATCACAAAATATTTATTTGCTTTTCTTTGTATATAGTCTTTTAAATGAAAGAGATTTTTAGGTATGATTTGACAATTTCAAGAACACAAACAATGAAAATCTCACATTAAAAAAAAAAAAGAGAAACTCTAGTCAGTAAAGGCATTAAACAAATCTTATAAACATAGCTTGCATGGTCATACACACAAGTCACTTCTGCCAAAGCCCTTGACACAATCACCAATAGACTTGCATGTATTCTTAACAATATAAGACATAATATAAATCCACATAATGAAAACTTTAGATGAAAGAAAAAAAAAAACCTGAATATTTTGCTTAGAAATAAATAAAAATTTCATATGCACCTGGTGGAAAGTAACTGCTTTCCTTCTCAGTCCCCTACTTGAAATGATGCTTAATTAATGAAGTCCTGCATGATAAAGAACACCTATGATACAAATCTCATATTAAACCACAGAAGAAAAATGTGTCATAAACAACTTGTTCATCTATGTCTTCTTAAAATAGTTGTGCTAGCGTTGATTTTTTCCTTAGGGTATTTTTGTCATATAGCTCCCATTATGGGAAGAAGGTATATTAGCACAGACATCTCACTGCTACAATTTCTATGAAAATAAATATGATTTTGGTCATATGACAGGTTTATGACCTTTGACTTTGGGTAATCCCAAGGTATTATCCAAATTCTAATGAACTATTAGTGAGAGAATGCATTCTTCAGTTGAATTTATATAAAATCCAGTGTGGCCTAATTTCTCAATATAAAATTAAAATCATGATTCCATTGAGGAATATATAAATTTTTGCTGGTTCTTTTATTGAGTTTACCAAAACATAAAATGTTTTGAAATAGGCAAAACAAATATGCAACCAATCTATATTCATTAAGAAATAAAATGGTTCACTAAATTTAGCAAAGTTAGATTTAGGGAACCCAGAAAACTATAATCCAAATTACGATTGGGAGTGGGAGACCACTTTGTTTAATCAAAAAACTACCATCTAAATGAACTAATCCTGGACTCCAGAAGAAGCAGATTTTCCAAACCTCTGTCTGAACTGACTCAAGAGCAATTTCAGTGATAGAGATGGGGAAAATGAGCTTTGGGACTTCTATACGGTTTTGGAGAAGTCTCAACAGATCTGAGACAGGTTTGATGAATCAGACTCACAAGTTAGGGCAGCTAATGAGGACAGTGATCATTAAACAGAATTCTAAAGATCAAATTCTTTTTCCACCTAAATTTTTTCCATTACTGAAAATATTTGCTCTTTAGTACAATGAATTTTTTTGTCGTAAAGCTGCTTTCCTAACTGATTCTACTGGATAACCTGACACAAGTGAGATATTCCTGAGGCTGGCACAGCCACTACTGTCCCAGGCAAAGGCAAATTTCTACAGGCTATCTAATCCAAAAGGCTGTCAGATGTTCAAGGGTGTGTTGGACAAACAGTAGTAAGATGAAAGCACTTAACAAAAGATGAATAAAATTAGATATTGTGGGGACGCATCTTCATTAAATGTCAATAGTGTCTCTTGATTATACCTGTGTTTTATTCACAACAATTTGATACATGGAATTTCTACTACTTTTTATTCTCTCCATCACCCTGTGAAACAAATAAGACCATTAGTTGCTCCTCTAACTGCAGTAACTCCTAAGGAGACACCCAGGTGACCTGAGTTAACTATTTGTAGTCCTTACATCCTGGCTTGGTGACAGCAGCACCAAGGATATGGGGAAAGAAAAACAGATTGAGGCTGCCCCTCTCTGAGCCCCTTCACACACGTTTTTGCTCTCTTCATGGGAGATATTTCCATATCCCAGTGAAACCCATTATATAGTCATTATTAATTATATCAAACATTCCTTTTTTATTTCTACTTCAATAGATTCTCTTTCTTTTTTTTTTCCCCCACACCCTCTACCCCTCCTCTCTGTTTTTATCAAGTTATATAATCTTTAGGGAAAAGGCAAGTTGTTTACAGTTTGTAATCATTGTACTAAAAAAGAAATCAAACCACAAATTCATTGCAGAGTGTTTGATCCAGAATATTGTTAAAAACGTAATTAATAGCTGAAAGTATTGAAACATCAGTCCTCAACTTAGTTGTCAGACACACAGAAAAATACAAGCTCCAAGCTTTTCAGACTTTCATGTTCATGTATTTTTTTTTCATTTTAGTATTTGAAAAATTAATTTGGTGGATCATTTTTTCATGGAAAACAGAAATTTCCCCCACTTTATAATCTCCAAACATTGTATTTGTTTAAGGGTTGTTGATAGTAAGCATGTTGAACTTTCCTGAAGGCTCTCATTTTGTAACACCCACCTTCTAATCTTCAGGGATCCTTCAGACCTGGAAAACACAAAGGGAAAAAAACATAGGCTGGGATCACCCACCGAGCAGTGAGTGAGCTACATGCCTAAACAGGGTTCAAATTACATTACAAAATCACCACTTTTAATAAGTTTCTCTGGCGGATGCAAAGTAGTGCAGGTCTGGAATTGTGCAGTACAGTGTCAACCTATGGGGGTTTGGACCCTGAGAGAATACTTTTCTTCATGGTTTCCTTCCAAGTCTCTCGCTTTTTGGTTTCCACAGTTTCCACTGTACATAGGCAAAAAAATTAAGTGCTATGGACCATTAGGCCTCCTACTATTTATCATTGCTCATCGATTTACACTGTTATTTTTAGTAATATTTTTGGCTTTTATTTTGTTTGCTTTGAATTCAGACTACATAGAGGTGTGTTCATCTCAGCAAGCCTCAGTTGTTCAGGATTATTTTGTGCTCTTATACTTTCTTCCTTTTGCTCTGCTTTCTTTGGTTTATTCATATCACAGTAATGTCTCTTCATGGGTAAAGGTCTCAGTACACACAAGAAGAGTGTGTCCCCTAGACATGAGTAACTTAGGTTTGTGTCTGTTACATTTGTGAAGGGATAATACTGCCAAAAGAATAATGAGAAGGCTGGAAAATGTCTGCATTTTTCCAGGTGCAAATCAGAACTGGAGAACAGAAGCAGGAGAAAGACTGGGTGCAGTGGTCAGTCACAGCAGCCAGGTTAAAGCTTTAAACAAGGAGTATGATCTAGAGCAGCTTTCACTGGGCCCACATACAATGAATTCCCACTTGAGGCAGAGAAAGACAGAGGTTTTTCTTTCCTGTGACACCCAAGTGTGATGATGTTTCTAAGGCAATGGTGTTCGTCTGCCCTATACTGCATTGTTCCACTGATGCAAGAAAATCATAGACAAAAGATGATCTCTTTTTGCCCATGCAGGAAGCACACCTTGGGAAAACAGTTTTCCCAGTGGGTACTCTGCTCAGGTCTGCCCTGCACACGTACCAGGTCTGTCTGCTCTGGTTTTGCACATCCTTTGAGGATTGTCTCGGTAGCATAGATACCAGCTCAGCATTTATCAAGAATTTTCAAATATTTGAATTCTGAATTTAAAAAACAGAGAAGAATAGAGCTAGCAAAATTTAAATGCTCTAAACAAATTTTCTTCAGCTTTGAAATATATTCTGTCAGTTCTTTCAGCAGTATTCTTAATAGATGTGTTTTGTCACAAAAATTTTGAATGGGCTTGTCTTGTTTGCTTTTTTAATTACAGATTAAAGATTCTAGGGATATTGGTCCAACTGATATCACCTTTCTATCTCATTTCCATTTGAGTTTATCTCAAAATTGCCCTTATACTGGGGGGATTTAAAAACAGGTGGTTTTTAGGCTGGACTTATCTTAATTACGTATATGAAAGTATAGTAATTGGTGGATTTTATCTTCTATAAGCCAGCTAAACTTCAACCATTTTCCATGCTGAGCATAAATAGTAAGTCTTAAAAAGTAGATCTGTCTTGTCTTTCTCAGAATGGTTTATTTCAGTGAATCACAAATAAAGATGCTGTAAAAGTTCAAATTATAGTTAAAAATCAAATAGCCAGACAGGTTTTTGTCTGATATAAGTATGTTGATGATGATTTTGTGTGTGGAACTAATAATGACTCAAGTGTTCCACTGGGTTTTTATGAAAACATATGGCTGAATGTATTTCTACTCATGCAGCAAACTGATGGGAAGTGCTCCTGTTTTTTACTAAACACAAGCAGATATTGATATACAATAAAGGCAGGAGTCAGGTTACTTTCTGCTGCTGCCTTTCACCATACAAGAAAGCAGGAAAACTGCAAGTGCCTTCCAACAGCATTGTTGGTTAAACAGAAAAGCTGGAGTCTAAACATCCTGATGTCTCAGTAAGACACTAAGAAGTGTCTAAACCAATTAGAAGGAATGTCCAGCTGATACCTTTACTAATTCTAGTCCAGACTCTGGCTGTCTGTACTGGAAGCAACAGAGCAAATCCCACAAGCCTGTTAAGTGCCTTCTGTGGAGGTCAGCCATAAATCCCATACCATGCAGATATTTTGATGAGCTTCTGCAGTAAGTAAAAGACTATAGTTGACCACTATAGGGTTGAATATACATTGCTTGATCTCCACCTTTCATGGGACCCTGATGTCAATGGGGGAAGACTTCTTCCCATGGTTTTTATATAAGTGGCTTTAATCACAACCTGAAAGAAACCCTTTCTTCTAACCTTCCAGGCCTGTGATCTACACCTGGTAAAAAGTTCCAGCTGGCTGTGGAAATTATTAAAAAGGTGATAAATAAATTGTTTTCTTGTCCTTATTTAAAGATATTCCTTAGTGGGTGGGTGTATTTGGAGTAATATTAGGCTCGTTGAACCCCTGAGATCTAAGAAACATGGAAAAATTATTTCCCATTTTGTACTTAATGACTGTGTGTTATCCTTCCAGCACAGGTACTCATGTCATTGTAACTAGGTGCTCTCTAGTGGTTGCTATCTAGAGCACACTGTGGAGGTGAACTGGACGATTTGCCATAGCACCCAAGATTAGAAGCAATTCTGTCCCCTTCACCCTTTATCATTTTGCTTCCTTTCAGTTGTAGTTTGTGCATTTTCCATGGTGACCTTTCAACCAGAAAGCTTCTGCTAGCAGATTTGTAAGTAGAACACAAACTGTATACAGCCAGCAGCATTTTGGACCAATAACTTTTAATCTAAGATGTTTGCAAGATGCATGGATATGATCAGTATAAAACTGTTTTGCCAAATTAGTTTTCAGCATGACAACTATTGGCCAACCATGCAAACCACTCTCTACCTATCACTTCCATTGCATCTGAATATTCCTGAGAACACTGCAAATTTTCTATATAAATAACACTCAAAGCTATGTTCTTCTAGATTATTCCATTCCCTGCACCAGCACAAGTTTTTAATCTGTTTTTGACTTGCACACTCTCATCTCTGTGAGTCCAATATTTCTTCATTGGCTACCTCAACTCCCCTCATAATGTAACAAATCTTCCATAAACTGTCTGAGGCAGGGGGCAGGGAAAGGGCAGGGGGGCAAAGAGAGAACCAGGAGAATGGAACAATATGAAAATTGTACTAAAACAGTAGGAAGTGTGTTCGTTTCCAGTAGTTTCAATGAGAAAATTCTATTTATTCGGAGTCTTTGCTTTAGATATATTGAGTATACCTCTGCTTTTTTTTCTGTAATCAGAAACAGATTTGTAACCTGCTGAATGTCCCATGAAGTTCTCAGAACTTTGTCTGTATGTATTATGAAAGCATTATTTGCCACTTAAAATGGGGCATTACCATAACTCAAGCAAGGAATTTTCAATAGTCTGAATCCTCCAAACAGATATATGGTTTGCAATATTTTCCAGGGAGAAAAAACACTTTATTTTTTCCTTAGATTGTCATTATAAGAATTATGCTGATCTAAGTATAAATTGCAAGAAAACTAGATCCTTCATTTTTTATCTTCTTAAAATCTTTACTGCCAAAACCATGTTAAGGAATTTTTGATGAGGGTGATCCTAGACCTTCAAAAGTACATGACAGTTTTGAATCTACTGCCTTTGAACAATAATATGATCTTCAAAAACATTTCTCTAAGGTTTTCTGCAGGCACCTCCACAAGAAAATGACTACCATCCTACCTACAATTAAGTCTGTTTTTCCAGGTTCTTCATATTTTACAAGGTCCACCATGCCTTTTAGACAGGAAAGAAGGGAACATGTGAAGTGTTTTACCCTGCAGAAAGATAAATAATTAATGAAAAGAACTGCAGAGTATAGCTCCTCTGTGTCTTAAAAATACCAAGATCTTAAAATGACTGATTTCATTGGATAAATGGAACTAAATATCTCATTTACAAAAAGAAATGACAGCGCTGGATGATACACAGAATGTTCCATGGCAATAACTAGGGAAGGAAGATTCTCAGATGTAGTTGGATTTGAGGAGGCGTGTAACATTTCCTGTCCTAAAATATTTATTATGGAGGATATTGACGCACACACAAAAAAAAAAATTCTTTCTCTTCTATAAGCTCATATTTCCGATACTACCAAATTTGCAGCATTACTGGTTAAAATTATATAAAGTTGACCAGTGTGTTTCACTTGAATTTTTTATCATGTCTGAGCAGCTTCACTGATAATAGGTCGATAACTCTTTATGAACCAGTTTCACTAATGCTTTCAAGTTTCTGGTTTATGGTGTCATCAAAGTCATCTTTTGTCATATTAGAAAGGGAGGTATTCTCAAAATAAACCAATCAGCAATTTAGTATAACTTTTAATGTCAGCAGAAATTCCTGTATTACAAAACTTATTCAAAATATTAACAGAGTTGTTTGCATTCCCAAATATATATTTCAACTTAATAAGCATGGCATATCCCTTAGGCTAGCAAACATGCCTGTTGTCTAAAAGTCAGAGGAAATTCAGTTGTACTTTAGAAATGTGATGGTGGGGCACAATTCACTGAACAGGAAAATTATGAATTTGATGATAGTGGTGTAGATAAAGTAGATACCTATATGAAAAGCTCAGATTTACAAAACATTCAGCACCTAACAGTTCTCTTGAGGATATTCAAATCAGGTCATGCAGGCTAAACTTGAAACCAAACATGCATTGTCATGATACTCTGATCCTGGTTTATAATTAATTCTGAGAAAAATAAAAGACCTTACAGCACAGAATTAAAAGTTATTCCATGTTGGTTTATTCTGATAAGCCTATGGAAAATTCTATTACTTGACCAGATGTTAATATTTTTATTTTTTTCAATAAACTTGGGGGATCCAAGCTTTTTTTAATGAATATTATGTACAATATAAATATTCTGTCTTCTTTGTTAGACTAATATCAGGCGGCTGATGAAGTGTCATGCATAACAAGATGATCTCATGCTCGTAGAAGAAATAGATGTTAAACAACAGTACCTTTTATTGCCTAAGTTGTTTGCTATACTTGTTTCATGAAAAAAATAAATCCTTAAAAGCAGGCTGAATGATCTGTCCTGATCTGGGGGAAGAAACATACAAGCTCCAGACCTGTGGAAAGCAGCAGCTGCAGCTGTACAAGGCCCTATACTCACTAAATATCAAGAGGACAGCATGAAATAAATTGTGCCCTTAGTCTGCTCTGCTGCAAGTGATGGGAATTCTGGCCTTAGTCCAACAGATCACTGAACCACATGAATAATTTTGAGATTGTGAGTAACCCACTGATTGCAGTGACCTTCTAGAGAAGACAGTGCATACCAAAGAAAATAAAAACCGTTCACATTGTAAACGCCACTGGATAAAAATTCCCTGTAAAATATCTGCCATATTGTCAGTCAAAATGGTTTTTAAAACCTTCAGTTGAGAAACAAGAACTTGCATAAAGTAGCTGTACTTTAGCCAATAGAAAACACTATTTTAAATCAATGGAGCTTTCTTAGTGTTGTTTATGGAAGGAATTGCTCTAGCAAACAGAAATAAGAAAAAAGGATGCTATCCCTTTTCATTTCAGACTCAGCACATTGTGTTCTGGTTGAAGCTGAAAATTTAAACATGTTCTACAGAGCAGATATTATTAGGTCCTAAGTTACCTTTTGATTATGATGGAAATATGGTGGGGAAAATCAACTCTAAAACTATAACATCAGTGAATATTTATGAGGAAAAACCTAAATTGTATGCTTCTCCAGAATGTGATTCCATCAAAAGATATGGATTCAATATATCTTAGTGCCATCTGTACTGTGACTAGGTTAAGGACTTTGCTGTGTATTGGATGAAAGAAGTGTAAATAACCAGAGAGGGCCACATCTTGTACCTTGCCATTCTGCTTTATATTTTGTGGTATAGTTCAGTATTTCATGTTAACTTTTTATTAATATTTTCATTAACAGTTAACATGCTTGAATTCTCACTGTTAGAACAGTTAGGTTATTCCCGAGTTTTATAGTGTTTTGGTGTTTTTAAAAAAGCATTGGCAAATATGTTTTATCCTCATTTCAAGTTAAAAAGTTTCAGTGAACACATGATTGTACTAAAATCCAGCAAAACCTCTCAGCTATTGATATTCCACAGTATTTGTACTATTTGCTTTACAAATTTTTGCTTACAGAACCATCTTCCTCAAAGGAAATCTTTACATAAACTGACCTCTAAGGTCATTAATGACTTAGAAAATACTATTCAACTATTTTAAACATCATTTTTTTCTTTGTATTACATTGCACAAAGACTCCACAGGACACCATAATATAAACTATAAAATTCACATGTACTCTGTGTTGTTAATTCTTTATAATTCTTCTTGGTACTCATACCACTGAGACACGTTCCATATTCTTTTCTCTGAGCTTGACAAATAGGACTTTATGTTAAAGACTCTTCAGCTAATTTCTGTCATGGCAGGAATGTAGAAAGGCTTAGAGGAAAAAAATTGTATTCATATTTCCAGACATGTATTGTATGAAATAGAACTTATGGTATCAGACTACTTATAATGAAAAACTATCCTCTTCAGAAAAGATATGTTGTCACAGAGGGCTCCAATTTTACCTTACTGATTTTTCACAAAATTATAGGTGACGAAACTGCAATAGTGTCCAATCTGCCGTCTGGGCATTGGTAAAAACACTGTAGCATGAAAAGGGTAATGATTATCTAGGTTAGACATAAGGGATCAAAATTTGAACCAGGAGTAAGTTTTCTGCAGAATAAGCAACAATTTTTCAAGAGGCTCTCTTTCAGTTCAGATTGTAAAATCTGAATAGAGTGCATCAAAAACAAATTTTGGAAATTATCTTGATGGATTTTTAAATAAAATTAAAAGGTAAATGTACCTGAGCACATAGAAAGAACTGGATATCTTGAGGGACATTATACATATACATACACATGTGTACATACACATACACATACACATATACATATACATACACATACACATATACATACACATATACATACACATATACATATACATATACATATACATATACATATACATATACATATACATATACATATACATATACATATACATATACATATACATATACACATATTTATGTATGTATGTATGTATATATATGTGTGTGTATGTAATGTATGTATATATGTATACATATATATATGTATGCATATATATATATGTATGCATGTATGTATACTCTTGAGAACCACTATTACAAATTGTTTGCACAGCACTTTGACAAAGTAAGAGAAAGAGAAAAGTATACCAGCATGAACAAGATTTTACAGTAATTCACTCAGGTAATGAAGCTGTGGAAGGTAAATGTGCTCATGAAAGATGCATAATTTAGCATATTCCCACCAGATTTGCTTTGTTTAATGCTTCAGAGACTGTGGTAGGCATCTTCAGAATGCCTACTGTACAACTGGAGAAAGATCCAGATATCAGCAAAGACCAAAAGATGATTGAAAGTCCAACAAAGAGGATTTAAAGAATCAGGTTATATTATGCTAGAAATTGTGAATTAATTATGAAATATACTGCCACAATATTACTAGATGTCTTGCAAAAATAACATGAAGGGAAAATGAATATTTTAGACAATATATATATATATATATAAATTTCATACCAAAAAAAAAAAAATTTCCTCCTGAGGTTACAGAAGTGAGGAATCAGCAAGATTCCTCTCCTACCAGCGGAGCTCTGAAAGAGTTTTCCATTAGAAATTTCAGGATTAAAAAAATGTAAAACTATATGTGTATAGATAGATGGATGGTATAGATGATGTAGATAGATAGATAGATATAGATAGATATAGATATATAGATAGATATGGATTATATAGATTATATAGATTATATAGATATAGATAGATGATATAGATATAGATAGATATAAGTATAGATATAGATAGATGATATAGATATAGATAGATATAGATATAGATGTAGATAGATATAAAGTATAGATATATATTAGATATAGATATAGATATAGATATAGATGATATAGATATAGATATAGATATAGATATAGATATAGATATAGATATAGATATAGATATAGATATAGATATAGATATAGATATAGATATAGATATAGATATAGATAGATATATTTAGGTATCTGCAAGGCATAGAATCTTATAGACAAGATAATATATCTAGAAAGCAAAACCAAAGACACGTTGTGGGATTTTGGGGAAGAATTTCTTCACTGGTACATTCCTGGGGAAAAAGTTCCTTTACAAAAAAAACCCCAAAAACAAATAGCCAAAACTAAAAAACAAAATGCTTTTCGATAAGCAAAATCAAACTACATATTTTGATGTGTTTCTCCTCACCTATTTCAAAATCACAACTTCTTTGCAGGCATTCTGAATAAAATTTATGCCAATGCTTGGAGATGCAGAAGTAATCAAGTTATAGGCACATAATCCTTATGCATTTTTATGCTCACTGTTTCGTTTAAACTGAGGGGGGGTGTGTACAGAAATGCATTGGCTTCCCCACCTTTTTTTTCTGTGTTATGTGCTCTACAATCTGTGAAATCAGTATGTGGTGCTAAATCTAAAGATTGTGATTCCTAACGGGTATTGCACATTAAATAACTTCTAATTCACTGTGTGGTGAAGCTCAGAGAGATTATTTGGAATCTTCTGACTTTTGTGCACAGTTTAGAAATAGATTCATTTGAATATAGCAAATAACTTTCATTAAACATTGAGCTATGATATGAGGTCATTAGAGTACATCTTACAAGCTACCACTGGGCGATTACATATTTCTGTTCCAGCCTAAAAACTGACTTAAAAATTGGCTGGCATCCAAAATGTGCGGTGGTTACGTGTTGGGGTTTCTTATTCATTCAGTATTTTTTAGCTCTCTTCATTAAGGAAAAAGAAATCACTCTGGCATCTCTCAAGATGTGTTGCTATATGCAAACAAAATTAGTTCAACTTAACCAAGGTGTAGGCTGATGGAGACCTCTGTAAATACATTTTAAGAATTCCACATATGTTATGCAATTTTTCCAGGTGCCATTTTCAAACTAAAAGTTACTATGCTTTCTCATTCCTTTTATGGCAACCTTTGAATAAATTCTCAAGTATATGTTCAAGGCTTTTTGACACAATTGATAAAATGAATACATACAAAATATGACATAGTACACAAGGAAAAAGCTATTTTATAGTGTGTAGTAATAAAGGAAAATGGGAACATTATTCTGCTTTGATAGATAAAAATAACAAAAATGGCAATAGCATGATGAAGCTGGCAAAGAAATAATATATCAAAAAGTTTCTTCTGCTGTCATCTAACTTATATCCTCTCTGATTTTTCCCTGCAAACCTAAGAGAAATTAGTCACAGAACTGATTATGAAAGCAATCAATATATTTTCTGAAATACGGGCAGGTTTTGAAAGAAGCCATGAATTTACTTCAAAGGCCCCTTTGCTGTCCAGGCACTGCTGCAAGTGGTCTAGACAAAGAAGGAAACTTTTTGCAATGCCAAGAGAGGTGGTGTCACAGCCAGCATACTGATGTGGGATAGAGGAGATGGGAGCCTCCAGAAGATGAAGTCAGACATGAAAATGAAGGCTAAAGAATCCGTAGCTATCTAAATGAGCAGTGGCTTTCAGTGTAGCTTCACTATTTTGCACCAGATGAGACTGGCACAACACTTAGAGAGATAACTTAATTAAAGGTGGAAGGGATAAAAAAGGAAAGGCAGAACAGTATAGCCCAAGGCTAATGTTGGAACCTGCATAATTCTTCCCAGTTCTCTTGTGTTACAAAATCATTTGTTGAGGGAAAAGGAGGAAGTTGAAGTGTGAAGCAAGAAACCTTGCTCAAACTGAATTCAGGAATATGTGATGCATTTTTCTTCCCAAGAAATAATGAATAATTTCAAATCTACCCATCTTCCAACTTCTGCATGAATAAAGTGCTCCTTCAGTTGTAAGGTTTCAACTTATAACTGGAAGGTTAAAGCCAAGCATCTGCCTTGAGCTGTTTAGTTCCATACAGTATAATCTCAAATTGTATATCAAAGTCAGACCATGAGAGCAAGACGTGAGTGAGTGGTGCATGTATTGATTCTTGAGTACCTCCTTAACCTAGCAGCCTGTGGCAACTCTGGGTTGGCTGATCTCTAAACAGCAGAAAAGGTTACTTTTCATAACAAATTATTTGATTGCATTTCATTTCACTGGGCACAGGGAGGAAGAATACTTAACATATTAGTTAAAGTTAAGAGAAGGGGTAGTAGAAAAATCTATCCATGGTAAATATAACACTTGAAACAATGACACAGATTTATGACATTTAGTATATTTTTGCTCCTGCTGCTTTGTAATTCAAAACATACAGATCCATTTAAAAATACTCAACCTGCAGCTTGCTCTGTGAAGGAAAGTCCTCAGACCCAGAGCTGAGCTGCTGGATAGTGCTGAGGGGGATGGTGGACCCTGGAGAGAAGGTGTTGCCTGCAGCTGTGGCTGTACTTAGCAGAGGTGAAGTGTGGCTATGGGTGAGCTTGACATGCAAGTCAGCTGGCAACATGTGAGTGAAGGCAGAGAGGCTTGTGCTCAGATGCCAAGAGTGCTTCTCAAAGCTGCTCGGGTCAGAGGGTATGATCACTGAATGTCATCACATGAACTGTGTGAAGACACTGAGGATATCTTTCTTATATCTTTCTTTCTTTCTTTCTTTCTTTCTTTCTTTCTTTCTTTCTTTCTTTCTTTCTTTCTTTCTTTCTTTCTTTCTTTCTTTCTTTCTTTCTTTCTTTCTTTCTTTCTTTCTTTCTTTCTTTCTTTCTTTCTTTCTTTCTTTCTCTTTCTTTCTTTCTTTCTTTCTTTCTTTCTTTCTTTCTTTCTTTCTTTCTTTCTTTCTTTCTTTCTTTCTTTCTTTCTTTCTTTCTTTCTTTCTTTCTTTCTTTCTTTCTTTCTTTCTTTCTAATTATTATCAGTTTAAAAGGAGCATTATTTGTACAGTTAATGAGAAATCCTTTGCAGAATATTAATATTATGAATGCTATAATCCCTTTTGTTGTGTACAGACAGTCAATAATGACTGCACTCAGATCAAAACCAAGTGAAGTTATGCACTGCTTCCCCAGGGAGGTTGTGCTCTAGTTCAAATACAAAGTGTTTCAGGCACAGAGGGAACATGGTCTGCCAATGCAAGGTGTTTTGAGGCAAAGAAGGAGCTGACCTGTTCTCCTTGTTCTAGCTGTGATAGATGCTCTCTGTGTACTCTAATTTCCTCATTAAGTATTGAAAGAGGCTCAAAGCAAAGATGGAATGATAGTTTGTTTTTTCGGCTTTTTTCTTTTAATTACAGGGCCATAAGAAATATCTCAGTTGCAGAGGAAACATGAGGTGCTGCTGATCAGCATGAGGGTGCAGTCAGCTGCAGAAAACACCAATGCATCTCTATGCAAACCTTCCTCAGTAAATCCATGCAGTTAAGTGCATGCCAGGTCTCCAGTTGCAACAACTGAATGGTTGTTTTAAAG
Organism: Luscinia megarhynchos; assembly: GCA_034336665.1. NCBI lineage: Eukaryota > Metazoa > Chordata > Aves > Passeriformes > Muscicapidae > Luscinia > Luscinia megarhynchos. The sequence continues at coordinate 58,311,417 of CM067592.1, forward strand.
ACAGGTTCAGTACATAGATGAAGTTCTTCATCTGGTTTTGGGAATTGTGATATCTCATTAAATTAGAAGAGATTTCTAAGTTAAGACAGTGTCGCAAGTGCATGGAGTATTTAAATTATGTACCTAGATCTCTTCTAATTTTTATAATTTATAATTTCTCATATCCTTAATCTATTTTACTAATAAAACTCTGGTGCTTGGGATGGATTTTTTTTTTTTTAAATATAAATTGAGACTTAAGCATGGGAAAATATAACACATCGTACACAAACTTGTTTTCATCTAGGGGTCTCCAAAATGATTAGCAAAAAAAGATAACTCCATATAAAAAATTAAAAAGATAATGCTAACAAAAATCTTTATTTTCATCCAACCTAATAATATGGTTGATACTAGGATAAAGATTTTGGGTATATCTTGAAAATGCACTCATAATGACAAGCTGTGACAAATCCTACCACTCATTTGTTTGAATAGAAACTGTTAAAGTGGCTTTATGAGTATGAGCTCTGGTCCATTTACCACAATAAGGGAAACAAAATATGTCAGAGATGGTAATAGTAAACTCTTTCCTTTATGGTTTGTATTTTTCCTTTTAGGAGGAGACATACATAGAATCTGTAAGCCCCTTTACAAGTGTACTTTCAATAGAGTCTTGATAGAGCTTGTATTTATTTGTGAATGAATCTCAATGGGGAAAGGAGCAGTTCAGTAGAGCTACTCTATTTATAAAACAGGAAAAAAAAACCAAAACCAAGTAAAACAAGTTGCAGTTATACAACATATATTTTTGGCTAAAATGGTGTGAGGTGTGAATGCTGCTTCAATTACAGGCAGTAAAAAATAACTTGGCAAAATCACACAGGAAGCCCTTATTCAACACTTTGCTTTGCTCTTTCCATTTCTTTGAGCAAAGCTGACATTATAAGCACAACTGACTCTCTAAGGAACCCTTAAATAATTTAAAGATGCTGAGCCTCATATTCTACAGGCAAAAGATGCTGACATTATTTTAAATTAGGTTTTTATACTTAAAATATATTGAAGTGCATTTTGGGGAAATGAATTTTTGCTACCTGTGCTTTTTCTGGGAACTACTATGTGCAGAACAATACTGACACTGTGGGTAGAATAATGTTCATATGCACTTTTGTATATTCTGAAAAATATTGTTAAGCACAATATTCATTTTTCAAATATGAACTTAATATATCCGTGCAATCTTCTGGAAATGTACTAGCTCACATGGGGGTTTTTTGCTAGTGATTGTACCTGATAAATGTAGAGAGTGTTTATATCAAGTTTTGTGAATAACTAAAAATACACACCAGGTAAAATTGTACACTGGCCTTTTTGAGGGATGCTTTGACTTAGTAAAAGTGCAATTTTGGCTTTTTTTTTGCTAATAGCTTGAACACAGTAGCCTCATTGCTATTTTTTACTTCTAACTCTTGATGCTTTAAGTTATTTGCCACAAGCATCTGGCTCTGTCTTACTCCCCCACGTTGTTCTCAGATGTCCTTCAAGTCAAAAACCAAGTGAGAACATGTAGAGAAGGGACTCATGGATTAAAAAAAAATTCATCTTTAAAATATGGACAAGACTGAGACAAAGATTTCACTTTGTGTAACTTGTTTGTGAATTTTGTTTTTATCTTCTTACGGCCATTGGGTAATGCTAGTTTAACAAACAGAATCCAATAAACTCCTCATAATTCTCCTAAACCAAAACCAAAAATGACCCCAAATTGCTCTGACTGTGCTGCTTGCTAAAATCTAATGCATGCTGGGATTAGGCATTTGCCAGTTACCTTATTGATCACGTCTGATAGTGCAGACGTGATCAATAATGCCAAAAGTCATGTATTTCCATACCAATTGCCATTGCATCATCTATGAAGCTCTAGAGATGAAAGCATAGCACAAAAGCAGCATCCTATGCTCCCTCTCACATTTGGCTTTCAGGCTAAAATAAGAAGCTTTTAAAACCATAGTAAAGTCAGCATTCCTGTATTTGCTATGTGATTTTGGAGCCATTGGCCTGTACCTGCTCTGCATTTTCAAGCTTTGCTCTGGAACTTCAGCAGCTAAAATTGTCTTTTCTTTATTTATGGAGTGGTACAACTCTCCTGTATTCATTGCTTGAATAGGAAAGACATAAGAATGTCTACCAATCTGGTGTCCACCTTGCAGGCATCCCAGGAGAGAGGAGGAACCCATTGTTCACCTGAACTCATCTGCTACATTATGAAATAACATAATTAATTTCTTATTTGGCTATTTTAGGAAATGAAACTCAGAGAGTAGCAAGGAGTTCTGCTGGGCAGTTTAGTTGCTCTGCACCTCTAGCTACTCCTCAGCACTCTTCCAGCTACTGTCACTGTTGGCCAGCCTTGGTACTGGCTGCGACTAGCAGGAAAGGCAAACTATATGTGAGAGAGAAGGAGGTAAACTCAACATAATTTCAGAGGCTTTGATAATATCCTACCCATATTTCATCAGTTTAGTCCATTTTCTTGTACATCTCAGTGAAATCCAGTTCCATTTTTCTCAAGGATATTAAAACACTCACAACCAAAGAACTCAGTACATCCCTGTTGATGAATTTGGCAGATACGGTAATGAGATTTTTATTTTTGTTCTTCAAATGGGATGCCTCCAGACAAAAGGCACATCTTTTTTCTCCAGTGGTAATGGCAGCAAGTTTACAGAAAATATGATACAAAGTCTCATACTGACCAATGACTTTGTGTTCAGCCAGTTCTAGGTGACCTTAATGACAGCTGTCACTTTATTGAAGAGTTTGGAAAAGGGGATTATTTGCATCATAGCCACATATATGCAATGCCTGCATGGCACATTTCCACACTGGATAGGCCTAGACTAAACAGACGAAAGAAGACCTAGGCTAGAAGGTTGCAAGCTCAGTAAATCAAAAATTGCAGCCTTCTGAAGTTATCCAAAAGGGTCTTCCACTCTGGTCAGTGCAGTAGAGCTGCAATTATAATGTCTTAATTGGAACTCCCTTTTTTTGTGGTAAGTAGGCAAATACCTCATATACATTCTCACACTTGGACCCACACACACAAATAGCGTTATCAGAGATAGGCATTCATCCTGCATGCATCATCTGGTGAAATGGAATGGAAATCAATCAGTACTTTCACATGAGACTGAACTTGTGGTGGAGACTATCAAGCCAAGAGGCTATGCTAAAAATTTGGCTGAAAGTCTTGGAAGTCCAGACAGGAAGGCCTGCAAATAAATTATTGGACATTTTTGTCCTTTGTTAAAGTCAGTAGCGGAGATGGGGGTGAGAAAAAAAATGTTGTTGCCTTAGGCATGCTTTCAGTGTACATTTATTTTGTTGTTGCTGCCTGGTTCATTGAGCTGGTTTGTCTTTAATGGTTCACTAAGCTTTGACTATTGTAGAGATTATGGTAATTCATGTAGTAGTATCCTGGACTGGGGCATATATTGGTGCTTTCAAAGTACCAAATTAGGTAAATATCAATGATATAAAGTTTTCTTAGCTGAGATTAACTCCTGGACTCCAAAATCACAACATTGTTAAATGGAAGATGCCAGTCTAGGATGACAAGGGATAACGCATATTGATTTATTTTGAATATTTAGTGCTTCAGATACCTTGATTTAAGATTTAAGCCATTTAAAATGCAGAGGTTTTTCTGAATTAGAATTAGAATATAGAGAAAATGTTATTTGCAGCCACCAAATTCTCAAGCTTTTAAAGCCAAATTATGTTCACAGACATTTCTCTTAGGAGTAGAGAGACCAAGTGTCTTACGTGTCTCTCCTGTTTCAGAAAATGTTTTTATGATGAAATTATTGCAATTCTTAGAGAGACGCTTCTGTACAAATTAAGGTACAAATGAGACCACATGTCAAAGTCAATAGTATGGACTTTATTTAACAGTAAATCTGAGATAGAGAGATAGCAACAAACAGGAAAAATATAGATACAGGGAGAGAAAGAGAGCGACAGAGACCAATTATGTAGAAAGATATCACCACCCATGTGGGTCCAGCTGTGTTCCATTAGCCCACTTCTGGTCTTCTGGTGGTGGGGGTCCCACAAAATGCAGAGTTCAGCAGGTTAATACATGTTCAGGTAAAACAGGAATGCCCAATTATCTCCTCAGGTAGAGGGACGTTTTACACTGTCTTTTGTAACACAGTGTGGATCTGTTGAAACACTCGGATCATGCAATCCCTCTGGTGAAAGGCCTCAGGAATGAGTCCAGGGGGCACTTTGGGCTTCTCTGGTGGGTTATGACACCTCCTCCGATTATGATACCTTCTAAGATGTGCTGACTGCCTCCTGTGTGAATGTTCTGTGTGAATGTGACCTTCCCAGGGTGGCTGTGAGTTTTACAACTGAGCCAGTTTTCTTTAAGGAAAGACATCTGGCATGTGAAAAAGTACCATTCCATCTCCACAGTGTCTGCTTATAGCATCCAGGGGTCGGTGTTCATCCCCTCTGTCTTATGCAGACCCAAAAACTTTCCTTCCCCAACTCAGCTGTGGGGGAGTGTGCAAATGAGCCTGTGGGCTATGGCCTCTCCTACCCTAATCCAGCCAGAGCTGATTTTCAACACAACTGCAGTGTTTGGCTCTTCTTGTGGATAAATTCTTCTTCCCCAAGGAGTTACATCCCCTTAGATGCCAGATAATTGGACAACAGTCTCACCTTTATCACATCTCAAATTTTCACATGATTTAACTGCCAATCCAATTTCCTGAGATCCAGAAGACATTCTGGGGGATGTGGACTTCAGTGATGCAGATGAGCGCTTCCTTCTTAGAAGATTTTGCTGCAATGTGCCAGTGAGGGTGACCAGAGGTTGGCCAGAGTTGTTGCAGAGTCTCCATCCCTGGAGACAGTAAAAATCACCTGGACATGGACCTGGAAAAACAGCTCTAATTAACCTCTCTTGAGCAGGTGGGTTGGACTGTCGGGGTTATATTGGTCGGGTGGACGGTCGCTGGACAGACTCAGGAGCTCTCTATTTTCTGTTCTTGAAGTTTGTAGTTTATTATAATTAGGGTGTGGGTGTAAGAGAGAGTGTAAGAGAGAGAGTAGAGCATGGAGAGTAGAGAGAATATGAGGGGTAAGAGTAAGAGAGGTAAGAGAGATAAGAGAGCGATTTCCCGTTTACAATACAATAAGTATTCTTCTATGATGAATATTCGAATTTCCATTAACCAATCTAATACAATATACTAATTTCCTAATATTTGCATGCAACCTATAGGAATCACGAAATTACCATGTTCTATGGCTTTCTTATCTGTAGCCCTTATCTTCAGACCTTTCCTGCCATACTTGGGACAGGATGTCTGTTGGTTCTTTGGTATTTGTGGCATTTGTCATCAACTAAACAAAGGAAGAGGCCCTAAACCTTCACATGGTTGTTTTCAGCCTCGAAGTCAAAAAATGCTAACATTTCTATTCCATCTGTTGTTTCAGCACTTTTTGCTAGGCACTCATATTCATAAAATTTTTCTAATTCCTTCCCAACATTGGACCAGGTGGCTTAAAGGGATCCCTTCAAGCCTCAACAACCCTGTAATCCTTCTCTCTGTGGTCAGATGGAATGGTTGGCTGAGAGATTTGGAACACCATGGAAACAAATCACTGGGGTGGCCCTGTGCATTGCCACCATGAGGAAATGATATTTTCAAACACAGTCTGACTTGAAGGGCAACAGACAAGCCAATACTTTGAGACACTGTCAAATTCTGTAATCTGTGGTTTCAGCTCAGGTAAACCTAGAGGAATTCTTTCACACTTCAAAATTGCAAAAATCTTACTGCCCCAAAAATGGTGGTTTGGTGGGGTTATTTTCCATTGACATCATTAAAGATCCCATACAGCAAGTAATTTAAATAAAATTACCTTCTGGCGATGCTGAATTCGTGGAGTAAGTGACACACAGGATTCCAATATTCTTGAAGGTCCATCATATTTCTCATTCTACTTTAGCCAGTTAACATATATGTAGTCTTAGTTCCATCTGATTGATTAACTGTTTTTTTCTCATAATGATCATTATTATTTTACTTTCTTACAATGAGTAGAAGTTTTGTTTAATAAGGACGTTTTGTTTGGACCCCACAGCTCTCCAGTAGACCCATTGACTGTTTGTCACCTCCAATTTTTGCAAACCATAATTTTTTGTGCAGGAATTACCAAAAGAAATAAAATTTATCACCTGAAAAAAGCTAACTTTAGTGTCATCCCTGCAAAGACATTAGCAAATTTTTAATTTCCAGAAGCATTGAAATAACTTTCCTCTAAAATTAATATAGTAGATAATAGTGTTCATTCTATTCAATGTGCTTCAAAGTATTTATAAGCAACTTGTACTGATTAAACAAAAAGATCACATAGAAAAAACAAGTTCTAATAAAATCAACTTCAAAATTCTAGCTCTTTCAAGACCTGTACCAAAAATATGACTATGAATATATGGCATGTGGCATACAGTAACTATTACTGTACTGTTATTGTCCCAAAATATATTTCCTACCTTGACTATAATTGTCCCAAGGGAAAAGTAACAGCAAGACAGCTTTCTAAATCCCAAGAACCCCCAAAATCCCATGGAGGGAGAAATAAATGGAATAAAATTTATACTACCTTTGATGTCTCTTGACTTTTCCAACCTGCTTCACCCCTACTCATAGAGGTCTGTCACCATGGCTTTGGATGGCATAATTTCTGCCCTTGTGCCATTTAAGGCCTTGGTTCAATAAAAGAGAAGCTACAACTGGGAGGTTACATCTTGTTTTGAATTTAGAAGTGCAGTTTTAGTACAGTAGGCAGAATAAATGAGTTCTGAAGTTGTAACAGTGTTGATATTAGAGCATCAGAGATGATCTTGAAAGATCTCCAAAATTAAATGCATGTAAGAGTTAAATCTGTCTTTCCTTCTCTTAAGCATTCTCTTTTATTTTAAAGTCCAGCTTTTGTAGGAAAGATTTAGTGTTCATTAATTAAATGATTTGTGAACTGATTCATCTTTTCTGCTCAAACAGGATTGAATCTCAATACACCACAATCATGCAGACTTACTGCTCTTCATATTCTTCAAGCCCACACTTAATATTCCAACTTAACAATCTCACCAAAACACCTCAAGGGTGTATAACTGAAAAAGAAGGCAGTCAGCAAATACTTTACAGGAGGTTTTTCTGCTTAAGAAACTCATGGAAAAGTTTTGAAAATTTTAGGAGTAAAAATTATTTCTGACATGGGCAGAAACAAAGTTTGTAATCCATTTAAACATTAACATGATTATTAGTACTTCTTTTCTTCTGGTAGAGAAGTGAGATAACTGCTTGGCTCATGCTTTGAAATGGTTACCAGCACTATACACAGAGCTGTGTGCTCTGTTTTTTCTCTTCACTGCTCTTTCTTTATATCATTTCTGATTCATGCTGAGTCAAATTTTGGTCCTAGTGAGTTTTCACAGTGATTTAAATGGAATTGGAAATTTTCCCATAGTTTTTTGATATATGATTTGGTGAAAGAGAACAACAACTAATTGTGCAGTTAGTAAATGCCTCTGTACCCTATCCAAATCCCTCTGGAGCCAATTTTCTCATTGACTTCTGCAGAAACTGAACAAGGCCATAGGTTTGACTGCATCAAAGACTATCACAGACTATAAAAATATGGATTAGATACCTAAAGGCTAAAAGTACTTGCACACAAAATAATGTTAAGTGAAAGGCTTTAAGGTTGGGAGGAAAAAAGTAAACAAACTATATCCAACAAAAAGTATTTATTTTTCTGAAAACCAGCCTTTCATTCACAATATTAATTAATAAACCTCATAGTTCCTAGACTGAGTTGTGGCATTTATCCACATGCAAATCAGTTCTCCACAACTTCTAAAGAAGGCCACAACTAAACACAAAGCTCTAATAAGACTACAGGACTATGTGGCTAAATTTGTGTCTTCCAGTCATTACAAGTGGCGAAGTCAACACACGACCCCAAATAAATAAATCATCTCCTCTTGCAAGGACATCCTTCTTCACTTTCCTGGACTAGATGAGATAATATTCGATGAGTGGTTTTCCATGGAAGACTCTGTCATGTTTATCATAAGCTTGGAAGCCTTCAAATGGAAAGCTAGGTGTTATACAGGTCCAACTGTATTTCTACTTCTTTTTTTCATCAGTTTTGTCTCTTCCAAACTTGTGAGATGTAAGGCAGGACACATGGAAGGAGAGTCATTCCCTAGAACAGAAAAATAGTATAATTATACTCACTGTTGTTTTTTCTATGTATCATTCCAATGGTGATAGTTCCTGTACTCACCCTTGGCACAAACGCCAAAGCAGTCTGTAAGTTTTGTGCACATGTACTTTAGCAGAGCACAGCCTTTTTGCTGTAATAGAATGCAGTTACAAAACACTGTCAAAGACACAGAAGGGACTTCCCATGAGACAAACTACCAGACAAAGAATTCCCACTGTGAGAACCTGAGGCAAGTAATGGTGGCTGAAACAGGAGGATGCTAGTTTCTGGCCTGGTGAGGCAGATCTGGGTAGGCTATCCTGACAGAAAATTTGCACAGTGGCAAACTGTGGGGAAGCAAGCAAGTCCTTACACACGTCAGCCAAGTTGTAGGAACAGCATCTATGCCCCATGGGTACCTGGGATTTGTAGTGTACAAACATGGTGCCTTTGAAAGAACAACTCTGGAAACCCCACCTCCAAGAAGAACTGGGTGAAAAAGGATCAGCTGGACACCATGGGATTCATGTGGTAGTGCCTACCTTTCTCCCTAATCTCCCTCACACTCTCTTTCCCAGCCCCCTGCACCTGTCTTCCTATTTCTTTCTATCTCTCTCTACCTCTTTCACCATTTGTATCCTTCTGGATTGGAAAAATTAATTGAGCTAATTAGTCTCTGAACTGGTATGGTAATCAGGAACACTGCTAGCTAGAATTTGTCCATTTCACTCTACAAAACTTTTTCAATACATTGGGAGTAATATGGGAAAGGTGAAACAATAAACAATATTAAATCCATTAAACAATAGGTCTTGTCAATCTCTTTGTTTGTACCTCAGCAGTGAGACCTCTGTTTTGGTTCTGGAGCGCTAATTTTTGCAGTAGTCAAAGGCAGGAGGGGGCACAGAAGTTATTCTATTCCACCTCACAGCATTGCCAGAGGCAGAAGAAGGGATTCTCCTGCTTATTCCAGTCAAGCAGTCAGGGTAGCACAGCACTGGTCCTGAGCCAGAGGGAATAATGGGCTGGCATGGCTATGGCTGGGTCGAGATCAGCAAGCATTTTTGTGGGAATTATTTTTTTATTTTGTACACTTTTGTTTTAACATTGTTGTTGGCACTGTTTTCACATCTCATTGCTGTTTCCAGGAAATTGTTCTTATCTTAACATGTAACCTTTGCTGTTTGGAGGAAAAAAATGTGGAGGAAAAAAATGGGGAGAGCTATTCTTAAACCAGGACAATCTCCCAATGTAACAACAATAAAACTTTCTTCTTCTACATACACACAGAGGCATGCAGATACATATATTTTTAGCAAGAAGCTGTTAGAGCACTAATTTTCAGAAAATTCCATTTGCATTTCAGCAAAACAGAATAATCTTTCAAAAGGCATCTAGATTTTACTTTTTTTTTCATCAGAGTTACCAAGGAATAAATTTATTGGAGATCAAATGCATTCTACTACATGAAAAAGATTGTGATATAAACTTATTTAGGGCACTACATGAAAGAGGTAGAGAAGTATTTAAATTCCAAAAGAGACCAGACACCACAGAAAATTATCTCCTTGTTTCCAGGTAGAGTGGAAGATGTAAATGTCAAGATAAATGTGACAAAATGTATACTTCCCCAACAAAATTACTGGGGTGCAGAAAAATCTGGTCTTTCTGTCTCCTTTTGCATAGGATGAGCAAAAATTGTTACAAAAAATTGTTAATGAATGCCAATATTTTTACCACACAGCCACATGACCTGCACAGACCATTTTCTTTCTCTCTCATTATTTGTTCTAATACCAGATACCATAAACTCTGTACAAGCACATCCATGGCCTGGCAATGAATGTCATATTTACTCAGACAGATGCTAAGCTTGTTCTCATCATGGTCCTGCCTTCTGTGACAGCCAGTGTCCTCTACCCCACTTCAGTGTCATGCCCTCACATCGGAAAACATTAGTCCTCTACCCGTGTTAATCACTTTGAGGCTGAATCACCTGATGTTTTTAGCAAAACCAGGTTGTCACCATTTATTCCCATTTAAAATACTCTCCGTTAATTGCTGTAAATACCATCCTTATGATATCATTACTAAAATAATTTGCACTTCACGTTTATACGTGACCTGATTTTAGCAATGTTAGCAACATGGACACAAAGGTGAATTTGATACTAAACCTGCTGCTTTAATTATTAATTGGTGTTAAATTTAATCTAACAAAAAATATTAATGGAATCAGGTTGGAAATGACCTCCAAAATCATCAAGTCCAATATTGCAGACTATAATTTGTTTGCATGTTTTAGTTTTTCTCACTTGTTTTCTCATTGACATTTATCATTCTTTTAAGATAGCAGCCTGATTTAGCTGGTATGAGTAATCTAGAGGATTCCAGATAAATCAGTTTAAATACTCCACTGTTTTATTGCTTCACAAGTAAAGAGGAAAGAAAAGGATGAGACTTCTTAAAATCCTATAGTCCTTCTCTAACGTCTTGGTTGTGGAGCTCCATAGATTTCAGGTTAATCACTTTTGGAGTTATCCATTAGAATTTGTAAAGCTAGGATAACACACAAACTGCATGGTCCAATGTTCCAAAAATTTAAATCAACAGGCATGAGAGAAAACAGCCTATTTAAACAAAAACCTTGCATTGAATTATGTGAGAATATGTGATCATACTTGAGAAATGGCCCCAATCTTTCCCTGTACCTATTTTTCATCTCTAAAATGGATATTAGTTGCCTGTCCCAAACTCACTACAGGTCTTCTATGGAGTAAATCATTTGAATGTGGTAACACACAGTCACATTCTGCTGTCTTCTCATCTCAGTGTCGCCAGAGAGTTCCCAGTGTGAAGTTAGCTCTCAGGTGACTCAAAGTAAAGGGGAACATTGCAGCAATGGTGTGCATGCAGCCACGTGAACCTGCCCTGGGGTGCTAGAGTGAAGATGCTCTTATCTGGGATGGAGCAGTGTAGGTTCTTACAATAGAATCCTTTAATAAAAAAGTAAGGAATGGAAAATTACTAGAGAGTGGGAAGTGGTGATGGTCAATCACTGTTACGGTAAGTAACTTGTACTCAATGATTACCAGAGCTCATAAAAAGCCAGATTAGATATACCTTGTGCATATATCTAGAATTAAATACTTGTATAAAGGTATTTAACACTGTTTGGTTAAGCTCTCAAACATCAGCCAAAAAGAATTTTTGTCATCTTGCTTGTGTTTCATACTCTGCATTAAAGGGTTCTGTGGTTGCTCTTTTTGTGTGATGTCATTGATAACATTATTCCGTAGTGCACTGTCAAAGCTTTCTTCAAAAGTAGGAGCATAAGAATCATTCTTAATTCACCTGTATCAGATCATGCATTTCCTGTGCATTATCAGGTTATTCAATCAGCTCAGCAAATAAGTAGTGTTTAGCAGAGTATTTTACCTCCTTGATTCCACGGTCAACTTGCAACTACCAGACCTTGCTAGCCAGAGGAAACGACAATTAAAAATGTCACGCCCCTAAACCCACAGCTTCCCACACAGTACAAGTACACTCAGTGAATTATAGCAAACACTGCTACAGACAACTCCATCACCTGAAAGTGCCTACATCTAAACAGATTTTAGATAAACATTTCCCATTTTAAAATTGCTTTTTTGAATGTGTACTTTTGTACTATTAACTTGCTTTCCAGTCACACAGATCTTTCACTAGAAGTTGCCAAAATGTAGTAACATTAGGAATCAAAAATGAAGGTCAAAGAAAGAGCATACTCTGAAAATAAAAACAGGAGTTCTAAGGATATTTCTGGTTTGAACCTTATACCTAACAAAGTGCTGTACTGCAGCTAGGCTGAAATTTTCATCATCTCTATTCACAGACTCCAACCTCATAGAGTGCAAATTAATTGAGATTTAAACTTCAGAACCAGTTATCTGTACTACAGAATTAATCTCTTGCAAATTTCACATGATTCCTGCAACCAAACCTAGCCCAAAATACCATAATGTATTTTATTAACACCATGCATTCCATGTGTTGGTTTAAGTTATGGCAGTGGGGGAGAGTCTGCTTTTTACAGAAGTCCTTATAAAAAGCTAGACAGTTTTACACACAATTGATGGTCCCACATGGGTTCAGTCCAGCCTTGTAGTAAATATATGCTATGTTCAGGGAACTGAAAAAGTTCAGAGGATATGGAGATAGTTGTCTTTTCTTAAAGTTGACTGCTTGTATCCTGAAAGAGGCAGAACTCATGGCATTTGAAATCAAAACCAAATAGTTAATGAGGAAAGTATTAATCTTCTTGTAGAAATTTATAACTTCCTTTTAAATTAAGTAATGAATTCACTTTAAATAATTTCCTCAGGGTTCTTTTCTGGTGCTTGAAATTTCCAGTTTGCATCCTAACTGTGACAAGGATTTCCGAATGAGAGAGATATGATCAGACTTTGTCCTGCTGAAGCAGATTTCTGGTTTTTCTGGTTGGATGAAAAGAGTAGAAAAATGTTAATTAATGAAGTCAAGGTATTTGTTTAAGCTGTTACAGACATGATACCAATGCCTTTAATTCCTTCTAATGAAGCAAAAGGAATTCCACACAGTATGTTTTCAAGGACTTATGGTGTTCTTTGGGTAGTTTCTACCCAGAAAAACCAAATATTTAGCCATCCTCTGTAACATCAGCAAGCTTCTGGTGTCTTATTCTATGGTTTTTAAGAAAAGAAATAATGAGATTAATTCTTCTTTTAGTTATTTCAGATTGGCTGAAGAATCTACCCATTGAATGCTGTAAATAAAAACACTGAAATAAGGAAGAAACGAGATGCATATTTTTCTTTGTCCAAATTGTATGTAGATACATACCTACTTGTATATTGAAGCCTGATATTTATGGGTTCAGCTCTAGCAATTTCACTTTTCTGTACTAATGATCAATATAATTTATTAGGGGTTTTCACTGGCTTTTTTTTTAAGAATCATTTTAATGGTTTTAATCACTTAAGTGGATTGAGAAGACGAAAATATTGATAATATGGGAGATGGAATACACAAGTGACTAAGTAGCACAAAAAGAGAGCTAATTTCATCCCTGACTATCACACTGATATAGTGAGTACATTTGGCATCACACAGCTAAGGATCAAGGAGACGTGATGAAAAAATATCTGCTACTAACTAGATTCATATTTTTAACAACAGTGTAGAGCTGAGTGTCAGTGCTTTTGTGAATGCCACAATTTCAATATCGCATTCCCAAGAATAAAGATGAGGTGTTTAAAAAAAACCCTACAATATTTTCTCAAATTTCTTGCCAATGCATAACACTGAAAGTAAATTAGACTCTCATCTCATTTTTTTGATATTAGCTTCTGTGTCGTAAAGGGAAATTTGTGGCATTGTCTGCTATTTGCTACAAATTTTCTTATTTCTATATATTCTAAGATTCTCTCTACATGTAAATATTTTTCAATATTTGTCAATATTTTTCAATTGATTTCTTATAATAATAACAGTGAGACTGCTATACTATACCTGAAATAAATATTGTCAGTTGCTTGCTTTATCTTTAGTATTGGACAGTATTTCTTCTCCAAAATCATGCAGTTTCACACTGATTATAAGAAACAGTTTTTCTTTCTGAGAAAAGAAACTGAGCTGACCCAGAAACTTCACAAATGTTATAACAATTCTACTGTATTATAAATCTTCTGAAGGGTAGCATTGTACAAATTTGATTGCAGCACTACATTGCTGGCTGAGTCTAGATAGGTAGTCTGACTTTAAATTCACAGGTGTTGTGCCATATCTTGTTTCATTGACCAAGGAATAGTATGAATGAGAAAATGCCTGATATTAAAATGAAATATCACGGAAATAATTCTGAATGTTCTTGAGATGCTTAAATGAAGTGGTGAATACAACATGGAAGTGCATACAGCAAAAACACCTTTCCTGTATTGTCTTTTAAGCTGTAGAAGCAGCTTCACTAGAAATGTGTTCATATTTAAATGAAGCTTTTTAACTAAAGGACTCTGTGTCTGCAAAAGTTACTCACGTTAGATAGCACAGAGGTGTGCAAACTATGAAATTATTCAAATACACTTATTCTCTCCACTTTTGGAGGTGTTTTCCAGTGTTTCTTTGAGACAAACTGAGAGCAATCTTCAAGGATATTATGTTCTGCTGTAGTTCTCCTGCACTACTGTAGAAACTGCACCAAAAGCTGGAGATATCACAAGTAAAAACAATCACTAGTTGTGTAAAGTTTTACCACTGAAGTACCATAACTGCTTTGTATAGGAAATAATGACAGGTGACAAATAGACAATCAGGGAAGGATGTCTTCTCACAACCCCTGAGGGAAGGATCCAAGCCTTGGACTCATATTGATATCTATTAATTACAACACAACTGCATTACAGGACAATTAAAGTAAAGCAATGAAAAATGCAAGAGAAAAGTGACATGTGCAGTACTATTTATTTGTTCATATTGGGATTGCATGGCATGATTTTGGTTCTGGGGGACTGAAAATGGTGGCTTCTCTGGATAGAACCCAGAAGTTTTCCCCATATCATGTAGAGCCAGTGCCAGACGGCTCCAAGGTGAATCACTGCTGTACTAGTTGTGCTGTTCTCATCACCAGAAGCAGCAACTCTGGGGCAATGTATTTATGGGGGAAAAAAAAAAGCTTCATTCATCACTTACAGCTTAGCTGCAAACTCTCTACAGACACTCTTCAAACTGAAGAATTTTTTAAAATTATGTTCCCCTTTCACGTCTTCCCCATGTCCTGAAAAATGTGAGACTGGCACAAAGTGTAGACTTCCCTATCTGCCATCTTTCTTGGCCCAGTATTAAAGATGGGATTCCTATATTGTTTAATGTTTTCAATAGCTGACAGTCTGTTTTTAACTTGAGTGAAGACGTATACTTGTCCTTTGATAAATCTTGCTGAAGGAAGCCTGACTTTTTCTTTAATATAATTTTTAAAAAAAGAAACTAAACACTTCAGCCTGAATTGCTAACATGTGGCAAATTCAGAAGCATTTACAAGCCAATCATGGAACAGCAGTAGTAAACTTTATTGCTGTCATCAATTTCAGCTGTATGATGATCTACATGTAAAGCATGTAGAATTGAGTGAAGGCCTTTTTAGGTTGGGCAGTGAAACAGTATTGTGAATACAAGAAGTATACATGGGTTTCACAGAGAGTGGACAAATACTTGGAAAATGCACCCTTTGAGATCTGATAAACAGGTAAAATGTCAAGAAAATATCTAGATTAAAATTATCTAACTCCTTTTCAGGTCTCCACTTCAGGCACATACGCTTTTGCCTTGTATGTTCTTCAGACTAGACTTGTTCATGTTTTGCTTTGTGTTTCCCTGTTTTTTTACAGCATTACCTGTATATTGGGCAAAGCAGACACCAGAGGTGCTGTCTTTCACCAAGAGATGGTTCAGGCCATTACTAGGAACAGCACACTGCAGATGCCAAGTTACAGCTCTGGTGCCCACCCTTCCCCAGACATGTTCCACCAGCTGGAGATCATCCCTTACTCATGGCAAATGCTTACAGCTGGGCACTGTACCAGTACATTTCCTAGTGTGATCAGGATCTCAGTCCCTGCAGAGCAAGTGCTGTGCATAAAGTCACAAGTAGAGGAACATAGCTAGGAAAGCATGAAACTTAAACCTCACCTCTTCATCATGGCACGTAGCTTCACCTCTGTCTCAACCCCTTTTTAGTTAGGGTGCTGGTCTGTACGAAGTGTTTATCTGAACTAGGAGAGTTATGTTGCAAAGCCTTCATAGACTCCTCTTCCAGGGAAATGGCCAGTACAGTACAGCCCAGCAGGAACTGTGCAAGGAAAAAAAGGCAAGACATGTAATATTCACGTGTGGACAGAAAATCTAGGGTGTTGCAGAGCTTCCTTTCAGATTTCTACCATCAGATGGAAAACAAAAGATTTTCCCAAGATCTGAGGAAGGAGTACAGCCACCTGAGTGGTCTGCTATTTTTCAGATTTCACTGCTAAGCCAGAGCAGGCCCTTTGCCCCGCACTTGCCAGCTAGCACACCTTTCCTGGACCTCCTTCTTCCTGCCCTCAGTTGGGCATTAATTGTCACTGAATCTGTAGGGTAGAGAATGTTCCAGTACCTTGTCCAGAACAGGTATTATTTAAGGCCCTCTGAAGTTTTGAAGCTGCTTTTTCTGTGAAAAGCTAGTGTGAGCTTTAGACCTTGGAAGGTAAATCCAGTGCAATAAGTAAATATTGCAAGCTTTGTGAGACAGACTTTAAATCAACATCTTTTTTTCAATAAATTTTCTTTTAAATTTTCTCAAGGCAGAGAGTTTTTAGGCTTTCTAGTTTAAGAATTTCTGAGAAAAATTCTTCAACACATTGAAGCAGAAATTACATAACATTTGACTGAATTCTTTTAAAATTTGTATCCAGCATCCAGATAAAGGGATGATCTTGAGTGAGACAGATGTTCTTGCTAGGACAATCAAAGCATAGAATCCCTACCTGTGCTCAATAATCCCAAGATCTCTGGATACAAGTAGTCTAGGCTTCCAGATGTGGACTTTTGCCAGTGGTTTTGGGAGGGGGGGGTGGTTAACATTTGACATTGCTGAACATTTCATGTCTAACCAACCTCAAAGAGAATCTGTCTTTCTGTAATGAGTCATAGACAAGGAAAAGAGACAATACCATTTTAATTATTGGGGATAATAAGTGATATTTGACTGAAAAATCCAAAATTCTATATCAGTACATTATGTGTAAAAGCTTCAGGTTTGCACAGGAATCTAACTAAGATTATGAAAATTACTATCCAGTAATACCATTTACTTTAGCATCAGCCTTGTCATGGTGCTTGGTACCAGCACATCTGAACAGCTTTACGGTGATGTGGATAGAACCTTTCCTAGACTGTGATGTTTCTTCTTTTTCCTACATAGATGTGCATAGTGGATGGCTGCTTTTCTCTCTTTGAGAGAATACTTTCATGTTGAAGTTGTCTTCAAAAAAGGGAACATATTGAAGAGTGTGTCAAAGGTACAAAACCTAAATGGGTCGATGTCTAATGTCCCAGATGAAGCAACTCCATTAATGGGGTCAGTGAGATCAGCACATTGATTTTGAAGCTTGCAGCCCCTGCAAAAGTGGTCAACACCAGCTGGTGTGACAGCGTTAGGATTCTACATCTCAATTCTTTTGATTTTATTACACACATTTCAAATTAATTAGCTAACACTTTTGCTGCTTATAATGAATGAGACTTGGACTGTGAAGTGCTCCTTACAAGCTGAAACTTGTGAATAATGACCTGTCTCAAGGTTACTTTTGTTCTGCCCTTTGTTCTTCATCTACTGTTTTGCTGGGATACTGTCAGGCAGACAGAGAAAAGGGAGTTATTTGTGAGAAAGTCCCTGAGTATGGCTATATTGCACTTGTAGAGCATGCAGAACTGTAAATGCTGCATAGCCATGCACAATTTGCTGTAAACAAAGCATTTTAGTTAAGAGTGCCTGTGGACATTTCTCCCTGCAGCAACAGAGTGTATCATGGACTACTCCAGATATATTCAGCTTATGTGATCAGTAAATCTCCATCTTTGTCAAAGCTATGCCAATTTAGTTGACACTGAGAAAAGAGTCCTAAAAGTTTGGACAGTTTGCCCTACTAATTTTGTGGTCAAAACACTCATTGATTCTACCCTGTAGCTAAAGAAAGAGAAACTGCTTTTAAGCACACACCACATCTTGCATTAGCCACCATTGCCTTTGCATGAATACGGTTTGGAGAAGGTCAAAGCTATTCCAGAGTGTGTATGTTTCCTGGGAAAGGGCATTCCAGCAATGCATTAATACATAGTCTGATTCATGCTGAATCAATGAAGTAATTTCACTATTGTAAGCCCACACAATAGTGAAATTAGTGGGCCAATGATACATAAATCAACAGATGGGGCCTCAAAACATTCATGCTCATACTCTGTCAACATGATCTCTACTGAATTTCCTTTACTTATTGTCATGTTTTTCAGTACTGTTTGATGGTTTGTCTAGTGTAACTAACCAGAAAGCATTTTGCCTAAAGATAGTCCTCTCCAGACAACAACACAACACATTATCAGTTTCTGACTGAGAAAATATGGGCATTCATAAGTTACAGTTTGTTGATTTTAGCCACACAGTGGTGGTTTGGCAATTGGTTGTCAGCACTGAAAGGTCTGAGGTACAGAGTGCTGTGCAACTTTTTTCAAGCTGTGTCTTGATGAGATGAATTCTAATGAATCCCTCCTCTACACGCTGAAGCTTAATCCCTATTCAGAAGGGATTAGTATTCAAATTTATCATAGAATCAAGACTGATTAGCGGTCTAACACAAACAGTATGTCATGGAACATTCACTGGAAAAGTTGTGACATTTCTTGTTTATTTCTCAATTTTTATGATATTCCTACAGTTAGCAGGGTGGCCTTTCTCACTGTTGTCATTTGCCATTAGAAATTATTAATTAAAATGCTGCAAGGAGTGGACTGGGGAAACTTCAAGACTGCACTGAGCGACACTTTGCAGCTGTATGCAAATTACAAGGAAAGTTCTCCGTTTCCTGGGGGAAGGTCAGTATGAAATCTGGGTGCGTGCATTGGCTCAGGAGATGTAGTTTTGATCCTGCCTGCCTAAAGAAGTTTCAACTGGGACATTTGATCACAGTCATGAACTACAGCTAGTGGCAGGCTTGTAATGGAGTATTTGACTGTAGAAGTCTTGCAGATGGAGGGCACGGATAATTAATCAAAGTACTTTTTTAAAGTTCCTTTCCTAATAAAAAAGAGCTAGATTACTTCTAAAACTTAGATAAGCCTGAATCATCTGAGGAATTAGATAGAAATAGTTGGAAGAAAACAGGAATAGTAATCCAACTAGGAATGTGCACCAGGAATCAGTTCAAATTGGCAGTGGTTGCTGCTGTGAATCAAATCACTCCTTAGTTCAGATTAACAATTTTTAAGAAAAATTTCATCATGGAGCCTAATGTGTTCAGTGTTCACTAATGACTTGATAATGGCTCCAAGATTTCAGATGTGAATTTCAAAAGAATCTTTCTGTATCTTCCTTCTCCTCCAAAGACCTCATAGAAGAAAGAGTAGGGAAAATGTTTTTTATTATCTCAGGGAAATAGGGGTTATGGAACATATATAAGAGCAATATTTCTTCCCATCTCTATTAAAATATAAATGTATAGTGTTTTATTACATACTTGTGATAATTTCTTTCTTTTCATTCTATTGAAAGTCTTCTAAAATTGATGGAAATCTTTCTTTGATCTCAGTGTTGTGTGGGTCTTTGTGCTTAGGAATGTCGAATGAGAAGCAGAAGAATGGTGAAGATTTTCAGGTCAGAAAAAATGGCAAAGCAACTGATTAATGTATATGTTGCTGGATTAATTAAAAAAAAAGAACAATTGTATTGTTGATATCTGAAACAACAGCCCAATATTTATCACTTTCATATTGAAAATAGCAAGCAATTCCAACTCCATTCATTGCCCTGCTGTACCATCATATAGATAACCAGCTTGATCATGGAGGAGTCCAGTACTTTACAGATGTATGAAATATTCGATATAAATAAAAAGTTTTGCAAAGGACAGTATGGAAGCGCATAGAAGCATAAATTGTTGTGTCCACTTAACCTGGAAGTTTTGATCTGCCTGTAATGTGATACTACTTTAGAATTTTTTATACATAGTTTTTTGTGTTGTAATCTTTCTTAATCTCAGATGCTAGATGAATATGAATTCTTTGCCACTCATCACCACATTTTTAAGGGGTTCTGTCATATTGGCACTGTGCTTATAGGAGCAATAAGAAATTCATTCAAAGCTTAAACTGTCCTATGTGTCACATAAGTACCTTAAAAATTTGATTTGCAATATATACTTATTTCTTACTGACTCTTAAATTAGATGTCATGGTCAAAGTGAACTTCAAGTTTATGTACAGAGAAGGAAGTCATGTTCTTAGGAAGTTACTAGTTTGTTGCAATGAGTTTCAGCTCATTTTGTGATCTCACTGTTTAATATCAGTGCTCTGAAGGCAACAGAGTACTAATAATCAGACTAATGGTTTAAATTGATTTACATTAGCCAAGTGTCTGTATTGTTGGCTGGCAATACCACCTCTGCAAATAGCTAATTATACTGAAGGAAGCAGGGCAGCCAGGCAAATTGAAAAGCCATAAAATGATGAGAAAAGTTCTGGAAGCTGTGACATTACTATTATAACAAACCATGCTGTATCAACTCCCTGGCCACACCAAGTCCAAGGCAAATGAGTGAGGACTAGACATGTCCTCTGCCCCTGTACAGTCTCCTGTTTCAGTCTCACTCAAAAGTTATGTTCAGTTAAATAAGAAATATTGTACAGTGTAAATTGGAGATAGGGAGCTATTCCATACTACCAGCAAAAAGTCATTTCATACCTCAGAGCATGGAATCAGATTATATTATTTCCTTTGTTTCCTGAATGCTGCATTCAGGTTGTGAAAAGCCTTCTAAAAAAAGTCAACTGAGAGAAGGGTATTTCAAACTAAGGTTTCACTTACGGTGATTCCTTATTCTCTGGTCCTAAAATTATGAGCCAGACATGGTTAAGGGATTAAAAGGGGTTTTACCTCATTTGATAAGGATTCTTATAGTGCACAACCAGACAAGGTGAAAAATGCCAAAAATTCAGCATGTGATGCATATACAATTTTTATAGACTTTGCAAATTTGCATATCTGACAAAGATCCCCCAATGAGAAGTTTAATGGATAAAGCAACGTCCCCCTCTTCTGTGAACTTCTAGCATCTTCCCCTGCAAGATGAGACTTGTATCCTGTTTATAAAAATATGTCCTAGGGAGCTGGTTCCAGTATTGGTTCCTATGGAGAACCAAGATAGCATAAGGCTTCAGGCCTCCAATGAGGAGACTTTTAGAAGATTTTGTCCTCCTGCCTCAGGAAATACCAGAACTAAGTTACAGTATCAGGCTACAAATATGTAAGCTAAGCATACAGAAAATATATAAAAGGTATATAAAATAAAAGGCAAAAAATCACCACAGCATCAATGCAAGATTGCTACTAAAAAAAAGAATGAGGAAACAAGGAGTGCAATTGTCTGCAAGAGAGAGGACAAGGAGAAAGAACTACAAATGACTTGGAGGACATTTTGAAGAGAGATGAAAAAAAGCATTTTAGTTGGAAACACTGACCTTCAAGAGTAAAGACAGTTTCAATAAGCCTCAGGCCTGTACCAGTTACTGATCTTACTATGGACAATGACATAGCTCAGCTACCCAGGGAAGGTGAGCTCCATCTTTGCTGTAAGGAAATACAGTTCAAAAAAGTCAGTGTGTTCCATGCTTGTTATTTGCACAAACCCTAGCAGGAGCAGATATGTTGACCCATCCCATCATGTGCATCACTTAAAAGAATGTTTGTTTCAAGGGAATGGACTTGAAGCCCTAACAAGTAGGAAGAATGAGAACAGGGGTACAGTGCTAGCAAGACATGTGTAGGGAACTGGTAGCTATGAGGTAGTGTATGGTGGACAAAAAAGATCTCTGGAGCTGCTTTTTGAAAACTGCTTTCTGATTACAGTGTATGAACTTGGTTAAAACTGCATCACTCCAGACTAGTTAGATCACTTAGCAGCTTTATCCCTCTCAGTGGAAGTTCATACAAGGCAAAGTATCTTCTAAATGCCTGCTGTAGTGACATTTAGTAAAAAAAGAACTGGAAAAACAATATGCTGTCCTGTATGCCCTCAGTGTATTCTTTAGCAGGCAGAAAGTGTCAGCAATCACAAAACAGCAGAATACTCTAAGTTGGAAGGGACCCATCAGGACCATCAAGTCCAACTCCTGGCCCTGTGCAGGACTAAGAGTGTTGTTCTTAAATTCAGACAGGCTTGGTGCTGTCACCAATTCCCTGAGGAGCCTGCTCCCAGGGAGTCTGCTCAACAGCCCTCTGAGGGAAAAGCTTTTTCCTGATATCTGACTTAAACCTCCCCAGACTCAGCTTCATGCAAGTGATACTGCTCCCTCACAATATTCAGAGTATGTTACCAAGGTCTTTGTTCCACAGCAGATTCCTGGTGCTGCTGCTGGCTTGCTATGGATTACACTATCTCTGTCTCCTGAACAAGTATTTATAACTTCCTCAGTAACCCACACCTGATTAATGAGATGAGAATATAAAATACTCCACCTGCCACAGCAGCCACAAAAACTGAATTAATGTGTAAGGAAAAAAGGGAAAACTAGTCTCAAGGCTGCAGTGTGCAGAGCAAACAAGATCAGCTGCTTATTTGCCTTAGCTCCTAACGATGTTGATTGTGAATGAGTTAGTTCCTTACTCATTTAGCCCACTAGCAGACAGTCATGCCAGGGAAAATTATGCATTTCTATAATAAATATTGTATGACATAAAAAACATCCTATATGTCTTTAAGACTATGATCTTCAAGAAAATTCCTCACAGTCATTATTCTTCATGTAAACTGCATGTTAAGATACAGAGTGAAATAAATGCATGGAGGAGAGTTTTTGTAGGCTGTAGAGAATGTGCACTGGATATAACTGACATGTGTTTCTGGTCTTTTTTGTAATATGAAGGAAAATGATTATTTATTTATTTATTTTACATCAAATTATTTACTTTCACAACTGAAAACTTGGGTCCAAACTGTGTGACTCTTGCAAGACATTGAGAAAGTTTCTCAATCTTTATTTCAAATATGTTAGTAACCTTTACTTGAAATATATTATATGTAAACAATCATATCTTGATTTAAAACTGGATCCATTGATTTCCCTGTTGTGTTTAAATGAACATAAATCTTAGCAATTCACATCTAAACAGAATCCATGAGTGGTCTACTAAACCAGTAAGAAACCATGTGCCTCCTTTATGTGGGGAAGGCTTTCAGCACACTCAGCAAAGTAATCAACTCAAACTGTTGAGCCAAAGGGAAATCCAGAAGGTAGCAACTGAAAATGTAGTCACGGCTTTTTTTGCTTTAAAAGGAATATGTCTCAGCATCCAGGTGGATGAAAATGTAAGGACTTTTACATTTTAAATGCTCCCATCTTAAAACTAGTTTATCAACTTTTTTTGTTTAAAATCCACAGAGTTTTGAAGACATCATTTGCAGCTGATTTTTTCAACCAACACTTGCAGTTTTCAGCGAAGAGTGAGGAACTGACATCTGCAAGCGAGAGTTCTCACACTCAGCTAAAGACTGCCAGCAGTCTTTCCACTTTCATTTCCATGGAAACTGGGCAAGAAAAGGTTGTATTTCTTATCTTTTTTTCTTTTTTAATTCTTATTTATATTCACCCGACCACTTAACTTGCAAGGATGGGAATTACCTCAGAGCATCTAGGAGAGTTTATATGTGACTGGTGCTTTTAGCAATGTAGTCTAAAGTGGACACCAGACCTAAAGTTCATTGACTGGTCGCAAAAGCTCTGATGTCTCAGTATCAATTTTGCTCCTCAGGTGCATACCAAATAGAGGGCTGACAGAAAGATGTACATCTCTTCTGTAGTGCTTTTCATGCAATTTCTAGACTCTAACCACTGTATAGCCCTGAATCTTGACTTGTTCCCCTCTTTATAGCTGAACCCCACTGAAGATGGGTTCTGATTCTGAATTAATTTATTTCTTACTCAGCTTGTGCAGTCATATGTCTCCACTGAGTTTAATTAACTAATCCCACACTTACCTGAAAACTAGATTTAGATCAATTCCATTTAAGAAATGGTAATGTCAGCCAGAATTTGGGAAACCATTTCAACCAGTAGTTGTCTCAGTAACAATACTGAAAAATAAGATAACTAGAAGTTTTAGAAACCTATCTATTATAACCAAATTTACCTCTGTGAATCTAGTCTAGTACAAGGCTGTTTACAAAAATACATATTTCTAAAAAAGAAATGTTATGCACTTTCCTCTAACAGCCATCATAACAGTGCTGGATCTCGTTAGTTTACTGGTTTTGTGGCCTAAGATATTAAAAATTACAGAAGTGGCTGGATTTATCAGGCATCATTGAATAAGATGAGTAATGAAAAAAGAAAACAAGAACCTATGAAAGTGTTCTGATGATTGGTAATGAAAAGTTCAGGAATTATTTGGTGATGTTGTGAATAATTAAAAAAAATGGAAATTTATTCCAGAAAAATGTCAAAAATTGTGTTATGAATAATTCATAATGAATAATTCATCCATCTCTACACTATATAGAAATGTTCTTGGCATTCTGCACATACATTTATACCATTGCTTTAAAAATTCACTTCCAGTGGCTTCAAGCAGTTTTCAGCAGCTGAATAAATTCAGGACGCCAGCAACTTTACCATGCAAAACAGAAGTCCAAATAAACAATGCTTGCTCATGACAGCCCAACTGACACTTTCACCATCCTAGTCCAGACTGATCACGGGGGCACAGGAGCTGCTGAATGTGCTCCCTCTTCAGTGCTGGTGGTTGGACTCTCCAGGGACAGCTTCAGACAACTAATCACTAGATTTGTGAGGCTGCATCCTCTGCTCACACACAGAAACATTTCTAAGACACCCTTCTCTCCAGCTTTGACCTGCAGGGTTGTTATTCCCTCCCTGGGAGACATCTCACTCTCTGTATCGCAGTGAATTCAGAAGGTTGTTGTATACACTCCGCCTTGTCTGTCTCTTTGAGCTGCTCCTGAAAGCTCAGAGGCCAGAAGTCCACATGCAATTCAGGAACATGCTGGGTGCAATGTTTTCAAATATGGGCCTCCCTCTAGCTACTGAAGCCCAGCATACTTTTCTTTGCTACCACAAACTGTGGGCTGCCATATTAGGTATATTTTCTTGAAAAAGAAAGTATTTCATAGTTGCTTTACAATTGTTGCCACAGTTCCCACATCTCCCAGTCTAGGGAAGCAGTAGCTTGAATGTCTCTTCTGACAACAGCTGTGACCTCAAGTACACTAAAATCTATTTTTACTTCACCCACTTTTTTCATTACTATTACTAACCTACACATGAAGCTGCCTACATACAGTACTGCAAAATATCTTGAAAGTTTTCTTTACAAGGAAACATCGCAGTTAATGCATGTAGTGCATGCAGAGATTCTTTCCTAGATGCAGAAGAACAGATAACTGAAGCTGACATATAATTCCCTTCTGCACCAATTTTGATGTCTCAATGATTGGTGATTTGAGTAATTATATTTTTGCAAGAAGGAAGTCTGATCATTTTTATTTCCTTTTTCAAAAATGTAAACTGCAATAGCGTAGTTCTCTATCAGATTTCCCTTTTATGTAATTTTTCAAGTTTATTGTGATAGCATTCAAAAGGCTGTGCCTGAAAAGTTCTATAACATATGGCATATATTTAACATTGCTTGTGAATTAAAAATAACAGCCTGCCATCTGCCTTTCTGAGCAGATTTTATCAAAGTCTAAATGAAAAGCTCAACGATGTGAATGTTGTCAATTAAAATATGAAACACTTAGGTTCATGACAGGGTAAAAGTGTTTAGACTTACCTTACTTGAACCTGAGTCACTAAGAGCTTAGCCTCCATATTTGAGCAGTTACTTTATAGAGGAATAAAACATAGTGAGCATCAAGAGCAAATCTTGTTTTAAGAAAATATAAGCTTCAGAAGTCAGCCTATTGTCTGTTGGTTCATCACGTATGAACTGTTTGAAAAAGTGTGATTTTGGTAATTTTCACTTACGCTATTTAAATTAGCATTTCTACAAAATCTCATTAAATCTGTTCAGCAGCAATTAACTGATGGGTTTGTGGATTTTGCTGTACTAGAGCAATACAGTATCAGCAATACTTATCCCCAGTTTTCTCCACTTACTGAAGTTAGAATTATTAATTATTGATGATTGACTGATGTTTAGCTTCATCATTTATTTGTTGGGGGTTTCATTTATTTGTTGGGGTTTTTTCCCAAGCATGTAGGTACTTTTTTTTCCTTTTTTTTTTTTTGAATGAAGTAAATGAAAATCCATTTTAAAATAGAAATTAAAACATTTCATTTTTAAAATGTTAACAAGAGACACAGAGACTTTCGAAAGAAATCTCCCACTAAAATTTTTAGCTAAAATTTTATACTAACTTGTCAAAAGATATAATGGTAGCCTGGCTGACTAGGTCTGCCCATAATATTCTATATTTTTGTGACTTTCTGACTTATTATCACAACTTTTTACTCAACCTACTTTCAAGAGCTGTACGACCACCTGACAAGAGTTACAGAATTTTGTCTTCATCACCACCTTTTAAAACCTAGAATATAACTCATAATGCAGACTGTAATAGAGCAACATAAATAGGACTAAAATTTTGCAGCCCCTGCCAACTCAACTCTGAGTATGTTTTCTGTTGTATGCAAATATTTTTCCATTTTCACACTCACTTTTTAAATTCTTTACTCAAAACTGATTAGTTTTTTTAATAAATTGAGAAGACAGGAAGGAAGCAGCAACTTTTGTTTCTACTTTTAGTACAGAACAGAACTTCAGATGTCATAGTAAAGCTGTACACTATCTAAAAGAGTTTGTAACATCCATAAGATGTGTCGCTGGAAAGAAAGAAGCTGGTCAATTTTTCAGCCAGTTGCTCCATCCTTTACTCATGTATGATACCACATCACACAGAATTCAATTGGAATAAACTAAATTGCATATGTATGTGCTGTGGAAGCAATTTTTGTCACCTTTAGCTGACCTGAACTGCTGTATTCTCTCCAAAAGAGGGATTCAAGAACAATGTCTGGAATCTGACTGCTGCACAGAAGTGTGTACTCTTGGGGAATCCAGCATTTCCCTTGAAAGATCATTCTATATGGCTGATTGTTCTCATTGTGAAATAATTTTTCCTTTTTTGTCCAATCAGAATCTCCGCAGCAGTAATTTGTACCCATCACCTCTCATCTTTTCTATATGACTCCTTTTTAAAAGGGACTCTAGATGAGTAATTGAATAAGTAATTTGAATTTAGCGCTCAGTTTGCTTTCAGCATTTTTAGTAAAACTTCAGTGACTTCAAAGAATGTAATAAAACTAGGTTAACATAAAACAAGTGTAAGCAAGTTCCATTTTTTCACACAAAAAGCTAAGTTACCTTTTGAGCAGCACCACACCAAGTAAGTAAGAAGAAAGGGAATACTGAGCTGCAAGCAGCATACAACCTAGTCAACCAGATACCTTAAAAGAGTGAAAATAGATTTGATTTAGATTTCACTAGGAAATTGTTGGAGCAATCGTTGTGATTTGTTTAGCTTAGAGAAAAGACAAGTCTCATAATCATATTCTCTGCAATATGTAGAGTCGAGAGTACAACTCCAAAAATGTTAGGGAAAAATACAACTTCTTCATGAAAACAAGCTTTCTCTTTGTGAAGGTGGATTGGCATCAGAAAGTGTCTGGCGATGAACGTCTTTGAATCCACAACACAGGAAAAGCAAAAAAGCTTCTTCAAAAATGGAGAAATAACTCAATGAAGAGATGAATAAATAAAATCTTGGCACGCCAGAAGTAGGAGTTGTGGTTCCTCACATATTGTTTTCAAGTACATTTTGATAAATACACTGGATCAATTCCATTGAAATGTCACAGCCCGCTGAGTTCAGTGTATCTGTGTTCTCTCAGAAACAATTAATTTGTCTAGGTGCAAACATTAGACAGCTTCTCTGTAGAACAACCTGGACTTTTGGAGTGTTACCATTTCTCTCTCTTAGTCTCGTTCAATCATTTATCATCATCTTGTTCCATTTCACCAGCTAAGTAAATAAACAAAAGCAGAAGGAAAGCAGAACTGTGTAATTTTTTACATGAACCCAGTGAAGTTTTTGTGTGACTTCCTGTGCAAATGAGGGAAGAGCAATTTGAGGCAAAGAGGAGGTTTGTAGTCAAAGCACAGGAGTAATAGTCAGGAAATGATCTTCCTTTTTCAGTTGCCATGGATGTTTCATGCAATCACAAGCTTGGTTTCTGCATATTGGTACTTAGCATTGATTTGGATAAAAATAGAAGCAGATTTGTAATCTTATTTATAATCTGAAAAATGGGCATCCTCTTTGATCCCATAGAAAATCTGTGATCCTGATCCCTAAACTTGAAGGGCTCCTGGGAAGAACAAAACCATTTGTGATGACAAGCAGTTAGTTGATATTAATAAGATTATATAAATGTTGCACCTACACATAGATAATCTTTAATTCATTCTGTACAAACCTAAGTACATACAAAACCTTTGGGAGAAAAATGCACTATATTTACCTCCTAATCATCTTTCCTAGTCATCTCTTCAACATTTGCCTCCAAGTAACATGCTTGGTTCGTTTCTCTATATTTTTTAATTTGACTATATTGAGAACATATGCTAGACTGTAAGAAGCAATTTTGATATATATATTCAAACCACTTTTGCCAGAAAAAAAAACCAAACAAACCAAAATAAACAAAACCAAAATCCATTGTAAACCAGGTAGTATTTTACTTGGAAGTTCTCTCCTTCCTTTTCATATCTCTAATCGTTTGCTGAGAACTGGAAAAATAATTTCTTAGGTTTCATTGCATGTCTCCTTCACCTACACATTTCACAGAATCATAGAACCACAGAATAGTTAGAGCTGCAAGGGATCTCTAGAGTTCATCTACTCCAACCCCCAGCAGAGACAGAGTCACATGGAGCAGGTCACGCAGGAGCCCATCCAGGTGGATGTCTCTAGAGATGGAGACTCCACGACCTCTCTCAGCAGCCTGCTCCAGTGCTCTGCCACCTCAACATAAAGTAGTTCTTCCTCATGTTGAGGAAGAACTTCCTCATGTGTTCTTAGCTCATGCTCTTCCTCATGTTTTTTTAGTTTGTGGTCTTTGCTCTTTATCCTGTCACTTGGCCCCACTGAAAAGAGTCCTGGCACCTACCTTGGAGATATTTATATATATCAATGTGGTCCTCTTTCAATTTTCTCTTCTCCAAACTAAACAGCCCAGCTCCCACCATCTCTTCTAACAAGAGAGATGCTCCAGACTCTTCATCATCTTCATGACCTCACTGGACTCTCTTCTGTAGTTGTTTCCCTCGTCTTCCTTGCACTGAGGGGCCCAGAACTGAGCAAGATACTCCAGATATGACCTCACTAGGGCCAAGTAGCAGGGGAAGATCTCCTCCCCTGGCCTGCTGACCACTCTCTTCCCAATGTACCCCAGGATACCATTGGCCATCCTGAACATAAGGGCACACTGCTGGTTCATATCAACCTGTCATCCGTGAAGACTCCCTGGTCGTCTCCACAGAGCTGCTCTCCAGCTGGTCAGCCCCTGACCTGTGCTGGTCCTTGGGGTTATTCCTCCCCAGGGGCAGCCCCCTACACCTGCCCCTGTTTAACCTCACTGGAATTATTTCCACCCAAATCTGCAGCCCATGAAGGTCCAGATGAATGTCAGCACAGCCTTCAGGTGGATCCACCACTCCCCCAGTTTGGTATCACCAGCAAACATTCTATCCCTTCAATCAGGGATGAACATGACAACACTTTACTCTTACCAAAATCTGCTGGTCTCTTCATTTCAAGATATATTTTTGATATGGTAATTTGAAAGAACAATCTTTCCTACACTAGGCTCCATGGAGAAAGTTTCAGTGGAAAAGTTTCTGGAGTAATACTATGAACCTGTATAAATCAGTGGCACCAGCTGTGTGCTGTAATAGGCCCTGACCACTGGGAGCTACTTCCCAAAGTAAAGATAAACATTCCATCTCTAAGGTATTGTTTAAAAGGGAGTGTCAGTTTTTTTGGTTTATGTATTTTGTCTTGATTCTTTATTCAGCATGTTGCCACAGTTCAGAAAGTCCTCTGACATATGATTGTAAAGGAATCATCCACCATCATGTTTTTTGAATCACACCAAAATTGAAATATTCATAATAATTATTTCTGGTTACTTTTTACTGAGGATTTAGAAAAAGAAGAAAAAAAATTATCAAAGGGAATCCTAAATGTGAAAGCAGCAATGGGCAAAAGAATGGAAGTAGCTATTTTTAAAAAGCAAAATATAGAAACACAAGAAAACAAACAAATAAACAAAAGCCTCCAACCAAATAACCCAACTCTGGCAATCAGAAACAAAAGATTTAATTTTCACCCGAGTAGTTTCTAGGAACATATCTCTCTCAAAAAAAAAAGGGAATTATGAAATTCTGGTAGTCTTGGATCATCAGTAAGAAATTGTTTCAAGTTCCAACAATTCTCAAACTCTCTGCTAACAGCTCTTTCCATTTTTCATTTCAAGTGAATGCCATGGAGAATGCCAGGTGGTCCATGCTGAAAATTCCAGCCTAGAATCTCTGGTGACAACAATAAGTGGTTAAACCAGAAAATACTTTCCAGGTCTATGCTGAATTAAGCTCTGTCGCCTATTAACAGAAACAACAAGTTGAGGTAGCTATGTTCCTCATAATTCTAGAAGTGAAAAATATGGAGAAAAGAAAGAGCTCAGAGAATGACTCATCAATATCCAGTGTGTGTTCTTAGTTTCTCCAGAGGCTACTAACTAATAAAATTATGTATGAATACTGAAACCTAAATGCTGGACCCTAAAAAATAACAGAACCTAAAACCAAGAGATTGAACAGATTATATATAAATTCATATATAATGAAAAATCTAGTTAGTCCTTCTCACCTTCCTTCTATAAATATCTGTTCTTTAGAGGAATGCTTAGAATTTTTTGGGAAAAGGATTAATGCATTTCTCTGAAATGAAGATGTTGGCATCCACTGACCATACCTCTTTCTTTAGCTAACCACTGAAAAAGAGAAATGACAATATATCATTTAGTCAGTGCAAGGGCATGAAATCTGTTTCCCGAAGCTGCAGGTGTGGCCATGGAGAGTACAATTGTTTTGGCCTCCCAAATTGCTTTGGCTCTCCCAAGCACTAGAAGTCAGTTTGACTTTGGGAGAGCAGCTGGAGATGCCCTGAACCTCAAGTCAACCCCTCTCCCACCCATTCTGTCTCCCTGGTGAGGGCTTTGCTCTCTTCTGCAGCAAGAGTAGCTCCAACCACATACCAGTCCCTTTTTCTGAGTTGGCAGAAGTCATCTCTCCAGAACTGAAAAACCCTGAGCTTATCATGAATCTCAATGATCAAACACATTGCATTTTAGGTATTTAAATGTGGTAGGTAAGGCCAGCTAATTAATATGTTATTAAATCAAAGTGATTATTTTTGAAATGTTCTCAGAAAAATGCTTAATTTTTATTATTTAACTAAATGACATTTTAGAGGAAGATATGCTGACACAAGAAAAACTTCACCAAATCCTAGCGGCACACAACAAAAGACTTTGGGTCCAATAACAACCTAGCAAAGCCTAACTTCCTGTGTAAGTAAAAGCAGCAAGCTTCAAAAGGCAAGACATTGTTTGTTAGTACTGTAATTTTGTCAAGACAAGCCTGTGTTGCCAGTGCTAATGATTGCCAGCCGTAACAATGTGGTTTCTTTACTGCACTCATTTTACATATTTGGGAAAATGACAACAGTTCCTTTCATTACAATTTTCTTTGCCCTTATAGGCAATAGTATTAATAAGAATACTGATGTATTCTGTTGGAGAATGAATTCTTGCTTTTCTACCCCTCCTGCTTTCCAATGTAACTGATGGTTCTGGTAACCTGTACAGGAGGCAGAGGCCTCCTGGACACATGTTCCCATCATTGTGTCTTATTAGAAGCACAGTCAGTAGCTCAGAAGCTTTACAGTGTCCATGGCCCTGTAATACTTTGCAGTGTCAGGTGTGCTGTGCCTGAGAACCTCTGTAACTGCACAGAAAATGCAGGGCTAGTGGGACACGACAAGCTGTGTGCCCCCAAAATGAGAAAGGGAGAGGCTTTAGTTAGGGATAGCTGGGTAGTCAGCACTCTAGTCTCCACTGGAAGAATGAAGAAGCAAAGCAGTGTGACCTGGGATGCAATCAGGATTTGGCAATTAGGACAACTTCTAAATTCCTTCCTTTTATCTTTAAAGATGCCTGTGGGGTCCCAGCACATTACTGAAGCCAGAAGGGGCTGCCAAGCATTGCTGACTAACAGCTTCCACAAGTGCAGATCCCCATGCAGCAGCACACATCCCACATGCCTACAGCCACCCCTGCCAAGCAAATGATAATCCAGCCTCCAAACAGGGAACCAAAAAGCCAGAAACACACAGATTTACCACTGTGGGCAGAAAGCAAGTGCCAGCAATCTGAGATGAAAATAATAAAACATCTGGAGCTCAAGCCTTGAGTCAAACTGGAAAAAAAAAATTAAAAAAAAGGAAGGAAAGAAAAAATAATCTAAATGAGACAGTAAATCCTACTGGAAGGCAAAGATATGAAAAGATCTCAGAACTCCTTCAGAGTAGGAGTAGCAGAAAACACTGTGTCACCATCTACTCTTGGTGTCCTGTGCTATTGGCTGTATGGCACAGCCTAAATATAATATGCCTGTCCTCTGTAATTTACCTGGACCAAAAAAGGGATTTCTTTTGATCTGCATAGAGTTGCATTGTAAAGAGAATGCTGAGAATATTTGCAGGTTTAAACCCTGTAGCCATTCTGAAACAAATAGTTTTCAATTAAGAGGTCAGTCACTAGCAATAGTGACCAACATTGGGGTTTGACTGGATAAAGTGTTCTCTCTTTTTGAAGCAAAATTTACACTAAAAGATACATCTAAGTGTATCTTCCCCCAAGCCTTAAAGTGGTAATAAGTAATTAGATGGTAGGTAGAATTTTTGTCTGTATTTATTTTCCACAAAGATCTGCCCAATAAATTATTTTTCCTTTCCCCTGGCTGAAAATGCTATGTTGATAAGGAACACGTGTTTTTGAAGGAAAAAAACCTTTTCTTTGAGTAGTTTTAAATATCTTTCAGTTTTCTCTACTGTTTAACAGTGATGAACTTACCACAAGTTGCACTACTGAAAATGCAAACCAAGGGTTTTTAACAAGTTTAGGAAGAATTATTGTTTTCCCTTTTGAGCAACTACTGCAAAACTTAAAGGACTGGCATAGGTAATTGCTGTTTTATGCAGTATGTTCAAAGTTTGAAGACACAGAAATCTATGGCAGGCTTTAGCAGAAGCTGTGTAAGTCCTTTGCTACAATTCAGTATAGGTTTTGTGTGTTGCAAGACAAGGGACATATTAGGATTTGCCCTGGGGACTGAAAATAACTGGGCTTGTTATCCATCTAAACCAATCTGCCATATAAAGTGACAGAAATAACTCTTGCCAGTCAAATGTAAGATACATGCAAATTCCTTTTTGAAAAGCACTTGTTAAGGCTTTGTAATGTAACGTTTCAAGGAGTGCAACATAAATGGAACTCATATTGATGGTGCTGGAAGAAAGGAAATTAGATCCTAAGTCCCTTTAACTGTTCCTTAACTGTTAATTTCAATTTGAGTTTACAGCATTTCTCCTCCTAGAAGTACTAGAGAAGTTGCATTTTTATTATTGTTTAGTTCCTACACAAAACTTTCTGAAAATAACGATTGAAAGAGTTAACAGTCAGCAGAGGTTTAAATCAATTAGTAAATGTTTTTCCTAGAAATGGTATTTACCTACTTGGTGCTGATGATGACCAAAGATAGGCAGAATCCCACAAAATCCCACAAAAATTATGTTGAGGCATCCTAAGTATGAAATTGTACAGTAATTCCATGGTGAGTGCACTAATTCCAGATTCTGTTGCTAGTTTGTTGCACAGGTCACGTACACTGCATTTCTCTTTCTTTCCTGACATAATCTTCATAATCCTATAAGGCTCAATTATTTTATGTGCCCCAGCAAGGGATAACAGGAGAACTTACAGTGTTATCACTCCCATTAAGAATATACAGAAAAAAATCTCATGCAAAATATCCCCTCTTTACAAGAATACAGATGGAAACACAAACAATACATTTTAAGAATAAAAGTTATTTCATTGGCTTGGGAAATTAACAGCATGAAACTGTTACACAACCACTGTGTTGGTATCCATTTAAAATTCAGCAATATTTCCCTGCTGATGGACACAAAGAAACATAATGTTTTAACAGAAATATCCACCAGAGGCTTTACTAATGTGATTTAAGGGTGGCAGTACTATAACCCTATGATCCGTGATGGGTATCTGACTTCAAGTTACATATATATATATAAAATATATAGTGGACATGACAGAAAAATACAGGACATTTCAGTCTGGTCACAATGTAGCATTGATATATTACAGAACATAGAAACAAGGCCACTGGTAAAAGGTCAGATAAGATTCACACCAGACACTTGAGGCTTTTGAATCTGTTTATTTTTTTGTGCTAAATAGCTCCTGTGAGGAGAAGGAAGTATGTCTGACCCAAAAGGGAAAATGAAAGTGATTTGTTTTGATATTTATCTGTCCCTGTAAGACAGTGTCAATTTGGAATTTAAAAATAAATAAATAAATAAATAAAAGTCAAAGAATCACAGAATCTTAGTATCATAGAACATCCAGATTTGAAAAGGACCCACCAGGATCATCAAAGTTCACATCCTGGCCCAGAACAAGACAGCCCCAAAAATCACATAATGTGCCTGAGAGTGTTGCCCAAATGTTTCTGAACTCTGGTGGTGCTGTGACCACTTCTCTGGGGAGTCTGTTCAGTGCTCAGTGATGCTCTGGGTGAAGAATCTTTTCCTAATATCCAACCAGATGCCCTCGACACAGTTCATGCTGTTCTCTCAAGGTCTATCCCTGGTCACCTGAGAGAAGGGATTGATCCCTGCCACTCCACTTCTCCTCATGAGGAAGTTGAAGACTCTGATGAGGTCTCCCCTCAGTTCCCTCTTCTCCAGATTGGATAAACCAAGGGATCCCAGCTGCTCCTCATATAACTTCCCCTCCAGACCCTTCAGCATCCTTCTTTAGGTGTTAATAGCTTATTGTCTGTTTTGTACTGTGGCACCCAAAGCTGTCCTCAGCACTGGAGGTGAGGCTGCCCCAGCTCAGAGCAGAGCAGGACAATCCTCTCCCTTGCCCAGCTGGCCATGCAGTCCCTGTTCCCCCCCAGGACAGGGTTTGCCCTCCTGGCTGCCAGGGCACTGCTGGCTCGTGTTCAGCTTGCCATGGACAAGGACCCCCAGGTTCCTTTCCACAGTCCTTCTCTCCAGCCTCTCATTCCCCAGTCTACACACATGTCCAAGATTGCACATCCAATCCAGCACTTGTCTTTATTAAACTTTATATGGCTGGTGATTGTCCAGGCCTGTAATTTGTTGAGGTCTCTCTGCAGAGCCTCTCTGCCTTTGAGGGAGTGGACAACTCCCAGTTTATTGTCCTCAGCAAATTTACTCTGTATACTTTGGAGTTCTGTGTCCAAGTTGTTCATGAAGATGTGGAAAGAACTTGTGCTAGGATGGAGCTCTGGGGACTCCCAAGTGCCCAGTCAACAACCATCCAGAATGGCAAACCCCGCACAAATTCAGGAGTAACTGGGAGTTTATCATTCTCAGCCTCAGCTCAGGATATATCCCTCATACCCTCACATCCTCCAGCTCAGTACACTGGGACTTCCACAGCCTATCTTTATTTTTGAAGACTGAAGCAAAGAAAGCAATAAATATCTCTGCTTTGTCCCTGTTTGTGAGGTCACCATCCTCATCCTCCTCAAACAGGTCAAAGCCATTACTGACCTTCCTTTTGCTATTGACTTATTTTAAAAAACGTTTTCCTTTGCCCCCCACAATACTGGCCAACTTCAATACCAGTAGAGCTTTGGCTGCATGAAGTTTATTCATACACTGGGAAGCAGCATCTCTGTATTCCTTCCATGTCACCTGACCTTGCTTCCATTGACCATACATTCTATTTTCTTGCCTTGGCTCCAGAATAAGATGCCTGCTCATCCAAGCCCGCTTTCTGCCTTGTCTGCTTGACTTCTGCCATTTTGACATTTCCTTCTCCTGTGCTCTCAGGATGCAGGGCTTAAAAAGTGTGCTGGGATCCAACACCGATGGATCCCAGCACCTTCAAAAGCATTTTCTTGGAGGACATCAGTAAGGAGTTCCCTGAGTAACCTAAACCTGCTCTCCTCATAACCAGAGCAGAAGTTTTTCTGGCACTTTTCCTGCTGCCACCAGATGTAAACATGATGTGGCCAGGACAGCCATCAATAACCACTTCAGCCACAAGATCCTCTCTGTTAGCAAATTAAATCAAAGCAACAAATCAAGGATGACACCTTCTCTAATTGGTTCCTTTTGTACCTATACCATGAGTATACCTATACCAGGTGTCTGGGAATCTTTAGGAATCTTCTGGACCTGTTCACAGTCCTAGAGACATCACACAGGCAAACCACAATCTTCCACTCTATCCATCTCCCTTCTAGTATGTCAGTCCTTGTCAGAGAAACCCCAAGACAGAAAATAAGGAAGCACACAATGCTCAGCTGAAACTATGAAGGAAATTTACATATCAAAATATCTAAATAGGCATTTTGCCATAGCACATAATACGATGTCTCAGTGTAATAAGTAATGAATCAGATTTGTATGCTATGAACGTTTGGAATGACTTGCACACTGAGAACTATACAGTTGGTATCCACTAATGTAAATACAGGGCATCTTCATCTTATATCTTTTTTCCAAGAGGAGAAAACAGTAGCATTTTTCATAGCAACTCTACAGATCTTTTTAATACTTTTGAAAAACTTTTGAAAAGCAAACTTTTAATCTTGCTTTGCTAAAGATTTTGGCTATGTTCAGAAAAGTTAATTCCCTCCCTGAAGGTAATGTGCTGCTATTTGGCAGCTATGTGGAAAAGACTGAGTATATCCAACAGGAAGGACAGGTTGACCAGGAAATAAAGAACATCTAACAAGGTTAGAGGAACATCACTGGTAGTTATTTTAATTTGGACGTTTTCCCAGATGAAGGAAGTCATCAAATTCTCATGTAAAAATGTATAATCCAAGCTCATGAAAAGTATCTCTTGTCTTCAAGAGCCCATGACTTCATACAGAAATGAGATAAACGTCCTGTCCTTTAAACAGATACTTCCCACCATACACCTTCTACTCTTAGGAAGGTAGATTGCAGACTTCCTGGAATGCTGGTGGCTAAAAGAATCAGGAGTCAAGCTGCTGATATGCAAAGTAACCACCCAGGTGCAGATGGCAGAGCATGGTTACACCTCAGGTTAGAGGCTGAATGTTGAGCAAGATGAGGAAAACTCTGGAAGTAGGGTACTGTCTCTTTGTCCTTATGGAAGTGAACTCATCTGTGATAACTCCCCTGCCAGAAAAGTACAGGGACTCATAGCCCGAAGGTCTTCAGCTCTGCTGATGGCCCATGACGGACTCAACTGCTCTGATGTGAGCAGCTGGCCTTAGAAGGTGCCAAAGACTCCTGAAGAGTCCTGTGATACACAGCATTACCTCGTTCAGTGTGGAACTCCTCTCCCCTCAGGGGAGGCACCTGGATATTCCCACCTGGACTGAACCCTCTGTTCAGTGGATTCCCTCCACCATTTTGACAGGGCTTCCGCCACCCCTGACAGAACAAGACAGCAACCACCAGACACTGAAATTGCAACACCATGCCATGCTGCAGGAACCAATGAATGGCAACTATATACCTTTATACTTTCATTCTTTCTCTCGCTTTTCCCTATTTCTTCCTCTCTCCCTCTACCTCTCATTTACTGTTAAATAAAAATCCGTGCTATTGGCTTCAGCATGTGGTCTTGTATGCAACTCATTTTGGGTTGACACATCTCTCTAATAATTTAAATATTTCTATCATGGTGTTATTAAAGTTATTTTAGTAGAAATAACCATGGACTTTTTACTATAATTTCACAAAATTCCTTTGATAAGAAGAGTAAGCAAGCAATGAACCATTATTTTCTAACAATTTTCAACAATTAAGGAGTAAAAGGATACAACTGCCCAAGCTGAACAGTGTATCCTACTCTGTACATTGAGAAAAACCTCAAAAGTCTTCTGTAATGTTCCAGAGTGCATTTAATGACAATGGAAAGTTTACCAATGAAAGCAAAAGACACTGATTTAAGAACACCGCTTTACATTCAGTCTCAGTTATGGTCCCTCCCTGGCTCTTTGGCTGCACTCCAAAATTTAGGTACAATAAATCATGATCTCACTGCAAATTTAGGAATGGCAATTTATAGTAATATAATCAATCTAATTTCCCTTTTTTTTTAATGTTTTTAACTGATTTTTTTCCTGTGACATGAAAGAAAAAGCCTCCTTTAGGGCTTTTTGTGTTTCCTCTGGAAAATGCAAAAATCAGGTTTTCAGACAAAATTAGTTGTGTCACCCATGGACTTATTTAATGCCATTTTCAAAAGCATTTTTCTCTGATCCCGTGTTTGCCTAATGCAGATATCTTGACAATGTCAGTAGTGACAGTATACATGACCATAAGAAATTTCTAAATTTTGTGACAATAATTTGTTCCTGTTGTGACAATATAATCCCTGTAGAGCAAGTAGAGAATGGAGAACCATAGTAAATTTATAATGGTATCAAGTAATTTATAGGGGTATATATTTGATCTCTAGTAAACTGTGACAAGCCTTTGATTGAAAAGACAGGTCTTTTTCCTGTCATGTGCTAATATGTAGCTCTAGATATGTAGCTTGCTAAATCAGAAGTTTACTGCGGTGGTTTTTTTTTTTTCCTTTTATCAAGATTTTTACCATTGTGGAGGACTCTTCTTTTTACCAAAGTAATTTTGTATTGAAGCATACCTCTCCAAGTACTTTCATCTTAGTAACAGGAAAACACAACATCAGGTGAAAAACTGATGCGGCAAAGTGTTGAATACACAGCTCTGTTCTTTAAAGCATAATTTACTGTTTTTAATTGGACATGAATTCTTGTGGTGGTCTGTCATGGTCTTGTCATGGTTTCATACCTCTTGGCATAAGTGTTTTGCCTTTTTACTGACACCATAGCAGGTTTTACTGTGCTCACCCTTTTGTGCCTGAGCCCCTGAGTGCTCCGCTGAGTTTATCTGGGAAGGTTCTTATGATAAGCTGTGTGCAAAGGTTCATAATGAGACCTCCAACAAATATCAGTAAAATTATGCGTGACAGAATTGTGACTGAAATGGGCATAGTGTATGTTTAAAATTGTAGCAGAATGCTGACATTTTTGAAGGGAAATACAAGGAAATCAAAGCTACTTTCTCTCCTTCTAGGCCACTAGATTATATTTGCCATTTAATTCAGATAAGCAAGTTCACACAACTGGGCTGATAGTCACACTTCAGTTATGCTTGTTTTTCTGCTAGCTCTGGTGACTTATGTTACCAGTACAGATCTTCATTAAAGTCAAGAGCCAGAGCACGTAATGTTTGCAGGAATTGGTGATAGCAATTCAACCACATGTACATTCTTAAAAAGCCAGCCTTTTTAGAAACAGACAGAGGTCTGTAAGTAAGAGTCAGAGATGTGCTTCAGCTTTGTATATTGCAGTACTTGACACTTCCTTCAGAATGAGATGGCATGGCAAAATGAATTAACACAATGAATAAACCTTTAAACTTAATCTCCTGTGGTGATCAGAGCTCTTTGTCCTGTACATAGTTGTGTTTTGGCCAAGCATGTGAGGGGACTGATCCTTCAGCCTTATAGACATGTCTAGGTTCTTTTTATGTATCACCCACATCATCACTGGGGGACAAATGGGATGCCTTCTTTTGAGAAGAAAGTGGTATGACTTTGGGTGGAGAAAAAAGGGGACTCAAGAGGGATCTGTGGTCATTTTTCCTTTTTCTGAGGGACAGAACAGCAAATGGAGCAGTTTGTCCAGTCTTGTTTTTTGATGTCTGAGATTGGGAGGGAACAAACATGCATGGGGAAGGGCAAGGGGCCATTTTGTTCTTTGGAAAACATGGCACCAGACCAGGTCAGATGGTTGGTGAGCATTCTTTGTATGCAAATCACCCTCTTTTTTACTTTTGTTATTAATACCGATGCTGTTACTTTGGTTTCTTATCTTATTGCTGTGTGCAGCAAATGGCTCTTATCTCAGCTCTGGATCTCTGCCTCTTGTGTCTTCCACTGGACTGGGTGGGGATAGCTAAGCAGCTCCATGGGGCCTAATTTCCACCTGGGCTTATACAGCAGCACTAGACTTGATTGAAGGAAGTTGTTACTGATTCTCTGTCTGGTTTTTGGCTACATAAGAAATGCTGCATAGGAATTAACATTGGTATATCTGGCTTTCAGACCAAAAAAAATAACTTATTGTTTATAGTAAAACTATATTAGTTTGCATTAGTCATCCACTTATTTAATTGCTGATAATGTATCAGTTAATACCAATCTTTTAGACATACCATAGTCAGTGTTCTGTAGCTGGATGTCACCTGCAAAGTACAAAATAAAAAGCTTTGGCTAAAATGCTCTCTATATTTGTTGTAAAGCAGAAAAACTTACTCAACAAGTATGATAACAGAAAGCAAAATGAATTTATTGCTTTACATGTTGAATATATTTGAGCACCAAATATTGAAAATATCTGAAATATTAAATAATTTAAAAATCATACCCAGACTTACAGAGTTCTGATACTTTACAAGAATTTAAACCTTAATAAATATAAATGTGGTTACTTTTTTACAGTGTATTGTCCAATCACATCCACATATTCCTGGAGAGTCTAGCACATAAAAACATTTTACATTTACTAAGGACATTTTCAACAAATATACAGAAGACAATGATAATATTTTATCCTGCAAATACACTGCCTATTCAACATATCATCGGTAAAAGGGTGTTTATGGGAAAGGACTGTAGCAAATACACAGACCACCAAAAAAAGACTCAAGCTTAAGCATTAATTTGATGCAAAGTCTATTTTTCTGGAGACATTAATGTCTTTAAACAAAACTAAACTCTCTTACAGGGTACTCCTTTTTTCAGGGACACTTCAAAGTAGGGGACTAACCTGGGCACTCCAGGTAGTTTCTCTGAAGGAAGTCTTTTATCTCTCTGACAGAGTGGAAAAGAAAGAGGAGGGAAATTGCCACTTGTGGGTCCCTGTCGGTCTTAACTGTCCTTAAAGCTTCAAAAGATTTGCCTCTAAGACAAGACTAAGTAAGGTAGTTTTACACAAAATAAATGGTGAGTAAATAAACAGGGAAAATATTTACTGTTATAAATGTGATCCAGCAGACCACAAGCAGGTTGATCAGATCAACCTGAAGCACTGCTGAGATTAAAGCAGAAATAAAAACTGTTACTTCTCTAGAGGAAAGATCCCTCCAGAGAAAAGAGCTTCTGAATACAAGCATTCAATTTCATAGATGCTTTCAAGCAGTATTGTTACCTACCTGCTGAGCAATTGATTTTATCCTAAAATATTCCTGACACCTAGAAGACACTAAGAAAGCCATGTCAACAGCTCCATCTCCTCCTGAGGTGTTTCTCCTCTGAGAGTTCAGAGATTTTTGATTTATGGTTTCAAGCCATTTTAGAAATACTTTCCCAAATGGTCTAGTTTCTAGTTAATTTTCTAATTGAGCTTTTCGTGTATAGACTGGGCTTTTTCATTTTAATGGATTTGAGCTGTAAAGACAACAAATGAGGCAAATGCTAGGATAAATATTTTCAAATGGCTTCAGGGACTTATTTTTCCTCATTTAACCTCTTTTTCTTATGCGAAGTTTTAAGTCAATATTTAGCCATAAATCAAATGCTTGATGGATCTATCAACACATATTTCAGTGAGTCTATTAGGAACTGATGAGATTTACTTGAAAGGGTTACAGAATACGTTCAGAGTTATTTGCTGAGTTTTAGTGCCTAAACATGTGGTTATTTTCTGATCTCAGATCTCCAGCAAAAAGAAATGCCTCTCCTAAGCTAAACTGGCAAAAAATGCAGGCTGCTAGCAGTTTGAAGACTTTGTTGCTTCAAATAAACAATAAACACCAAAAAAATCCTGTCTGGATTAAAACAATATTAAATACTGGTATTTGATTTGATTACATATAATTTACCTACAATAAATGTGTGTATATACACACAAGTATTTTTGTCACTAGGGAATAGAGTGCATCAGATTTGCCTTTTCAGCATTGTAATTTAACGCTGTCAAATAGTCAAAAATGCTTGCAACAGTATGTTATGTAAAAATTAGTGTTTTAAAGGCTGGGTAAATAGCATAATTGGGTGAGAAGATGGTTATGTGGATGCCTCCCACTATTTCTTTATACAAACATTATAACATGCCAGTTAATTCATCAGCTAAGACATAAAATAGGCTTGAAATTAATTTGAAGAGCAATGTTTGTATTTTTTTTTTTTCTAAAACCATTGACTTACTGACTTCAGCTATGTGTGACCAAACAGATTTGGGGGAGCCATGCACAGGCAGGATTTACCTCCTCTGCTATAGGTCAGAAGAAAAGATGTGATGACGATTTCTTAAGAACTGAAGTGTGTAAATGTCAAACAGAGAGTTTCAGACAGACAGTGAAGTCATTAGGTTAAAAAGCCAATTGTTTTTTCATTGACATTTGGAGCTGTATCAGACCAAAAGCAGTTTTAGAACGGTTCCTAATTTATGTTATGAAAGTAGGCAATAAAATAGGTGTTTCTGTGCCTTTTCTTAATCTGGGTAAGTCACGAGATGTTCAGTGCTTATCAGGTTTCTCACATCCATCAGTTCTTCTGCCCCCACGCTTTTTTTGTGTAATTTCAGTCAAACTTGACAGGTCTCAAAGACAATTAATTTTCTCTGAATACAGACAAAATCACTGATTGGTTAGACAGTAACACCCCTAGCTGAGGATAATTTGGGTGAAAATCAGATGTTGCATTCTCAATTTTCACCTTACTTCCTGGTTAGCCAGGCAAAACAAATATAGCACTGGCAATTCACCCAGCATGGCAAGTCACCTTGGTCACTGGCACCATCAGAAAAGATAGGAGGTTGCAAAGGACTGGAAAACTGTGGTAGAAACAGGGATATAAGAGTAGAAGGGCACAAAAGAAGTGAAAATTAAATTCACTAATGTTCTTTACTATGTGTCTTGGGTACAGAGATGAGGATGTTGAGGGTTTCAGTGCTGTCCAATCAGGTACCACTCACATCAGAGCCTTTGGTGTGGTTTTGACAGG
Organism: Luscinia megarhynchos; assembly: GCA_034336665.1. Classification (NCBI taxonomy): domain Eukaryota; kingdom Metazoa; phylum Chordata; class Aves; order Passeriformes; family Muscicapidae; genus Luscinia; species Luscinia megarhynchos. Next base: position 58,354,941 of record CM067592.1, read on the forward strand.
GAAAAAGCCACGGCCACAACCAGAAATAAAATAAAGTAATACATATACATCAAATAAGTGGGGATAGCTGATGAGTGTGTAATGGCTGTTTATGATAAAAGTTCTCTTTACCTCATGCAGGGGCCAGCAGTTAGAGGAAGGATCCTCTGAGTGATGAGCATGATTCAATAAAGAATGCCTGATTTCTAATATTCAAAACTGTGTTAAAAACTTTCTATCTGGCAGATTTTGGTACCAATACCACGGGAATGAACCTTCCCAGACAGTGACAGCAATTCCCATCAGCTCCCAAAACTGCTTTGTAAGTCCCTGCCCGCTGGGCTTTCTGTTCCAGAGGAAGGTTTAGCCAAGAGGTGCTTCTCCACCATACTGTCTTTCTGTTCTGGTCCACAGGATCTGCCAAGGTGGCCACCATCCTGGGAGGAGGGTCATCTTCTCCATCTAGTTTTCTTAGCTCCCACGGGACCAGGTCACTGAGCACCTTTGTATCGGGTGGTTAAAATTAAAGGGGATATGTGAGAGTTCTTTGTCTCTTATAATTTTCTTAGACTAAAACACCATGTAACAGGTTATTACACTACTGCAGTAAGGAGCAAGAGTTTAACTGATAACTAAAACGGGATATCTTCATTTTACCTTTCTTGGATTGAGAGGAAGGAGAAAAGAAGGAAGATAAAACTAAGAAGTTGAGACACTTGTCCACGTTGGACAATATTTTTAGCTGATTAGGATGGCTTATTTTAATAGTTTCAGGGAGATTTCTAATGTTACTATACTTCTGACGAGTATGGCTATGCCTTAAAGTTTATATTTTCAATAAGTACCTGTGTGTTTAAGTATAATAAATGTCAGAGACCATATATGAATTAAATCTATAGTAACCTTGCTGGGATGAAGGTAATAAGATTGGCCATTTTTTCTGCAAAGGATGTCTTCACTTCCTCTGTCTTATATCTGTGAATCTCCAATTTATAGTTATGTAATAATGACACCTATATGAAAAGACATACTGTGGACATAATAAAAAGGGGTGCTTATACCAGGTTCAAAGAAATGTGTATCTCAGCCAAAAAAGTTAATACTCCAACCTATGTTTTCTTGATTGCAAAGTTCAGTTTTAGTTATAGAGAAGAAAAATATCTGACATTACTTAACAAAAACCGTAGTGTGGATGTTATAACTATTAACATCTTTATCAAGAAAGGGAGTACTGCTTATACTGCAGCCATCATTGTTTTTTGGAGAGTATTCATATTAAAATTATGTCTGTGTCACTGCATTTAAAATAGATCAATATATGCCATTGAAGTGATTTCCTCTATCTTCATAGTCTCCTTGTAGAAGCAATTAGTTTTAAGTTCCTAGTTCATTAGACTTGTCCTGGGGTGAGTTTATGATGCTGAATTGTATCCCCATTCATCTGTTTAGCCCAAAAACAAGTTTTGCACCTTTGAAACTAGATTTGAGAGTGAAGCAGGGGAGAAGGAGAAGTGATGGAATGTCTGAGGCTTGTATTCAAAATATAGAGACAGGAGCCTCAGCTTTTCTTCTCCCAGGCTGTGCTGTCTGCAGCATGGACAGACAGTGGGAGAGAGTTTCCCTTGCTTCTAGTTAGCTTTTAGCTAGCTGAGGAAGAGAAGTTCCCCAGACTATGGATTTTTTTTCTTTTTCTTGGAACGGCTCAAACCTGTTCTTGGCTGAAAACCCAGAAAAACACTGGGAGCTCACACCTGTGGGCCAGGACGCAGCATTTTCCAGCACAGGAGCAACTGATCACTAGACTGATCAGTCTGTAGACCGAGCAAGCCAACCTGCGCCCAACAAAAGGGACTTTCTGAATTTGCCACTTCTTCAGAACAGCAAGAGGCTTCATTGTTTAATATTATTCATTTTTTATGCTTGTGAATACTTCGCTCATTAAATAAACAGCTTTTTCCACTTTTCTCCAAGGAAACATTTTCCTGAACTAATTGGGGCAGTGGCCACTTGAATCAGCTTTTCTAGAGGGACCCCTTTGGGACTTTCCTCCCAAATTTGCCCTAAACCAGGACAGACTGCTGCTGGAAGATCAGATTATATATGAAATTTGTTTTTATGATGATACATTGTAATGTGCAGACAGAGGATGTAATTAGCTTGATTTCAGATTTGGTTTCAGGAATACAAAATGGAAAGTTACGTCATGAAGACTGTGATGCCTCACTGCGGAGTTGCATCCTGTGTGAGACAACACTTGGATTACATTAACTCTGTCTCTGAAGAACAAGTGGGTACCTTATAGTTTAGGATAAAAGGGAGGACTAGTTAGGGTGACAGTGTTGTGGGAGTGTGCTACAGGCTCTCTGATTAAGAGAAGGAAGTGGATGAGACCTTCTACAGACGGCTCAAAGTCAGAGACACTGGTTCTTAACCACCCTTATATCTGGTGGATGTGAGGGTACACAGCAAACACAAGCCATCCAGGAGGCTTCTGGAAAGCATTAACGACAACTTCCTGTTGCAGGTAGGGGAGAATACTACATTGAGTTACCAACCTCATCCTAACAAAGAGGGAAGGCCTTGTTGGAGAATCAGAGATTATTCTGAGTTGGAAGGAACCCACAAAGATCATCAAGTCCTAGTCCTAAGTATATGGTCCACACAGGGGTTGAACCCACAGCTTGGGTGTTATTAGGACTGTGCTAATAACCACTGAACTCATCCCAGTGTGGTGAAGGCTGCGGGCAGACTGTGAGGATGTAGAGCTAAACATCGGAGGAGAAGGAAACAGGGCAGCAAGTAAAACTGTAACCGTGGACCTCAGGGGGCTAATCTCTTCAGGAATCTTCTTGGAAGATTCTATGGGATAGAGCAATCTGCAGCTGGGGTCTGAAATAGTTGGTTGATATTCGAGGATCACTTCCCACAGACTCAAGAGTGATGCATCCTGATCAAACAAAGGGAGCAAGAGGCACACGTGGATGAACATGGAACTCCTGTCATTGCTCAAGCATAAACAGAAAACACAGACAAGATGAAATTAGGGTCAGACAAGTTGGAATGAATATAGAGAGGTTGTCTGAGTAAGAAGAAACACAACAATGAAGGCCAAAGCCCACCTGAAATTAAATTTAGCTAAGGATATCCAGGAAAGCAAGAAGTGCTTTTCCAAGTACATCCATATAAAGTGAAAACAAAGGATAATGTGGGCCTGTTACTAGTGGAGGAAGCCTGGTAAGAAAGAACGCAGAGAAGGCAGACTTACTGAATGCTTTCTTTGCATCAATCTTCACTGACACGATCATCCCTCAGAAAAGTCTAACCCAGGAGACCAGGGTAAAGGAAACTTGGAAGACAGACAGACTCTAACCCAATTCTCCTTGACTCCTGGTCAAGAAGACTCAGGTTAGAATCATCTAGGCAAACTTGACATCCACAAGTCCATGGGCCCTGACAGGATGTATCCTTGAGTGCTGAGAGAGATGGTGGAAATCACAGTAAGGCTGCTCACCATCATTTTTGAAAGGTCGTGGGGTTGGGGAGTGCTGCTTGAGGACTGGAAGGAAGCAAACATCACTGGTCTTCAAAAAGGGCAAGAAGGACTGCATGGAGAACTACGAATCATCTCAATTCCTGGAAAGGCAGAAGAGGCCATCTCTATCCATAAGGACAGGAGGAGATCAGGAGCAGTCAGAATGCATTCACTAAAGATAAATCATGCTTGACCAACCTGCCAGCTTTCTATGATGAAATAACTACCTGGACGATGAGGAGAAAGCAATGGATATTGTCTACCTTCAGAAAGGAATTTCATCACAGTCTCTCACAAAATCCTCATAGACAAATTCAGGGAGTGTGAAATGGATGACTGGGCAGTGGATAGAGAACTGGCTGAACATCAAATTCTACAGTGCCAAAATCATTGTCACAGGGTCTATTTGGGAGCCTGTCACTAGAGGTGCCCCTCAAGGTTCAATACCGGGCCCAGTGTTGTTTAACTTGTTTGTTATTCACTTTGATGAAGGGGAAGTTGCCTTCTCAGCAATAATAGTACAAAGCTGGAAGGAGTGGCCTATACCAATGAGTGTTGTACAGCCCTTCAGAAGGACCTTGACAGGAGAAAAGCAGAGAAGAATTCCCTGCAGTTCTACAAAGGCAAGTTCAGAGTTCTACAACCAGGAAAGGATAACCACTAGTATCATCTGGGGGCTGACCTGCTGGAGAGCAGCTCTGCAGAGAAAGACCTGCAGGTCCTGGTGGACAGCAAACTGTCCATGACAACTGCCCATGCCCAGCAGTGAGCCCCTGTGGCCAAGGAGGCCAATGACATCCTGGGGTTCACTATGGCCAGCAGTCTGAGGGAGGTGATCGTGCCCCCCAGTCAGCCTCATAGAAGGGTTCTCCAGAGGCCACCTCTGGAGTGCTGTGTCCAGTTCTGGGCTCCTCAGTACAAGGGAGACACAGAGCTCCTGGAGGGCAGCAAGGATGATTAAGGGGCTGGATCATCTCTCTTATGAAAAAAGGTTGTGAAAGCTGGGCCTGTTCAGCCTTAAGAAGAGCCCACCGAGAGTGGATCTGTCAGAGTAAGCATCTGAAGGGAGGATGCCAAGAGGGTAGAGCCAGGCTCTGCTCGGTGGTGCCAAACAATAGACAAGAGGCAATGGGCAGAAAGTGATGCACAGGAAGTCCCATCTAAATATGAGGACAAACTTTTTCACCGTGCAGGTAACTGCACAGATTGTCCAAAGAGAGTGTGGAGTCTTCCTCACTGGTGATATTCAAGAGCCTGCTGTACACAATTCCATGCAATGTCCTCTAGGATTGTCTTGCTTGAAGACAGGGAGGTTGGAGAAGATCAAACTTACCAAACTTACTCTTCTATGATACTATGATTCTGTGAAATATCTTGTCGACACCTGGAATTAACAAGGATAATTCTTGAAAAATTTTAGTAAAGGTACGTAAATCCTCCTCTGTGATTCTTCTTTGTTTAGAATGTTCTCCAATTAACCATGGGATTCTTCTTCAAGATTAACATTCTTCAAATTCTTTGAAATTAAACATTTTACTTTGTTTTAAATCACCTAAACAGTGATGATGAAAGATAATGAAGTTTGGTAGAACAATGTGTATTGAATGGAAAGGTCTAGAACTTTAGAAAAAGTGCAGTTAACTAGAAGTCTAAAATAAAAAGATGACTAGTAGACCTGTAATTCAACTAAGGAAAATAAAAGTGCCAAACAAATAAGAACAAATACTGCTAATGAAGATTAGAAAGTGCATAATAGTAAAATCAAAAAATTTATATAAAAAACTCATACAGCAACATTCATATGAAACAGTAACAAACACTTATTCGAAGGGGCCCTTGCATTTAAGAAAACTTTTTGAGATAAAGTAGATAGCATGTACAGGTCCCTGAGGAGTCTGCACTGTTCAGCTTAGACATAGGCTTTTTTTAAGTCAGGAAAACAAATATAAGCAATTAAATTAAAACTTTAGTAGAAAAGAAGCAGGCAGGAAACAAGGTATGAATTTTTTAAAGCACTTTAGAAAAGGCTGAATTTCAAGCCTTCTTATAATACCCTGATTTGAACTTCCTTGAAAAAAATGTGTTTTCTCCATTTCAAAACCATAAGTCTTCAATCACAAGTCATCCTTTTTGCAATGGTTGTTCAGATACTTTAGATGCAAGCATAAAATATTTCTGTGAATATTCAGAATGTTTTTACGGTCTTCAGAATACAAAAAAAATAGTGAAAAAATGTATTCCCAAAAGGTAAGTGCTTTGAATATTACAGCTATAATTGCTGGGTCTTTTATTCAGAGGAAGATTGTTGTCCGAAATAACGTTATTTTATGGCTAGGAATAAACAAACAAATAAAATATACCAAAATGTTTCCCAAATCGTAAGAGAGCGTGCTGGTTGTAAATCCTATTTAGGACATTAAAACCCACTCAAGCTACTCCCTTCTCACCCCTGCACCTTCTGAAAATGGAGGAACACTGGGAGAGACTATGAATTGGAGCGACAATTTACTGAAAATAGCAATAATCATAATATTCATGATAAAGAGTGCACAAAAGAGACAAGGCATTTGACTCACATGTTTGGTGAAAGAATTGAATATGGTCCCAGCTCTGCAAGGAAGGTGATTTAGCCGCAAAATTTTATACTTCTAAGCACAATGAACTCAGTTGAACTTCTAATTGGTAGAATTTTACATGCAGAGGTGTCAGTAACCTGGGGGCTTTGACAAGTGTCTGATTGTCTCAATGTATAGAGTATTAATCATGTCATTTCTATTGTAAGGTAAAGCAAAGTCCTACGGATCTCAGAGAGGTATGTTCCTAGAATGGTTACCTCCTAATATTTGCAGACAGACTCCAGAAATTTTCTAAAAGAGTGTAAAATTCTAGACATAGTATTTCAGGTTCTCAGGCTTACTGACAACTCGGACTCAGATCACAATACTGCCAAGAAGACATATTATGTCACCAAAATTCATTATAACCAGAGAAGTTTAAAGAATGACATTTTTATGGTGAGGATTCTATTTATTTTGGCCATGTCAAGAAGTGGCAAAGTAACTTCAGTCTTCACAACCAGTGAATGAATTCTCTGTGTTGTCTTCTATAACAGTCAGCTGTGGGAGAAGAAAACACCCTGAGTCTGAACACAGCAATAAGAAACATTTTATTTTTAAAAATTGTGTAAATAATAATGTTGCATTTACACCCAGGTGTGCACACACATAAACACACAGAAGCTCACACAAAAAAATAGTATGTTCTTTTTTGAATATTTGGTTGGTGTGGGACAAATTGGCTCTTTTTCCAAAGCTTGTCTCTCCAACACTCAAAAGAGAAATTCTACAAACAATGAAAAAATGTTATAACCAGAGATACATAGACAAATAAGAATGCAATTAATATTTTCAGTAGGTTCAATCCTACAGGACCCCAAGGGCGATAAAAGAGTGAATTAAATGGCACCAGAGTTATTCATTGAACTGTGTCCTAACTTAAGTGCAAAGAGCATTTTTTGTTGAAAATATATCAAGATTGGAAGATGATAATTGTCATTTTTAAGGCGTCCTAGTCTGCATGCACTTAGAAACCTCCATTAGGGTTTTATCTCTACTATAATACTATTTATTTCTTAATAAAGGGTGCATGATAGAGAAGACAGTGCATATGTTTTTTCTTTTGCAAAAATAATTAAAAATAATATGCTACTATTACTAGGAGATAAATAAATCCTGTTTCTTGCATTTAGGACTACATTTAATTATATATTTCTCAATCCATTAGTTAATAGCTAATTATGTTGAACATAAGGCTCAAACACGAAGATTCCAGGAGGAAATCTTGCCTATCTTATAATCAATCAATCTAATAAACTAAAAAATCTTGGAGCCAGGACTTCAAGATGAGGTAGATAAAATGCCATATCTGATTAGGACAATATGCTATGTAGCTGCAAATTTTAGGACTTTGTGAGTCTTGGATTTTCCAAAGAAGCTCACTTCACTGTTCCTATTATTAATAATGGTTAATGATGACAATTTGAAGTTACAGGAGGAAATGGAGACATGCATTTATAGCATATGAGACAGGTTTGAACCCATGCTCTCCCACAGAGTCATAACAATTTGGGTTTAGTCTCTTTGTGGGTGTAAAACTCAAGTTTAGAGATATTTTGAGGATTGGCCTCACTGTCAGCTGATAATAATGATATCAGGTTGCAATCCAAATGCAAGTAAGGGGTTTTCATAGCTCTTCATGTGTTAGATTGCTATTGTTTCTTGTGTTTCTCTTGTGTTTTCACTTGTCCAGTAAGTATATACTTGGAAATTATAAGAGAAAACTGAAGTGTCTGTCATTCCATGTTTGTGTTCCTCTGTGATCCTCTGCCCATGATCACATATTATTATTAATGATTTCTGTTTTAAGCTATTTCTCTAGCATCCTAACTGGGTTAGATGTTATACGAAATAGGAGAAAGGCACTGTTCCAACCCTGCCTACTTCTAAAAAGAAATAAAATTATCAAGTGATTCATGATAGAATCATCATTAAATGTCAACAGAACAAGCAAAAGTTTGGGTTATACAAAAAGAAATTTTAACATATCTCTTTTCTGGATATTTTGCTAGGAAATTTGGTCCTGTAGTGTATTCATGCTGATAAAAGTTAGTGTTTGTGAAGTTATCTAAGGAAATTGAAAAGACCATTTCAATGGTTCTTTTAAACTATATAAACTGCTCATTTTTGTGGAGAAAAATGTATGTTCCCTGAGGCAATGTGGAATGAGTAGTCAGGAAGAAAATACACAATTTTTTCATTAAAGAAAAAAAAAATTAATGAGCAATTATAAAAGACAATATGGATCTCTGAATTCAGAATAGCCACTTTCTATTATAGCCAGGAAAAAAAAAAAGAGACAAAAACATCAAAGCCATCCTTCTTTAAAAAGTCTTTTTTCCCATTTACCAGTAAGTATTCATTTTTCTTCCCATTTTATAAGAATTCTGCTTTTATACCTGTCTAACTTAAGACCTGATATAAGTGATTAAGGCTAGATCTTGCACTTGCAATCAAATTGAAGTGCTCCGTCTCATGCTACAGGATAAGTGTAACATAGTTACATTTTCCCTTTCACATTCTTCTTTGACTAATATCCACCAAATATCTAATGCTTAATCTTTTGTTTGAATACAGTTTGCTATTTAAAATAGCTGCATTTTCATTTGGCAGATACATCGGGAGATGTAAAGCTAAACCAAATTTTAAATTATATGAAATATTCTGCTGTCTTTATTGATTTTTTTTTATTTAGATGTCTTTCAAAAGTTACCAAGAGGTGCTTGAATTAAAAACAAGCAAAAATCAGCCAATACTTTTCATAGCTTATAGGATGGCTTGGGTTGGAAGGGGCCTTAAAAATCATCTGGCATTAACCACCCACTGTCACAGGCTGGGACACCTTTCAGTTGACAAGGTTTCCCAAAGCCTGTCCAAACCAGCCTTAAATACTTCCAGGGATGGGGCATCCAAAACATCTTGGAGCAACCTGTTTTAGTATCTCACCATTTTCACAGTTAATATATGAAATAAAGGAAAATAATGTATTGAAGATAAAGACTAGCAAAGCTAGGGTTGCCATTGACTTTTTAAAGGAAAGTTAACTTAGCATGTAGTTTGAATATTTTTCCCTAAACTGATAGTTCCCATGGAAAAGGTTTTACTGTTTATCATTTCCCTCATATGAATAGCTGAGTATGAGAAATACATGTCAGCTCATCTTAATCTATTATTATATTGGGTTTGGCTGGGATAGAGTTAATTTTTTTTATTGTTAAGCACTCTGTATAGTGCTATATTTAAGACTGATGATCAAAACACTGGTGATAAGACATCAAAGCTTTATTCAATGGATCCATGATGCATCAGGACACCATGAAGGGGATGCAGTGTTGTGTTCGTAGGGTGAATATGACCAACTGAGATTGTTGCAAGATTATCCTGGGAATGCAAAATATTCCATAATCAAAAGACCCCAAAAGATAAAGCTTGGCACAGAGTAAAGTGGCTGAGATACTAGTATGGGGAGGCCTGCATTACCAGGAAAATGCCAAGATCCTTGCCACTTGCTTACAACAGTGAGAAGTATTAACAGATGGCCAAAGACATGACACATGACCAACATCACTGCTTGAGACACCATCCTTGGAAAAAAGCCTCAAGGCAAGAAAGTACCCCAGTATAAATGAAACCAGACTATTGTACTCATAGACATCTTGACAGATCATGCACCAATTTTTAATTGAACAGTTGAAAACTGCACTTAGAGTGATGGGTGCTGGGACCTTCCATCATTTTGGATATGGATTAACACTACAGGGTCTGCTAAACAACCTGGTTCTTCCCAAAAAAAATCCAGTCATTCTGTAGAAGAACATACAGTTACTATAGTGCACATTAGTGACTCTGAGAAAGTATGGATTAGGAAAAGGCAAACCCATTCACAAGATTGATTTTGCTCAAGGATCTTGGCCGATAACACAAAACAATGGGGAAATCCAGTGTGCACCTTGAGGAGGTTTTACTTGGGTGAAAATCATCTGTGGTCTCAGTTGTCATTGCTATGTGATGTCATAGTTCTATGTCAGAAATACCAAAGAGTCATGCAACAAATGGAGGAAGAACCTAATAAGGAATTGGGCAAATGGAGCAAGGACCTAACACACCACCTCTCCTGTCCTTAATGACCACCAAAACTTGAGGAATCCAAGTCTAGACTAAATTACTGGACAGACATTTGAATGGATGCTAGAATGGGGCTGGTCCATGAAGGGAATGAAGGGAATTATATCTGTAAATGTGTCAAAAGGTTGGACAGAGCATGATGGTGCCTTAGGAAAATAGATTCAATAATGTAGTATCTGAGCACAATACAAATGGTATGGAATGAGGTATAAATTGCAATAGCATGAAGTTTATTTTCTTCATAGAACCCGATATGCTGCTGTGGCTTGTGTGACAGAAACTGTGTTGATACCAACGGATGTTTCAGTTATTGCTAAACAGTGCCTGCCCAGTGTCATGACCATCTCTATTTACCTCTTTGTCTTCTCAGGGAGAAGGCTGGCTAGAAAAGGGCATAGCCAAGACAGCTGAACTGCCTTAATCAGAGAGCTACCCCATGCCCTAGAATGTCCTGCTCAGCAATAAAGAATGGAGAGGTGTGGAAATTCTTCCAAAGTATTTTCTGTTTGGGTACTGGCTGGGCATTGATATTCTGCTGGTGAGACACTGGGTTTTTGCAAAATTTGGAGCGGTTTTCCCTTTTTTTCCTTGTCTGAGTGGCTTAACCCCAACCCACAAGCATTCCCATTTTTGTCCTTTGGACTCTGTCCCACATTCCACTAGTGGTACAGTTAGTGAGTGTGCAGCTGTGTGGTCCTTAAGCAATTTGTGGCTTAAGGCATGCATCTGAAGGAAGACATAGACTCCAACTCCTTACTGACTTATTTTTATAAAAAGATTTATGTTGAAACATATCCTGTGGAGAAAGATTGCGTGCTGTGGTAGCCATCTATGCATTGCTTAGCACCTAATAGGTGTTCATTGGAGAAGATACAGAATAGTGGGTCCCGTCACCTAATGAGAGGAATTCTTCAGCAGTAAGATTTTTTTTAATTGCTCATTTTTCTTCTAGTCCAACAAAAACCTAAACTTTTAACAAAACGTAGAAGTTTTAGGAAGTTATTTATTGTTAGAATTATAACAAATCAGTCTCAAGTCTTTGGCTTGTCAGAAGGACTAAAATTTGTGTTCTGGACATATGTTTTTTTAGGGCTGCAGAGTTAACGTGTTGGGAGTTAGATAACAATAATAATGTTGGAAATATGTTCTCTTTACTTATGAAATGCCTTTCCTTTACACTCATGTCAGATTTAGCCTGAAAAATATTTTAATTGCCAAAATAACAATGACCATAACAATAACAACAACCAAAGCAACAGAGCAACAAGAAGAACAGAAGATGTTGGTTAGGCACTAAGCAAAAAAAGGCCATTATTTATAAAACTTTCTTTTTGAGAGGAAAGGACTCAAAAGAAGAACTGTGTAATGAAGAAATTGTCTTTATTGGATAAAATAATACAAAATTATGGGAAAACAGTAATTCATGGTTTGAGAACTTAAAATTACATAGGAAATAGTTAAATAAAGAAATTAATAAAATCATTTCATATCACTCTCTAAAGGCAAATTAACACACACAGACACATACGTTTATGTTCGTTTACACAAATTCAATTAAGACTGAAAATTCTCATGAAGATGTGTTGAGCTTTCAGTACCAGGGGTCACTTTTCTACCAAACACAGGTACAGATCAGCCTGCTGGGATAAATAGATTAGCTAAATTAGAATCAATAGCTTAATGACTAGCTGGCTCATTCTCTACATACACTGAAGCTAATACACAGCTCCTGAGCACCCAATAAAGTGTTTGGGCTAACTGACAGCTATCTCAAATAAACAGATTACCTCCATTTGTTGTATGCAGCAACCAGAGAAAAGTTCAGTGTCTGCGGGGTTTTTATCTTAAGATCTTAGGATAAGGTGGACAGACACTTAAGAATGACTTCTGTAAATGTTCTTTCAGGGTCTTATAACCCTTTTCCAGAGCTGGAAGAAAAAACCTACTCTCCTGTCTAAAAAAGATAAGCTGCTTATTCTTTTATGGCACTCCCATTTGAAGCAGTTTCGACTTGAATTTGCAGCATAAATAAGTGTAGAAACAACAAAGTTCTTTACCTTTAAATTTGCAACTGGAAAATAACAAAGATTATTTATCAGACACTTCACTTGTGAGTTTTAAATACAGCACATCAAAATTTGATTTTTAAAATTTAACTAGTTCAGAGATTCTATTTGAATATGATAATTATGAGAAACCTGTGAGATAAAAATATTCAATTTTATCATGAAGAAGACGCACAGTTTAATCTCACTGAAATTATGATCTTCATAATTTAATTATTTATATTTGTATTGTTTTTAAATATAATCCTGTCCCTTATACTACACACAGGAAGTGGGCTGAATCTCTGTGAAGTGGATAAAAGGGTCCTAGTAACAGTCTAGAAACAGAAGACCAGAGATCTGAAATACCCCTAATATGTAAAACCAGAATAAAGAACCTGCATTACTTCATTTAGCAGCTTTAGAAAGACTTTAATGAAAAATAAGATGGTACAGCAAGTAAGAGCCAGAGGCCTGACTGTTTTCAAATCTCCAGAGACATGGAGGGAGGATGGTTCCTATATCCAGGAGATGCTAGAGAAAGGAATGCCACCTTGAAAACAAAGCCATTTGAAATACCTTCCAAATTTCAAATATAACAGAGTATATTATTTTTCACGGAAAATGACTTTATAAACACAGAGATTTTTGCAGGCAAACTGGAATGAAAATTATTTCTGAGAAAGTCAATCTTGAATTTAAGTTGACATGAACCTGTCAGAGAAGCTAGTGGTGACCAATTACCTGAACTCTGTCTCATCATTTGCACAAGCAGCTGTTGAGACCAGGGGACAGGAAAAAGACATTCAAATTCATTCATTTTTTCCCATCTCCAGCTAGCACAGCTGCAGACTATTAGTGTGTTCCAAGTAATAGGAGAAGGTGCAGCAAGGAGCAGCCTTTGCTCTCCATAGTGGCTTTTTTCGTGGAGGGAAGGTATTTCCACTTTTTGAGACCTCCACATCCGTGAATGTCATACTTCTGGAAGACAATATAGATGCAGGAGCATCTCTGAGATATTGAAGGTGAATTATTTCAGTGCAACAGCAGAATGCAAGAAAAGGTGTGGTGGTCTGACACTCAATCTGGTCTCTAGTAATAATATGACTAGCAAGACTTACCCAAGCAATCTAACATTTACATGTAAGTGTTCAGTATTTTAATGTTTTTTCTCCCATTACCCTAAAACTCAAACACTTTCACTCACAGCATATGGAAGGTAGATTAAGAAGAGGCCTGTGTGTTTTTAAAACAAGGAAATTTAGATATATGACATCCTATACTCACATTAGCCAAAATAATCAATCCCATCTCTAACTGTGAGTTTAATAATCATTTCCATCTCTAACTGTGAGTTTAAATCATATTCCATCATAGATTCACATGGTCGGGGGGAGTCTAGTCCTTTGAAAATGAAAAATAAAATCCCTGATTAACTAACTCTTCCAAAACCCAAACAATCTAGAAAATTTGCTGTAGCCAGTCAAATATGTGTATCTCTCTGATTATTTAATTTTGATTAATAATGAGAGGGAGGTTGTCTGGTTTTTCCTTCTGTTCTACCTTTAGCAGAACATATTTTCTTTTTCACTGAGAGCCTTTGAAGGAGCTTAAGCTTTATAACATCATTTTTCTCTGATGAAAAGGCTTGATGCCTTCCTCACTGACCCCTGTACTCCCTACACAATACTTGCTTAGAAGCTTTGATTCAGGTTTAACAAAGTAACGGGACATCTTACTCTTAACTGACCTAGGTGTGATATTTCCAGCCCATTCATCTACAAAAAGTGAAGAAAAAGGCATTGCTTAGAATAAAAGATACATATTATCACCTCTTACTTAAGTATGGCTCACTTACTTAGCTCTTCTCTTCTCTTCTCTTCTCTTCTCTTCTCTTCTCTTCTCTTCTCTTCTCTTCTCTTCTCTTCTCTTCTCTTCTCTTCTCTTCTCTTCTCTTCTCTTCTCTTCTCTTCTCTTCTCTTCTCTTCTCTTCTCTTCTCTTCTCTTCTCTTCTCTTCTCTTCTCTTCTCTTCTCTTCTCTTCTCTTCTCTTCTCTTCTCTTCTCTTCTCTTCTCTTCTCTTCTCTCCAAACCTCTCCCCAGTTTTTCATTTCATCTTTTCTTTTCATTCTATTTTTCTTGACATGTTATGAGCATGGTACTTTTTCAATGTATGTGTAATTTTTCTTACTGTGCTGGAAACACATTCTTGTGTATTATGAGTGCTCCAAAGCAGACTACTTGCATATCAGCATATACAAGCATATCAGACAGTTTCTCAGATAGTATCTGATGCTATAGGAGTACTGTGTAATAAGAAAAATGTGCCAATAGAAGCTGTTTTCTTTTGGATGTATATTTAAGAATCATTATCAAAGTGACTGGAGTTATTTGACAACTCATTCAGGTCTGTGTGAGAACTGAATGTGTCAGCACTTTAATTAAGCTTTTGCTTCTAAAGTCAAAATGGACTACATTTCCTTCTTGCTGTATTTCGTTCTACTCAGTGACAGGCAATAAATCTGTCATTGAGTGTGTGGAATATGGAAAGCTCCAATGAGAACCAGACAGAACCAGACATAACTCTATCGATCCTGAGCAAAATTGGAGCCTGGTTTTGGAACATAGCCTATGCAAGAAAGGTGAATCACATGGATTTCAGAATAACAGAAGTCCATTTCATCTCATTCTTCACCTACTAGTTTTTGTTTATCTGGTGTATCTCAGTGGAGTTTTGCAGAGTTATATTAATCCAAATCAGTAGGGAATTTGTACCAGTGATTTTAAAAACTTCCTTACTCATGTAAACAAAACAATTAGCTTCACAAGTCTATCCAGAGGTTTTCTATAGCCAGTAAAACTAATATCTTAAGTAAGTTTTTCCTTTAAAGAGAATAATTGGAGAAATCTGCATTCAAATTCTGGGGAGTAATGTTCTAAAAAATAGTCATGTGGCTCAAAACCATTAAACTCCTTCTGATATCCAGAATATTCAGAATATTTTTTTTCTGTGGAGTTCAGTGTTTGAAGGTCTGCATTTTACATACAATACTTACAGAAGTCAAGTTTTAAGAGTGCAGTGAATTCCCAGATCTGGCTGTCTAACAGCTGAAGACAACAGAGGGGCTCTAGGACCTTGGAGATAATGGCATATCTTCTGCTTTCACTCACAGCAGAAAGCTGGTCCCTTTACATTTGTGCACACCTTGCCATTTGTGTCATCACAGTTCTCAAAGTGTTCAAAAGTTTGAAATTGTTAATCATCTGCCTGGTGCATATATTCACTGCAAGCTTAAGCATCATATGGATTTAAGAATATGTTGTCAGTTACACTGATCTAAACCCAGAATCATTTCTGTGAAGTCTCTGAAATTAACCCAAAATTAAGTATGTGACAGCAAAGCATTTTGTATCACATCTAGTGTCTTAAACACTATCCCTCTCAGCTTGGAATTTTTTAGGACAAGCTTTAATGGCATGTGAAGAAATTCAGCATTAAGCTTGCACAATTTAATCACCTTCTGACAGTAAGAAATTATTCCAAAATTTTGCAAGGTTTGGAAATCTTAAGCTGGCACAATGATCTGTTTTGGGAATATATGGTCTTCATTATCTAGAGAATCTCTGACTTACACCTGTTCTGAATCAAGCCCTTAATCTTCTTTAAGATAACAGTTTTTCAGAACCCACACACCTACCACGGCTGGATGAACAAAAGAAGGATATTGTTGGAGAGTTTAAGGGTGCACAATTAAATTCAGCTCTAGTGTACAAGGCCTGATGCAGCCCTAGCCACCCCCTGTTTCATCCTTTACCCTTCTAGATGTGCTGTTGATAGTGTGAGCATTATTTCAGTTATGTGATAGGTGGCATGATATGGTACTTCAGAAGTAATAATAATTTTTAAATTTGCTTCCTCTTTACTTTGGGGAAAATAGTGATTTTTAGAGGTGCTTCAAAACCCACCTTTAGACAGGAAACTAGGACTGGATAAGAAGAACAAATGTTCTGCTGATTAAGCTAAATTTGCTTTTTAGCACCTCTTGATGATTAGTTATGAGGGGTGTTATGGTGAGTGATAAAAGTGGTACATTTATCACATGTTTATTCTAACTGGATGAAAGAAGATGAAGGCTCTAAATGCCTTCATAAATAAATAACATTGTGCTAGTTCAGGTTCCTTTTTAGAAATCCCAGCGTATAGACAAATAGTACATAAGTCCAGCAGAAGATGCTCCTTTTGACAGTTATGAAATGAAATGTGAACAATAAGCCTACATTTTTTTTCTCTGTCACACTGAATTTTTGAATTATAACAAATTGGTTTGCATTAAATAAGAAAAGCTTAGAGGGGGATCAGATTTAAGTTCAAGTCGAAAACCTGCTGTAGTTTAAACATCCAAAAAAAGATGACATCTACCATGACTGGTAGGCATCTGCTGACTGAATTGCTAGTGTTTTCATTAGCATGTCATCTTCTCCACTGAACTGATACTCCAGAATATTTTGGTTTTAAATGACGTGCAAAATAAAAATAAAGGGTACTAGAAAAATGAGGGGCTATTGTTCAATTATAGCATGAAATTAAATAACCCACATAGTAATCCTGAAATTCAGCAGCCATAGGCTATCGTGTCTTTTTAATATAAAATATGAAGCATGCATATTGTTAAGCATTCAGGCCTGTGTGTTTGTCTGAAAAGACATCTAATGCTGCATACCATAATTGCAAAATGCAGTACACTCTTCAGTGAAATTGCCAAAGGTGAAAATCAAATAAAATTTTCTTCCAGCTCTCTGTCTGTTAAGATCTTCTGGGCTCAAAGTCTTTGTAATATGTTAAGTATTCATGAAAACGTATCGAAAAAAATCAGAGTTGTAAATCAGTGTGACAGAAATTTAAGACTTATTTACTTCTACATGAATACAGATATTATCTTTGCCCGACAAAAAAAGTCACTATCTGAGTGAAATTTGGGTTTTGTGTATAAAAGTCTCATTATCTTTCATTGTGAAATAGAAATAAAGTTGCTATCCAAGTATAAGTGCTTTTTTTTGAGCTAGAATATGGTGAAGATTTAGTTGCTGCTAGGAAAACTTCTGTAAAGCAGCATCCAAGGGATAAGAGAAAAATATCCTAATCATGAATATTACACTTCCCACAAAATTTTTATTCAGAAATACAGAGAGGAAAAAGAAACCTGAAATAAGAAAAAACATCTCTTTCATTTGACTATATAAAATCAAAAGTGTGATTATCTGTCCATATGCTTCTGTGATATACATACAGAAAAGCATGAAGACATATTCTTTATAGAGTATCTTCTGTGCATAATTTGTGAATTTCTTCTCGAATATTTGGTGTATTTCAGCATAAGAAGCCTTGCAAAGAAAATCCATTAGAAGGGACTGTATAAAAGCAATTTTTAAAGTGTTCTCCTCAGAGAGGAGGGAAAATTGAGAAAAAATATAGGCCAGGGCATGTAAGATTACATTTTACCACTGTTGAAATAAATGCCAATATTTGGCCCCACCTCACAAAAGGTTAAAAAAGTCGTGTGGCCAGTTAGCAGACTGTTTAACTAGAAAATATTTACAAAACATGCTTCCTCAAATTGTAGCTCATAATAATATATAATGGTAGTGATAAAATTAATAAGATTTTACAATCAAATATGTAACTCTCATGCAAAACACTTAATACAGAGCCTGTAACAGCATGTCTTAAACCCTATGTATACTCTTATTAGATTGTAATATCCTAGCAATGCAATAAAATGAGACATATTTGCTGCATTTACCTTGACTGATACTGACGGCCATAAATGTTATATGAGTACTCATCAATGATTAAATTAACATCACAGTGTCTTTACACATTCTTCTTACTAAGTCTGGATTCTAGTTCACATTGAAATACTTGTTTATTTCCTAATGGAAGTAGAAGAACTTGATCTGTCCTCATTAGTAACAGCTTTTAGGATGCTGAAAATTTCACAAAATACTAAATTCTTTAGTAATTATGCTCAGTGAGTTGCAGCATTTTAAGGGGGAAAAATTCAGAAGCCTAGTCTGTGCTGGAATACTGTGTTGCAAGGGAGAAATGACAAACCTGCATGTGATGACAGGGAGGTGACACCAAGCCAGCTACCCCCACGTTACTGTGGATGGCTGAGCTCATGGGACAAGCTCATGCTGACTGGTTTCCTGTGCCCAGAGGGAACAGGCACATGATGGTACAGCTGAGGGAAGAGGAAGGCTTGGTACAGGGCTGCAGATCCCAGAGTCATTGGAAAGTTGTTGTGGCTGCGTCAGAGAATGATGGTCTTGCCTGCAAAGGTTTGTGATGCTGTGAATGTAGTGGAAAGCCACGAGGCATTCAGTGGTACCCCATGCAGTGCTATTTTCTATAGTTAATCTTTGTGTGTCTTTCTCTTCTCCCATGCAAAAGCACACAAAAAATTCAGATGCCATGCTGACTAACATCTTTTCAGTCTTTTGGGAAAAAGATGTGCTTTTAAAGCCTGTGATTTTTTTTTTTCTTTCCCTCCTTTTAACTCTTAGGCTTAGTTGGGACCCTAGATTTATGATCCTGTGGATTTATTAGTAGGGTCAGCACATCTTCACATAAGTTATATTTTGTCCCTAGTTTGTCTTGGTACAAAATCCAAAGTGGGGGGGGGGGAGGGAGGGATAAAAAAGGGAAGAAAATCCACCTAGATTTCTAGCATTCCAGTATCAAATGTACTTTGTCCGTTTGGGACCTTTTTTTCCTCGTTTTGGTTAAATACAATAAAAAATGTATTTTCTGTTGTATGCAGCTACCTATCACCATTATTATTATTCTTGCTCTCTTAAAACTCTCACTTTTTTTTTCCTTTCTTTTAACTGTACTCTACCATTACTTGTTGTGAGCATTCTGCAATAGTTATATTATTTAGGGAATGGTGGAAACATTGTGTCAATTTGTTATAATGATTGCTGAAAATACCCCATCCACCACTGTTCGCAAATAATCCCTGTTAAAGTACCTTTTTTGATCCTTTCCTGTGTTCATTTCACTGGGAATTCCTTTAGCTATAGCTATCCAGAAGGCAAGAATCTGCTGCCTGGAGTGAAGAGGTGGCAGTCATTTTCTGAGCTGCTGTTCCCATAAGAGGCCAACTCACCAAGGCTATGGTTTGTTAGTCACTTAAATATCTAGCTCTTCCAAACCAGACTCAGACAAATACAAAATAGGCATTCCCTGCAAGCTGAGTTCAGCTTTTGAAGAGTAAACAAACATTTCATTAAAATGGTCTCACTAAAGACGGGCAGAGAGATCTGAACTGAGCTGTCACCTTGTATTAGTCACACTCATAAATTCTGCCTTGTTACAGTGCTCACTTGCAGTATCCCAGAGAGCTTGGAAAGGCGATTCCCTCTCTTTGTTTTGGAGTTTTGTCTGGGGGGAGGTTATCATCTTTCTTCCAATGTCCAGTACGTTTGCATCAGGAATGTTGCACTGCTTTGTGAATGTATTCAAATACTGACCCTGGCAGCAGCAATTTCCATTAGGCTAATGCGAACATGCATTTCTCTTAGGAAGACTTTTTTCTCTATCAGCTCCTCTCACATTGAGACACAGGATCTCTGATGTTGATGGTTTTCTGGTCTTTTGGTCTCTTTTTCCTTCAACAGCAGTGACAGTGAATTCAGTCTTCACATTCCTTTTGACATTCTGACAACTGATATCACTATGCCACAGCTAGGAGTGGTTTATTACTTTAGTAGGGTTTATTTAGTTCAGCCTCACAGCCTAAGGAAGTGGGGAAAAAGATTTAACTCTAAATTCTTGCTTTAGTCTTTTTAGTATAAAAAGGAGGACTATGGAGACAGGACAGAAAAGAAATGGTTGGAAATACACGTAAGGTGAATATAGTTATTAAATGCAATGAGTCATGGAATTTGGCTTGGTAAAACGTTATGAAGCAAAAAATTAGAGGAAAAAGAACAACCGGCCTTGTCATATATATGATAATAAATGGATAAAACCTCAGTATCCAAGATTTTATTGGAATACTGGCTGGATGTTTTCTTTCAAAGTACAGCATTCAAAAAGGAAATATACATTAAGTCTAGATTAATAATTCTGGAAAGTTGTCTTTCTGACAAAAAAACAGCTGCTTTATTCAATAAATATTACTGTGCCTTTAATGCAAATGTTGCATTATTTTTAAAGATAATAAGGTGGAAAAAATCCCTTGTTTAAAAAAAAAAACCAGACATAAGAGTAGGGAAGGATTAAATTGACTTTTGGGTAGCTTATGTCTGTGAGCCCTTTTTAAAGACAATTGTGTAAACAGTGAAACTATGAGAACTGTCCATTGCACTCCACTATTCCAGATTTAGGTAACATTCTCAATCCAGTACACCAGACTGTCACGGTGTGACTTGGGTTTGCCAATTTTAATATATTTAGTTTTCTTTACAGATAGGATTTAGGAGTAGAGACAAGGCAGGCTTAAAACTTAAAAGGGTATAAGAAGAAATTTATTAATAACACAAAAAGAATTCAGAATAAGATTTCTAGATTATTCCCTCCTCCCTTCATTCCACATTTCTTAACAACAACATACAGAAAACACTTCAGTCAGTTATCCACCCAAATAATAATTTCAGTTCACTTAAGAGAGAAAAGTCCCTTTTTTGGTCTTAGGCTTAGGGGATGTTTCCACTCTCACAATTTGCATCCGTCCGGACCTGCAAACTATAATTTCCTCCCATTCCCATAGTCCTTCCAGAGCCACGTTATGGATAATGATGCACACATGGAGTATCACTTTTAAAGTCAGGCTGCTGAAAAACAAAATTCTCTTTATCTCCTCCTCTATCAAATGTCTCTGTCCATATTCCAGTCCCAAAACAGAGAGAGCTCCATTTCCCTGAGGCAAAAAGTCTTCTTCTTGAGCACTCAAACCTCCCCAAGTATATTTCACAGTTTAAAGGAATTTTAGTGTAGTCACAGTCCCCTTATAGCCCCACAAAAAAAGTTTTCAGCTACTCATCAGTTGCATCTTTTCAATCCCTTCCCATCAAGAACTTTATCTTCATTCCGCTGACTTCTGTAGACTCCATGCTTCATTTCTTCTCATTCAGGGGAGCTCAGGAGACCGAGAATCTTATCCAGGCATTAAAAGAATTAAAATCCAGAACATGAAGAAACCACGTGGTCAGCTGGAGGCCTCTTCTCTCAGAACGGGGGGGAGGGGGGAAGGGAGAGCTTTTGGTGGCTGCCCGATCCCCCCGCTCAGCCACGCCACGTGGAGAGGGGAGCCAAGCCGAGCCGAGCCAAGCAGGGCTGGGGCCACGCGGAGCTGGGGGCCACCAGGCCAGGGCTGATGCCACGCCGCAGCCCCGCCGAGCCAGGCCGGGCCGGGCCAGGGGCTCCCCGCAGAGCCGGGGGGCCAAGCCCAGCCAGAGGCCACCACACCTCCAGAGGCCAGAAGCCAAAAGAGGGCGGCCCACCCCCACCAAATTTATTATTTATGAAAATGAAACAACTCTCTCCTTGGCCACCTGGGAAGCCAACCACCAAAACAGCCCTCCGACTGGTCCCCGCATCCCACAGGGGAAGTTCCCAGAGATGGGACAGCCCCCCCTGTTCCCTCCAGCAGCTCCGCCCCTCACCCTTCCATGTGCAGCCCGCACACACACTGATCAGAAATTTTCCCCTCTAACCTGACCATCAAAAAGCAATCAGTCTCTTTCACACAAGCTTAGGTCCCAAACAAGGAAATTCTTTGATGCTGCCTTTCACTGCTCATGGTAAAATTAATTTATTCATGAAAACAAAATACAGGAAAATGAATGGAATGGAAATGGTTGAATATAATTATAAAATATGCCAATCTTCACCTTTTACATAACTAGCTTTGGAGGACTTTTTTTCTTCTTTTCCTACTAGGATTTTGTTGAACTGGAGAACCTTTCTTGTCATGATAGCACAGACTTCAACTTTTTTTAATATTTCATTTAGTTTTTGGCATATGTTCCATCCAATCTGCTAAGAAAGTGAGCACTGCTAAATGAAAACCCGGAGCAGCTTCCTAGCCCACTAGGAAGTAGAATGTTTTTTCCCTGCAGGGCTGAGGACTGCCTACAAATCCACAGATGAGCCTTTCATGTTTATGAAGTTGGTGGGTTTTTCTACTAATAAGCAACTTGATTAACAAAGCAAATAGTTACCTAAATGGAATATGCAGCATCTCCTTGCAAGTCAAATGTGATGGCAAGCAATAACTTCAAATAATAATGGTTGTAAGAAAAAATTACTCCCATGACTGCCAGTCAAGGATGCTGAAAAAAAAAGAAGTGAGAATGTCAAAATAGAGTAGTTTTCATATTTCATTCTTTTCGGGTTAATATCTGCATTGAACTTACCCTGGACTTACCATCTGTCAGTGAGGTGGCAGCAGGGGCAGCAGCAGCAGCTGAGGGAGGCCCAGAGATGACTGTGGGATCACAGTGTACAGATCCCATGCAGACCTGGAAGCCCTCAGGACCCAATCAGGCATAGAGGAGGAGTTACCAGGAGCATCTGTGGGAGATTTAAATGGCTCCAGGGAGCAGCGGAGCAGGGTGTAGCACCTCAGACAGAGTTTGACATGGCAGATTGCACAGCAGTTCACAAGGGTGGGGCACAGCCCCCCAGCTTTACCTGAGGAGAATTTAATCTAGGGAGTGAATCATCACCCAACCAACTAGAAGAGAATTAACTATGGTTTCCATTCAGCCAAAAGCCACTGTCAGAATGTGGTGGTCCAGATGGACCTCACACATCAGTGCAGTTGTCCAGGAGCCCAGCTGCAATGAGTGTCTAGCTTGTCCCTGTTGCTTGAGGACATCAGAGATAGCAGAGGCAGCAAAGTGGTGTGAACAGGTGGATGAGCTACTTACTGGCAGTGCTGAAAGAGGCAGTGGAGAAGTCAGAAAGTATCAGGAAGTGCGAGGGATAGTTCACTGAACTCTAGCAGGTATGCCCTGGTGGAGGATCTCCAGCAACAGGTGGTCAAGCTGCCATAGGCAGTCAAAAGACTGAGGGATATCAGGGAAGCTCAGAGGGAGTTGGACAGCTGTTCCAAGCCCTGATGGTGGGAGAAAACACAGCCCGCTGAGGAGAAGTCATCGACTGGTGGCACTCACGGAAGAGAGGGAAAACAAGGGGTTGGGAAATAGTGAAGGAAAAACCTAAAAAAAATTAAAAGAACAAAGAAAGGAAACAATAAAAGGAAGAGGCTTTCTTCAAAACCAGGTATTCCCACACAGCTGAATATCACCACCCAAAACCACTTTAGAGTTCAACATCCAACAAACTGTAAGAGCAGCCAGAGATAACTGGAACAGTCCAGCCTTCTCCACAAATCAAGACATTAACAACTAAGAAGAATTAACACCCAAGAAAAGGTGGTGGGTGATAGTAGGTGACTCTCTACTTTAGGAGGCAAGAAGTCACATCTCTCAGCCTGACCCATTTTCAAGTCTGGATCAGGGATGTTACTGAGAAGCTGCTAAGTCTAGCTAAATCCAATGATTATTATTCACTCTTAGTGTTCCATGTGGGCTCAGGTAACATAGACAGCAGCTGGCTGGGAAGCGTTAAGATGGACTAGGGAGCCTAGAGGTCAATTTTTTTTTTTCATCAATTCTCCAGGTCAAAGGAGATGCTTTGAAATGGCCAGATGAGTTTGACAAGTCAATAAATGGTTAGAACAATGGTACCATAGTCAGGATAGTCAGACCATGGGGCTTGCTTTGGCAAGCCTGGCCTACAGGAGGCTGTTGGGGTCCATCTGACAAGAAGAGGAAAACTATCTTTGGCTAGGGATTTATTAAACTGGTGAACAGGGCTTTAAACCACATTTGTTAAGGGATTGGGGCACATATCCATCCCAATCTTGCCAGCTGGCTGCAAATACCTGTAATGGATGCCTGGAATAGTGCAAAGGTATTCCAGACAACCCAGCCTGTGAGCTGGCACTATCTGGGGCCTTCATCTGGTTCAGATGCCCATACACAAAAGCACACAATATGAGCAACAAGCAAGACCAGCATGCAAGAGACATACACAACTGCAACAGTGTGGCATCATTGGCATCCCAGAGACATGGTGGCACAGCTCCCATGACTGGAGCATTGGAATGGAAGGTTTCGGTCTTTTTAGAAAAGACAGGCTCAGGAGACAAAGGCAGGGCATAGCCCTTATGTCAATGGTTAGCTGGACAGTATGGAACCCTGCCTGGGGAAGGATGCAGAGCCAAACAAGAACTTGTGGGTCAAGATTAAAGGGAGGGCAGGGACAGAGGACACCACAGTGAGGGGTCTGATGCAGGCCACCGAGCCATGAAGATGGTGCTGATGAAGCCCTTGATAGGCACACAGGAGCCTCAACTACCTCAACACCACAATATCTGTTGGAGGGACAACATGGTAGGGCACAAGTAATTCCGGAGGTTCGTTGAATGCAGTTCCAATGACAACTTCTTTATATAGTGATAGAGGAATCAACAAGAAGAGTAGCCATGCTGGACTTTGTGTTCACCATCAGGGAGGAGCTGGTGGGGATTGTAGCGATCCAAGACAGCCTTGGCTGCAGTGACCACATGACAGTGGTGAGGCCCTCATGGCTGTAGGGAGGGCATGCAGCAAACTCACTGCCCTAAACTTGAGGAGAGCACATTTTGGCCTCTTCATGGACCTACTCAGGATAGAGCCCTGGAGGGCAGAAGGGCACAAGGATGCTGACTGGTATTTGAGGATCCTCTCCTCCAAGCTCAGGAGCAACGCATCCCAACATGGAGGAAATTGGGCAAAAATGTCAGGAGGCCTCCATGAATGAATAAGGAGATGATGAGCAGACTCAGAGCAAAACCAAAGAAGTTTTAAGAAAGTAAAAATGAGGACAGGTGGCCTGGGAGGAATACAGTGAAATTGTACAGGAGACTAGGGATAAGGTTAAGGAAGCCAAAGCCCAGTGACAATTGAGTCAACCACTGGAATAACAAATATAGCAGAAACAGTTTCTATAGGTATGTTGCAAATAAATTGAAGTCTAGAGATAATGTGGGCCCTCTGCAGCAGGAAACAGGAGACCTGGCTCCCGTGGACAAAGAGAAGGAAGTGCTTCAGGCACACTACCCAAGTAGAGAACAAACTCAAATTCAGGAACTGGGAGAATGAAGACCCTAAGCCCACTATGGGAAAGGATCAGGTTTGAGACAACCTAAGGAACCTGAATATATACAAGTCCATGGGAGAACCTCATGAGGTTTATCTGAGGGTCCTGAGGTAGCTGTCATAGTTGCTAAGCCATTTTCCATTAATTTTGAAAAATTGTGGCAGGCAGATGAAGTCCCCAGTGACTGGAAAAAGCAAAATATAATCCCCATTTATAAAAGGGGGAAAGCACAAGACCCGTGGAACCACTGACTGGTCAGTCTCACCTTAGTGCCAGGCAAGATCATGGAGCAGATTCTTCTGGAAATTTTGCTAAGGCACATAGAAAACCTGGAGGTGCTAGGTAACAGCCAAGATGGCTTTACAAAGTGGAAATCTGGTGATCTTCTGTGATGGGGCTACAGCTCTGGATAAGGGCAGAGCAACTGGCATCTTCCAGCTGGATTTATGCAAAACATTTGACACGGTCCCACATGACATTCTTGTCTCCAAATTGCAGAGACATGGATTTCATGGATGGGTGGCTCAGTGGAAAAAGAATAGGCTGGATGGCTACACACAAAGAGTTGTGGTCAATGTTTCATGCTGCTCTCCACGTGTAGGGATCAGTATTGGCACCAACGCTGTTCAACATCTTTGTGACCAGAATGGAGAGAAGAATTGAGTGCAGTCTCAGCAAATTCACTGACAACAGCACGCAGAGCAGTGAAGACATCACACTGGAGGAAGGAATGCCACCTGGAGAGACCATGTCACGCTTTGGATGACACAAACTTCATGAACATCAAGGTGAAGTGCAAGGTCCTACTTGCCATGGCTTAGCAATGTTATTCTCCGATTTAGTGTTTCCACCAAATCACTTCAAACCATGAGCCATACAACCACTCACAGCTTGCCCTCCCCACAGAAGGATGGAGACCAGAACTGGAGGGACAAAAGGTAAAGATCACAGTTTGAAATAATTGAGATAAGAACAATTTACTAAAAGCAGCAATGAGATGAGAAAACTAACAGTAACAACAACACAGTTTGGTGAATGGTAGGTGAA
Organism: Luscinia megarhynchos; assembly: GCA_034336665.1. Taxonomy (NCBI): domain Eukaryota; kingdom Metazoa; phylum Chordata; class Aves; order Passeriformes; family Muscicapidae; genus Luscinia; species Luscinia megarhynchos. Next base: position 58,381,499 of record CM067592.1, read on the forward strand.
TGACCCACACACAAGTGCCCACCATGCAGAACCTGGTGCTGTCCTGACCTTTTGATTCATCACTGGTCTGACTGGAAGGGAGCCCTTCCACCTCCAACATCTCCAGCACATGAGGTGAGATAATATAGATAACCTCAAGGTCCTGGACATGGCCCCCTGGCTGCAGCAAAAATGAACCCTGTCCTGGTGGCACCAGGACATTACACCTCAGACGGGGAAATTCCAGACACATACAGGTTGGGTGGAGAAGTTTTTAAGAAGATTGAGTAGTTCTATGGAGAAGGACTTGGAAGAGATGGTTGATGAAAAACTCGATATGAACCAGCAGTGTGCCTGCAGCCTAGAAAGCCATCCTGGGCTGTATCAAAGGGAATGTGGCCAGCAGGCTGAAGGAGATGATTCTGCCCTTTCCTCTGCTCTGGTGAGATCCTAACTGGAGTGCTGCATACAGTCCTTGTCCCCAGTGTAAGGACATGGAACTGTTGGAGCAAGTCAGAGGAGATCCTGAGATTAGTAAGAGAACTGGAGCATGTGCCCTACAAAACTAGGCTGAGAAAGTTGGTGCTGTTCAGCCTGGAGAAGGTTACATGGAGACCTCGGAGCAATCTTCAAGTACCTGAAGGGAAGCTACAGGGAAGCTGGGGAAGGATTTTTCATCAGGAACTGTACTGATAGAAAAAGGAGCAATGGGTACAAAGTGAGAGAAAATCTAGGCTGGATATTTGTGGGAGACTGAAATATTTACAGTGAATGACTCAAACTATCATCTTTTTTCAAAATGGCAGGGTGCTTTGCCAAGGTGCTTTGCATTTCCCAACCAAAGGGGAGGAGAAGACGAATGTGTGGATTGAGTGTGTGGTGGTGAAGCATCTGATCTGTGCAAGAACATCCCAGGTGCAGAGAAAGTGAGAACCTACCACCAGAGGATGATAAACCAACATTCATTTAGAAATGAACTGTTTGTTGAACCAGATGAAGGAAAAGGCTGGTAAGAAACAGATCCTGTGGAGATGGGATAATGCTTTTTATCATGGCAATTTCCTCCCTCACATGACTGTCTCAGATGAAAAGCTCTCTCTTGAGCAAGGTATTGGGACAGTAAGATATAAGTCTGAAAGTATTCATCCCCTGACTCAGCATAAGGGGCTTAACCATGCTGAAGAGAGAAACAGATGTCATGTCTTAGAAGGGACCATCTAAGACCATCCCTGACTGACATCTGGGGCCTTCCACTGCAGGACTGTGCATGACCCATTGTTGAAACAGACAGTGTAAAACTCCCTGCTCAGGGGAGATGTCTGAATGTCCTCACCTGAACCTAAACCTATATTAACCCATTGAACTCTGTTACAGAGGCTTCCCCAGCCCCACAGGTCAAGAATGCAACTATCACTTTAGTCAGCAGATACCTGAATTGCAACAATCACGTCATGTTGCTGGATCCCGAGGTGGTGATATCTTCCCTCTTCACTACAGTGGAGGCAGCCAGAGCATGGTTGTGCACTGGAACATGCTCCTCAGGGAAGTGGTCAAAGCTCTAAGCCTGACAGAGTTCAAGAAATGTTTGGATAATATTCTCAGGCAGATGGTCTGACTCTGGGGGATGGTTCTGTGCAGGGCCAGGATGATCCTTGGGGTTCCCTTTCAACTCAGAACATTGTGTGTTATACATATATACATATATATGTGTGTGTGTATATATATATAGAGAGAGAGAGAGAGAGAAAGAGAGAGAGATTTGGAATGTACATATATATGTACATATAAATGCTGGTCATTCAGGGTCACTTCACTCAAATTTGCCCCAAGTAACTGATTGACCAGAACCTCAGGTAACCTGTATTCAGGGGTGGACTGTAACAATAATAGGAAGAAATTCTCTGTTTTGAGAGTGGTGAGACACTGGTATCGATCACCTAGGCACTGTTCAAGGCCAAACTGGATAAGACTTTGGGCAAGCCTGATCTAGTGGGGGTCTTTGCTCATAGGGGCTGTTGGTACTAGATGGCCTTTAAGTCTCTCACAACCTTTAATATTCTATGATTTGATGAATTAAAATAAAGTAATAGATGAAATCAGGTATGAATGATGGCATTTTGTGAGATATATGCTTCATTCAGCTCTCTTCTCCATTCCTCTGCTCACTTTTGGCCTTCTGTAGATCTGTGGTTGGTTACAAGGGAATGAAGGTTTGGGCTTGTTTTTATGTACACATGCTGCTTCCAAAGTAGAGGGTCAACAGGAGAAATGTTTTCATTTTCTGCTCCTGCCATCTGTAACTTTCTGGCCAAGTGTTAGGAAAAAAATTCTTCTTTGAATAAATGATCATCTGAAAAGGCAAACTAATCAGATGTTTTAAAGCTGGTGTCATACTTTTTCAGTGCACTGTGAACTAATAATGGGACCAATAATGGTGAACAAACAACTGCAGAAGAAAAAAGACAGCATTTTGAGTGTTACAAGTTTATAGAAGGAGCTCAAAGCAAGTTTTTAAGCAGCTGCTGGTGGAGTAGCAATGATAATGCAAATACCCACAATTTGGCCATATATCCTAATTTTTCTGTGTTAAGCAAGATCTGCCAAGTACTGAAATGCTTGAAGACCTCTCATAGTTGCCTTCTTTATGAGTGAAACTTCATCCTTTTGCCTCTCCCCAAGATCCAGTCATCGATCAAGGTATGATGAGGGAGCTAGTCCTCAGAGCCTCTGGTCACGTGTATTGAACAGTGTGGCACAAAGATATCTCTGCGCTGATGACCTGTACATGCAGCAGACCAGATGGAAAACCATCGAGCAGGGAATCCAACGTTTAAGAGAAATGGCGGTGGCAGAAATTATTTTCTCAGATGATGTAACAACTAGAAATCCAGATCTGGTACCGTGCACACCGATTATGTGGAAGAAGCTTGTGAGGCTTAGACCATCTGAATATGCCTCAGCTCTTGCAATAATAAAACCAGAAGACACATATGAAACAGTGCTTGATATGGCAAAGAAGCTTCGGGCGTACGCTGATGCTGTGCATGGCCCAACGCATGCCAGAATTGCAGCCGTGAAAACACGTTTACAAAACTTAAAGAATAAGTTAAAGAAAAACCATAAAAAGCTAAGAGAAAAAATCAAAAAAAATCTCCTCCAAATCTCAGCTGTGCAAATCAAACATCCTGGCAGTCAACGCAGACGCTCCTCTGCTAAGGAGAGAAGGTACACCCCACGCGCGGAGTTGTGGTTTTTCTTGCGTGACTGCGAAAAAAACATAAAAAAGTGAAATAGAAAACCCACAGCTGTTCTAGCACGACGAGTGCGTAATTTGAAGGAAGACAAGGCTCAACAAGAAAGTTCCACCAGAAAGAAAGCAGCTCCAGTCGCCCAAAACCACAGTGCCACATATGAGAAGGATGATAACGACATGTCCGATCCACTTAAAGGAACTTCTAAGACCTATGCCCCCGTCAAAAAGGACAAACAGGCTTAGAGAAGCCCTGCCTCTAGCCAGGGTGAGGCCAGGGAAAACCGAGTGTTTTAGACCGTGTAAATTCGGTGGCCTGGCACATCGAAACCACAGAAGTATAAAGCTTTAGTGGACACTGGAGCACAGTGTACTATATTCCCATCAGGATGTGTCGAAGAAAAGACTGTTTCTATTGCTGGTGTAACAGGTGAATCACAGGACTTTACCATAGTGGAAGCGGAAATAAGTCTAACCGGCAGAAAGTAAAAAAGATACCCGATTGTGACTGGCCCAGAGGCCCCGTGTATTTTGGGAATAGATTTCCTTCAAAACGGGTATTTTAAGGACCCAAAAGGCTTCAAGTGGGCATTTGAAATAGCGGCTGTAATGGCAGAGAGAATCCGGCAATTGAACACCCTGCCCGGACTATGTGAGAATCCAATTGCCGTGGGACTCCTGAGGGTAGAGGAGCAGAGGGTACCGATTGCCACTTCGATAGTACATCGTCGGCAATACAAAACCACTCGGAATGCTGTGATTCCAATCCATAAAATGATCCGGAAGCTAAAGCGCCAAGGGGTGGTGAGCAAAACCCACTCACCCTTCAACAGCCCCATCTGGCCTGTGCGCAAGTCTAACGAAGAATGGAAACTAACTGTGGACTACCGTGCATTGAATGAAGTCACCCCACCGCTGAGCGCTGCCGTGCCGGACATGCTGGAGCTCCAGTACGAGCTGGAGTCCAAGGCAGCAAGGTAGTATGCCACCATTAACATTGCCAATGCATTTTTCTCCATTCCTTTGGCAGCAGAATGCAGGCCTCAGTTTGCTTTCACCTGGAGGGGCGTGCAGTACACCTGGAACCGACTGCCCCAGGGGTGGAAGCACAGCCCCACCATCTGCCATGGGCTGATCCAGGCTGCACTGAAAAAAAGTGAGGCTCCAGAACATTTGCAGTACATCGATGACATCATTGTGTGGGGAAACACAGCAGAAGAAGTGTTTGAAAAAAAAGAGGAAATTATCCAAATTCTCCTTAAAGCCGGTTTTGCCATCAAGAAGAATAAAGTTAAGAGACCTGCTCGTGAGATCCAGTTCCTAGGAGTAAAGTAGCAAGATAGAAGACGTCAAATTCCTACTAATGTTATTAATAAAATCACAGCTATGTCTCCACCTACTAACAAAAAAAAGACACAAGCTTTCTTGGGTGCTATAGGCTTTTGGAAAATGCACATCCCCGAGTACAGTCAGATTGTGAGCCCTCTTTACCAGGTTACTCGAAAGAAGAATAATTTTCATTGGGGCCCAGAACAACAACAAGCCTTCATCCAGATTAAACAAGAGATCGCCCATGCAGTAGCTCTTGGCCCCGTCAAGACAGGGCCAGATGTAAAGAATGTGCTCTACTCTGCGGCTGGAAACCACGGTTTGTCTTGGAGTCTGTGGCAGAAGGTGCCTGGTAAGACCCGAGGCCGACCCCTGGGATTCTGGAGCAGAAGTTACAGAAGATCGGAAGGCAATTATACCCCGACAGAAAAGGAAATCTTGGCTGCTTATAAGGGAGTCCAAGCTGCTTCAGAAGTAATTAGCACAGAAGCACAACTCTTTCTGGCACCCCGGTTGCCAGTGCTGGGGTGGATGTTCAGTAAAAAGGTTCCTTCCACCCACCATGCCACCAGTGCCACATGAAGCAAGTAGATAGCCCTCATTACGCAGCGCGCCCGGATCGGGAAATTAAATCGCCCAGAAATCTTAAAAATAATTACCAACTAGCCAGAGGAAGAAAGTTTTAGTGTGACAGATAAGAAACAAGAACCGGTAACCCGGGCTAAAGAAGAACCACCTTACAACCAGCTACCGGCAGAGAAAATTCGCTATGCCCTGTTCACCGACGGTTCCTGTCGCATTGTAAAGACAAATCAAAAATAAAAAGCAGCTGTATGAAGCCCTACACGACGGGTTGCAAAAGCTACTGAAAAAGAAGGAGGGTCTAGTCAATTCGCTAAACTCAAAGCTGTCCAACTGGCTTTAAATATTGCCAAAAGAGAAAGGTGGCCAAAGCTCTATCTTTACACTGATTCCTGAATGGTAGCCAACGCTTTGTAAAGATGGCTGCAGAAATAAAAAAAGACAAACTGGCAGCGCAAAAGAAGACCAATCTGGGCTGCTAAAAAGTAAAAAAACATAGCTACTCGGTTAGACAAGCTACCCGTGAAGGTTCGCCATGTGGACGCCCATGTCCCCAAAAGTAAAGCTAATGAAAAACAGCGAAATAACCATCAAGTAGATCAAGCAGCAAAAATAGGGGGGTTGGAAATAGATTTAGATTGGAAACATAAGGAAGAGTTGTTCCTGGCTCAATGAGCCCATGATGCCTCAGGCCATCAGGGGAGGGATGCCACCTATAAGTGGGCACGAGACCGAGGGGTGAATCTTACCATGGACAGCATTACTCAAGTTATTCATAATTGTAACACTTGCGCTGCCATCAAGCAGGCCAAGCGAGTGAAGCCCCTCTGGTATGAAGAACGGTAGTCCAAGTACCAGTATGGGGAGGTTTGGCAGATTGATTACATCGCACTGCCACAGACCCGCCAGGGCAAACGTTATGTGCTAACCATGGTGGAAGCCACCACCGGATGGTTGGAGACCTACCCTGTATCTCACGCTACTGCCCGCAACACCATCCTGGGCCTGGAAAAACAGGTCCTTTGGAGGCATGGTACCCCTGAGAGGATCGAGTCAGACAATGAGACTCATTTTAAGAATAACCTTGTCAACACCTGGGCTAGGGAACACGGTATTGAGTAGGTGTACCACATCCCTTACCATGCACCAGCTGCAGGTAAAGTGGAAAGGTACAATAAATTGTTAAAAACCACCTTAAAAGCATTGGGTGGGAGATCCTTTAAGAATTGGGAGCAGCATTTGGCAAAAGCCACTTGGTTAGTCAACACTCGAGGTTCCACCAACCGAGCAGGTCCTGCCCAATCTGAGTGCCTTAATACAGTAAATGAAGACAAAGTCCCAGCGGCCCATGTCAAAAAATTGCTAGGGAAGACAGTATGGATTAATCCTGCCTCAAGTACAGGCAAACCCATTCGGGGGATTGCCTTTGCTCAAAAACCTGGATGTACTTGGTAAATAATGCAGAAAGATGGAACAACCCGCTGTGTACCTCAAGGAGATCTGACTGTGAAATAAGACAGAAAGAATATGTAAATGTTGAAGGTTTAAGCAAGCCAGAAAAAGTTTTCATATTGTGTTTAATAAGTGTATATCCCAATCGTGTGTCAATAATCACGATATGGGATAAGGGGTAAAATGTCCTGGGTTGATAATTTGACTGACTCCTCACCCTGCCCCCCTTGGCCATGAAGCTGTCTGCTCCCGGGGGAGGGGCCGCCTGGGCTCTGCTCTGCGGAATGGCCTTAGTTTGCCGTGGGCTTGGCTTGGGGGGCTCAGCAGCTGCTGCGCTTGGCTCTGGCTACTGCTGCGGGTGGCTATCGCTGCTGTAGTGGTGGCTCGTGGCCTGGTTTGTAAGTTAGCTGTTTTTTGGTTTTTTTTTCTTAATTTTTTTTTTACTTTATATTGCTTAAATTATTCGGTTTAGCTCGCTGCTGTTTAAAGCTTGCTGGCTATTCCGGCTGTTTTTTTCTTTCTCTCTCTCTCTCCCCCTCTCCCTTCTCCCCCTCACCCCCGAGGATTCAGCACCAGCTCCGGAAGAACCCTGCGGCCTGCTGCTAAACACCGACCAAAAAAACATTTCGCCCTTCTAGTAAAGATCAAAGCGTCCAAGTTTCTCTCTCTCGGTGAAAACTTTTTTGTCACCTAGGTCTGTGCTGGAAAGTGTTTCTCTTGTATGTGTTAATAAATAGGTTTTTTCCACTTTTCCCCCTGAGTGAAATTTTTTTTTCTTATTTCCTGAAAAGCTCTTCTGGAGGTTTTTTCCCTAAGTTTGTCCAAACTTAAACATAATGGGACCAATAATGGTGAACAAACAACTGCAGAAGAAAAAAGACAGCATTTTGAGTGTTACAAGTTTATAGAAGGAGCTCAAAGCAAGTTTTTAAGCAGCTGCTGGTGGAGTAGCAATGATAATGCAAATACCCACAATTTGGCCATATATCCTAATTTTTCTGTGTTAAGCAAGATCTGCCAAGTACTGAAATGCTTGAAGACCTCTCATAGTTGCCTTCTTTATGAGTGAAACTTCATCCTTTTGCCTCTCCCCTTGAAAAGAAAATGGCCTGGTAACAATCAGTAAAGACATACAACAGAGAAAGGGGAAGGGGAAGGGGGAAGGGGGAAGGGGGAAGGGAAGAAGGGAGAAGAGGAAGGGGAGGGAAGAAGGGAGAAGAGGAAGGGGAAGGGGGATGGGGAAAAGCGAAGGGGAATAAATGTAAATAAACAATTTTAAAATATAGTGTTCAGTGCTAATACTCCATTTCAAAATAGAAATTGGTCCTTTTAGGGGGTAGAATTCAGTCCACAAAATATGATTTTGATGCTGTTTGACTCTTTGGTATTACTGAAGTCATAGCATGTGCTTACGTAATTTCAGTGTACCAGAAGAAGATTTTTAAAAGGTAATTATTGGATTGTGTGGATAACTTCAGATCAAATTACTGTATTTGCTACAGTAAAAAATGAGAAACTTAAAAGACTACCATTCTTCAATGTACATAGTTTTCAATTAATTTCAAACATTTTAGAATAAGGGGCTTTCTTTGAGCTTAGCTGGCATTTGGAATGCGTGTGTCTTCCCAACCAAAATAATTTGAAAATATACTGCTGGTATCAACCCCACTTGACAGATAGTAGTTGAAAGTGACGATGAATTAAAGTTGGTAGATGAACAGGCAAAGCAGAGTATGAGGCATAACTGAGGAAGAGGTCTACACGGCAAGTAGGTCATAAAGGAGAAAAGAGTAAGTTGGATTTATAGAAGTCACACCTTACAAGCCAGATCAACTCACCACAGGAAACAAGTTGGTAAAATACAATCTCTAGGTCTCAGAGAACTGCTTCCCACTTTTCATTTGGTTTGCAAATTAATGGGAGACAGGGACATGCAGCAAAAAGAGAAAAGAACCTTCAGGCTTAGTAAAATTGTGTTCTCTGTTATACAACAGGTGTCTTCAGAGAGAAGGAGAAAAAGCAAAGCACTACTCGAAAACATTTTCTACTTCCATTTCACAAACAATTGAGAGCTTTTTACCAAATTTGGTACAATAATTAAAATGTTTAGCCCTTGAAAGTACATGCTGATAACATGATTCCTTAATTAAGGCATTATGAAATCAGCTCTCTAATATTACACAATATAATTACTGGAGCATTAACTTAGATGCCTTATTGAAGGCTGTAGAACAGTTTCAATGGATCCATGTTTCATAAAATGGACTAACAGCTGTGAAAAATCCACCACTTGGGCAAAAATGTTTTGTGCTGAGTCACTAGGTGAAGACCATAACTGTTATTTTTTAAGTTGGAGAAAAGTCACATACGTTGCAGTTAGATACTGTGGTGTTGAAAATGGTCCACAAAACGTAACAAAAAGGAAGGACTTCTAAAGTTAATAATAATAGGACTATTAGACTGCCTAATTACATCAGCTTTTCATCGTCTAAGGAGGCTATATGATATCAAGAGAATAATCAAATAAACCTGTATTTAGTGTTCTTTTTTAACCACTCTTCTTTAAACCTGAGGTACATATGAACAAACAAATGATGCAAGTGGTTCTATACTCCAGTTGTGACTTATATAACATAAATAAATAAAAGTTGTCATACAAAATTGGAAAACTGAGTTGTTTCTAAATGTCTGGGAATCTTGTCCAAACAGATTTTCAATGTGATCAAGAAATAATATTTTTGCACTGGAATTCAGGAATGATAAGATAGAAGTTTTACTCTGGCTCACAGTTCTTCTTGGTTAATCATGCGTATGCCACTTGAATCAGTATTTTTAAGCACACAAAGAAACCTTCATCTGCTATGAGGAAGAAATTTATTTCCTTCAAGCTCCTGGTTTATATTTCTGGACTATAAGCTGTTTTGGTGTGGGTTTTCTTTGCTTATAATCCCTCATATAGTCTTTGTAGGTTTCTTAGTTTTCTTAGTTGTTTGACATCTGTCCCATTCTCTTCTGTTATGTTTTCTTAAGTATTTCTTTTGCATTTACCTCTCAAAAAAGAAAGTCAAAGAACATTTTGATTAGTGGAAATCCTGATTGTAGTGTTTTCATTAATTTTGCAGTGTTGGATCATGCAAACAGGTCTTACTTTCATATGTTGTTTGCCTTTAGCACAGCTTTCTTCTCCTCAGCAGTGCTCCCCAGACAGGCATGCTGGCATATTGCTTCAGTGAGGGAGCAGGATGTGCCCAGAAGTTCACCATGCACCACATCTGCTACAGAAGGTGAAAGGGTCATTATTGTATTGATTTTTAGACAGTGAAATGCATGAAACAGGGTCCCCAAAATTACTTAATTGTACCAGTAAATGCTCTAATTTTGAAATTAATTTAATTTAAAGATTTTTGTCTCAATCAGGAATTAGAGTTTCAAATAAGAAGTCAGCTGCCTGACAAGGCAGACTTCCATACAGCTTGTAATATGACTCTAGATCTAAAATCAGTGTGGATTAGCATAGGTCTCCCTAATTAAAAAGGGAGATCAATGGAACACCTTTCTTGGAGGTAGCAGATGTGAAGTGTAGCAAAGAAGGATCAAGCCACATCCTAAAGGAGGCATGTTTTGGAGATTCTATTTACTAAACTCCTGCAAATATTTATTAAGCCAGGTAATAACTTTGGTTTCAGAAAGATTCATAACTTCTTCAACAAAGATGAATTTTTATGAAGATGGCAAGTGTTAACCCCTGTGATTAAAGGGCTCAATCCATAAAATTCTGACTTTTTCTAACCCTGAGGTTACTCTGTACCCGAAAAAAAGAAAAGATTTGCCCCTGTATAAAATTTGTTCTAGGACAACTGAAGACTACAAAAACCCCAAACATTTGGCTAATAAGAGACAAGATAATAAATTTCATGCCACATTTGCTCTTTTTTAAACAGAATTAAAGTGCCTTGTCACTCATACTCTCAGTGCAGTCCAAAATTGGAAAAATGTCATTTGATGGTTTTTAGCTATAAATTTCTCTCCCAAATGAAATTTATCTTTTCTTCTGGTAAACTTGTGAATTACTTAAAAAATCACAGCTGGGAATACTGAAGCCATTTAAGAGAGATGCTTCAAGCTAACCTGAAAGGCAGTGACAAATAAAAGGTAGTAACTTAAAGCTTTGTAATTTCCAGATCCTTCCCAATTCACTTAATTATGAGATATTACACCTTCCGGATGTTGTCGTTTGTTTTGGCACCAGGAATGATATTGTAAAATTTTTCACATGTGATGATCTAAATTAAACCAATGTCATACAGCTTTAGAGATGCAGTCACAATGAACAATTAACTTTTTAGGATTATTTAAGGTGCTTATCCATTTTTGGTATTTGCTTTTTTTCACATATTTTTTTCTACTTCTCATTGACATCTCAGCCTAAAGCAAGTATTCTTTAGCTAAAACTGGGACAAAATGTGGGCAATAATCTAATCTTTTTTAGAGGATAACAATAGCCTATTCACCAAAAAATAATTCCCCCTAAAGACTACAAGCAACCAATTGATTGAAATCAATTCTGGTACTCCATTGAAACAAAAGTACCTTATTTTTTAGAAGGCAAGGAATTTTTGTATTTTTTCTATTGACACCTCTAACTTTATTAACAAGACCAAAATTTTAAATTTCTCTCTCCTACTGCAATTCAATACATTTTCCCAACATTTTATATACAGATTAGCATACAGGAAGCTATAAGGAGTTTTCTACACTAGTCTTCTGAATTCACATGTAAATAATCTGACCCATTTCTAATCTGTAGTTGGCAACATCACTCTGCATAACTTCATCTCTGTCTATTTTTCCATAATGCCAGTGTATAGGCACTATCTGAAAAAATATGAAACATGATTTAGGGTGTCTTCTTAGACTAGACCATATTTTCTCTTTCTTCTTCGGTTCAACAGCTAAATGGAAGTGATCTGTTTAGATTTATTCTTTCCTAGCGATTTTCACTTCTCCCCCACTGACCCCCACAAATATAATTGAAAAATCCTTAAAATGAAACAAAAAGGCAGGAATTTTTAAATTCAGCTATTTAATTTCTAGTATGTGGGAGAGAAATCAAGCTGATGCAGAGCTACATTTTAGTAGTTATGCCATCCTAAGCAAGAACCTTCAGTTGCTGTTCCACCAGCTTGCTCACGTGCCATCAGGCAATGAATAGGGCTGGAAAATAACCATTTAAATAATTACTCCATATCATTCTGTATTCCTGAGAGTGAGGGGATTCAGAGTTTTCCAACTTTCGGAAGGGTGTTCCAGCCTATGAAGTTCTACTGTCTGTGCTGATTTAATCCCAGCATGGCAACTAAGTTCAAATAAGTCACTCCCTTCCCCAGTCTCTTTTGGTAAGGAAGCAACACTAAATGAAAAAATCACGAGTTGAAATAAAAATTTACTAAAACCCACAATAACAGCAGCATTTTTAATAATAAGAGTACAAAAAAGAGAAGGTGATTTACCCACAAAACAGTATTCATCACTGGAAATAAAGGAAAAAAAGTTGCTTCCCGTAGATGGTGCTCTAGGTATTTGGGAAACAAAGGTGATGTGGTGAGGAGATCTCCCACATCTTAACTTCCCCCTCTAGCTTCCAGCCCAAAAACCATGGAAAGCAGGGACAAAAACACTCTGGAAGTTAGTTCATCCAGATAGGGATAGCGCAGCCAGTGGCTGAGTTCAGCTCTCTGCAGCTGCTTGCGCTGCCACCTCCAAATCTCTTAAACACAGTGTCCGTGTTTCTATGTGTCCATGCGTCTGTCTGTCTGTGTATGTGTGTGTGAAACATCTCTGCCAGGGTGCTGACCTGGTATCTGTGCACCCTAAAGTGGAAATGGAACAACAGAGTCAAACTACATGTGAGCACTCATTATCTGTTAAATCTGCATTGGCCACATTTTCTGGGGCATGTGGTAAAGTGAGAGAGAGAGAGCAACTCTAAGTTTTCATACTGGAAAAAAAAAATTCATATTATTAATTCTTCTTGTGTGGATTCAGAACAGTTTATATATACCGAACCCAGAGCCTTGATTATAATAGATTAAGGTTCTGTGAAGTAAAATGGTCTGTGAATAAATATTCTTCACTGCATTTTCATCCTCCCTCTAAAAGTGAGAGATATCTGTTTCTGCCACCTTGATTTAGGTGTGATAGAGCTTTTGAGCTTTTGCCCTTTGTAATACAAGGATTCTTTGATCTTTCATTGCATTTACCAGAACAGCGAAGACAGAAACTGAAATTTTACTGAAAAGATCACATAAATGTGATAAATGCTAATAGTCTGTATGGTGCTTTAACAAAAACATATCCCAAATAATTTTTCTAGATCTTTTAATTCAGGCAGTTCAGATGCTAAAAATACCTTTTCATGAAGATGTATAAAAACAGCCAATTTAATGAAAACCTCTGAATTTGTTTGAAACAACCTTGAGATCCATTGCTAGTCAGTTTGGGCTTTTTTTTTTTTCTCTAAGAATGACAAGACATGTGATAAAGGAACAGGACTTTATTTCAAATAGAAATGGGTGAATGAACATATATTACACACACCATAAGTCAAAAACTGTTGTATTCCAGTCAAAGTTTGCCATCATATCCACATGGATGTCAAGCCCCTTAATCACTTTGACTTTTAATGCTTTTACATAAAGCAATTTTTTCTTCCATAACAAGACTAATTTCTCATTTCTCTTTCAAGAGGTGACTTGTGGGAGAGCACTTAGTTGGAGAGTACAGAACTGAAAAGGATCTGTGCATACGGATTGCAGCTCCTGGCTCTCAGACCTACTGCGTGTTGATTAATGCTCAAGGAGCACGGCAGCCTCTCCTCGCAGCACAACTTCAGGAGTGCCATGCTCTGGTGACAGGATAGGGCAACAGTAGAGATACTTATTGTATAAAAATTTGAGACTGGCCGCTGACAAATAGCAGCTAACCATGTTTGTTCTAAAGCCACAAAATGGGTGAGACTGGAACAAAACTGACTATACCTCTCATACAAGGAGAAACATGAAGCAAACATTTAAGGCAAGATGCATACAATTTACCCATCATTGGTTGTCACATTTTATATTACAAATTTAATCATGTCAACTAATTTGGTAAATCAGCAAAATATTCAAAATGTTTTTTCTCACTGAATCAAGAACGAAAGCTTTTTTTATTTTTTTTTCCCTCTTTGAAGCACATCCCATACATTCCATTTTGAACTAGAGATCACATACAAGAAAATACTTCATATCTTTTCAGGATACTTCAATATTTTTTTGGGAACTTTAATATTTTCATTAAAATGTTGGTTTGGAAAAATATCTTTAGTGTTGTACTGCTAAACCCAGGAAAATGAAGATGATCTTCACTGAACAGTATTTTCCACTGGGGACTCCACCGGCATTCAGTTGTCTCATTTAATTATCACTTTCCTGATTCAACCATTATTCATGAGCTTCCTTGTGTTCTTAAAAAGCTCTGAGCTGTGCTTGCCAATGTTATGGCACATTATGAAGCACAGTTATGCAGCAAGAGGGAGGGGGTGATAATGCATTGGTCTATACTGCTGGCATATATTCTGTTTGATCTCCTCAGCTGCCAGTGGAATGCAGAACTCTTTATTCAAAATCTACTGCTGTTTCTTAAGCATTGTGCTGGTAGTACAATCCTTTGCATTGCTTCAGTAAAATAGAGCAATACTGAAACTGTATTAATTGTTTGCATGGAGTTTACACTAGTTTCCATTTGACTGCATTTCTCTTTTGTAATATTGGTGAAAGAAAAGCATGGAGAGAAAAGTTCCTAACAGATAGTGAAAAAATACAGGGAAAATACTACTGGGGAGGTTGGAGATGAATTTTAATTGCCATCAGTTCTACCCATATTGAAGCTGGAGTATATATCATTTCAGATCTTTTGTCCTCTCTGCCTAATTTGAATGTTTAGATTTTTAGTTGAAGTATATGCTTCCAATGTACTAGCTCAGGATTTTTGCTGAAAATACATAGTCCAAGGTAGTCAGGCTAAAGATTGAAATTCTAAATTAAAAACAGCTGCTCTCCCAAATAGTCCTCAAATCATGCTACAGCTTATTTAAAGCTGGACAGAGCAACTGAAATTATGTATTTTCTGTTCTAAACCACTGAATTAAGTTTCTAATAGCAATAATCTTGAGGAAAACAGTCATTAATGAAGTTAACAGGCAGTTTGCTAGTCTTGTCTGTCCTTGGCTTCACCCTAGGATATTAAGTCAAACCATAACTTTTTAATAAAGATGAATTTTTAATTTTTTTTATTATGCCTAAATAATGAATTGGAATGTATCTAAATTTCAGAATACAGTTAAGGTGGAATATTTATTTACTGAGAGTACAGAAACACTGCTATCACTTCTTACTTCCAGATATGGAAAGCAAAAACAGGAAAAAAATCTCATCATGTTTCTTAGGAGTCTTGCATCAAGGATATATGAGAATAAAAGCTGATTCTCTCAAACTCATGCTAGGGTGAAAGGAAATACCTACTAACACTTTTCAGCCTGGCTGAAACATTTATTATTTGAAATTCCTCTCTGAAGCATGCAGAGCTTTAAATAAAACTATGAGGCAGTTTGAAAGAAGATGCAGTTCCAATAAATTCAGCACAGCTGCTTCTACTCCAGCGTCAAACAATTTTCAATTTGTTAGATAATTATACTCTAAGTCAATATTTACAAAGTTCTGAAGTCTCCTCTTAGTCAAATCCTTCCATAATTTCAGTAGGGACAGTAATATTGTGTGAGTCGAAAGTTGCTTCAATAAACATTAATTTCATGTCCAAAGACATTAACACCAGTATGAGCCACAAATGAATAAAACAGGCCAGCATGTGTTCACAATTGGATCAGTGCAACCAACAACAGAACTTGGCTTTGCAGGCTTGGCTGGGGCCACACTTGCTGTGACTAGTCTGTGACTCAGAAGAGCTGCTGCAACCAAGATGTGCCAACAGAGCCAGAGCTGAGGCTGCTGCACCACCTTTGCTCCAAAGACTCCTGGACTCACGGACAAAGCCACTTGCTGAGTGAGGACTTCAGGACTACCTTCCATGCTACAGACTGCTTCCAGCTCTACAACCTATTTTACAGATTAAGATACTCAGCAAGTCACACTAAGAAAGAAAGGCAGCAATGAAAAGCATAAGTTTTAAAAATAAAGCCTCAGTAAGTTCACAAGGCATGAGATTAGTCTGGAGATATTAGCTTAGATTTCTAACAGGACAGTAATAACAAGCTTAGACTTCTAACAAGATAAGAATCAGTGCTATATGCACGTATTCCTCAGTGACATCAAAATCTGAATGCAAACAGAGCCTACTAACTCAAAATTATATTTCTACAGCATATACAAAGAAAATTACGGTTCCTGAAATACACAATTTCACAGTATTTACTATGTATTTAGAAAAATGTGTTTTTCAGGTCCTATAGTACAAGATAGCTGGTGGAAACATTCAACCAAAACAACATACTTTACAGTGTAGATAACTGGGGAAGTGGAAGGGGGAGTGGTGTTAATAATATCTACAGGCATATAAAAATTGAAAATTCAGAAAATCAGTTTTCACAGAAAACAGATTTTTAATGATCCTCACTGATAGAGAAATTAATTTCAAGCTCAAGACCAGCCCATAGTTTTCTTCTTCCACTTATTTATGCTTATCATATAAAGTCCTGTTGTGTAAAAGAACACATGTATCATTCCACAGATTTAAGCAGTCTCCTCAGTATCTGGGACCACCTGAAAATATAAGGAAAGAGTAATTGAATCAAATTAAAAATTCTACATGAAACCAGTGGATAATTCCTCTGTTTGTGGTACCTGTGCCACTAAGGAAGCACAACAGCTGGCTAAGCTGGAGTTCCCTACTCATCTGTGGTTTCACATCCAGCTCTGTTTTAGATTGTAGTTCAGTCACAGGAAGTCACTCTTCTGGCAGAACTGGAAGGAATTTCCTAGCTATAAAGACATTACTGACTACTATTTTAGCTTATACTTTTCAGCCTGAGTTTAGCACCAGAAAGAGCCCAGCAACAGCCTTACACTGCACACAAACCAATGTTCATTTTCAAAACACTGTGGCAGGACTGTCTGTAAGAAATAATTTTCTCTGATATTTCCAGATAGGACTGGGCTTTGACTGGTTTTGACCAGCTCATTTTTTCTCAGCCAGGCTGGAGGCCATAATAAGATGTAGGACAGCTAGAGCTGAACATCACATTATCTGCTGCCAGCACTTAGGTACTCCTCTGGTGGTTTACATAAATTATGTAGGGAGCTGAAGGGAAATAAAACTGATCCTTGTGCAGGGTAAGTTTATAAGTAAGGCAACTAACAGAAATGCAGTTTCACAGGCAAGACAAAATCATGAATGAATAGCTTAAACTGGTGCAGAAAGACCTAACAGATTGAGAGGAGATTTAGTGGAGCAAGAGGGTAATGTCCACGGACAAAACAATATTTATCAATGTTGACTTCTGATCTTGCTCTGAAACAAAATAGTTAAAGCCTGAAACTGAAATCTGGCCCTTGGCTTTCTCTGCACCAGTATATTTGGGAATGAAAAGTTTGATTCGGCATAGAAATTATTCCAAATGTGTCATACAATCTGGCTGGCCAGGGGGATGTGCACAGAGGAGAGGAGTGATTTGATTTGTTTCTTTATTTGGTGTTTGATTCTCTGTATTTGGAAAAGTGGCTGCTTCTTTAAAGAAGATGTCTGTTTCAATAGCATAGTTCATAACACCAATGAAGCAATGAAAATGGGTTTTTAATTTTGGAATTTTGGTGTGCATTTTTATTTGCTTGGTTTTGGTTTTGTTGTGGATTTTTTTTATTTGTTTGTTTGCTTGTTTGTTTTGAATGAAAGAAAAAGCCCCATAGACTTACCATGACTTCAAGAGCTCACTAGGAACAGCCTGACAAGATAGTCATAAGAATAATGTTTTCACAGTTGTCATTTGAATATTGTCTTCATCGTTATTTTGACACTTCCGTAATTCTGAAGAGGCTTAGAAGTGCCTGACACTATTTCTTTTTCTTCCTTGTTAGTGGACTCTCTTGTTTCAGTATCTTCCCAATCTAAAAGAAACACTGAATATGACAGTCTAAAACGTCTGTAATGTACAACAATTACATAACTGATACTGACAATACCTTACTAAAGCTTTCTAACATAACACTTTTCCTCCTAAAGCTTTTAAAAATTATTTTGACATATAGAAAGTCATACATGCATAGTACTTGTGCATTCTATTGAGCCTTTAGAAGCATAGGAATTATCATACTTTATCATACAATGATCTAAGACAATCCTTATTCTGCAAAAATGGCAAGCACTGTACTATTTATTTACAAATAAATAAAAATTTCAACAGCTTACAGACTTCTTCAAGGGCTGCAAGAAAAAGCTTTAAAATCTTTTCCCAAATGTAGCACTCATCAGCCTTCAAAAAATCCCCACTTCTGTGGATTCCAAGCATTTTCAGCCTGGTCAGACAACTGTCATTGCACAGAGTAGAAAGAACTTGTGTAATGTGTGCAAGTTCTTCTAAGACCTAAAAGATCTACAAGAAGAATTATGTAGCTTCCCATCCCCGCAGTATTCCCTCTCTTTAGTCTTATTGCAGTAACGTGTGCAGTGTCCTGGACAGAGTTACAAAAAAGATGTTACACAAAACATGATGTAATACAGTACCAAGAAAGGCACCAAGGTATCATACAGTGCTTTTAAGGATATTTCTTAATTTCATTTGTGCTTAATTTCTGTTCCTGTGTCTATTAGTACTTATCTTCCTCATTATTCTCTATTCTTGTTCTTGTAAACAAGTGATTTTAACAAAAATATTAAAATACCATACATAGCAGACAACAGTATGATTGTCTATCCCACATAAGATAAATTGCTTACTTGGTTTAGCTAAAATGGCTGCATTTACGAATGAGTAGACATTTGAAAAGATAACAGGAGAATAAACATTACATTAATTTGAATTTTTGTGGTTAACAAGGCAATTATTTTTGTACTTTTCTGTTTTCCGATGTAGTTCTAATCCTTGCTTACAATCCCTAATTTGTGAATATAAGGGTTTCAACCTACCCTTTATTTCTTATTTTTATTGTATTGAAAATTGTACTGTCCCTGCTGTTGTTACATGAACATTTTCCAAATGTTTCTACATCCTGTCTGTTAATTGAACTTACTATCGTGCTTTCATACTCCTTAATCACCTAATACCTCTTTGTACAGTTGTTCCTTGCCCACCTGCCAAGAAACTTAATGTGTTCTGACACATCAGCTATCTCCCTGCAATGCAGTGGCAACCTACCAGGGGCCTGGGGGACCCAGGATCTTGTTGTTGTCATTGGCATTAACAGCATAGAGAGAGACATTTGCTGGTTTTTCACTGTGTCCTATTAGCAGCAGCAGCCTTGAAGTTTTTCATTTCATCTGAGAATCTTGCAATAACTGTAGGTGTTTGGAGATTTACTCTTCATTTACACACATCCCACTATAAGTAGTGTTTCTTCAGAAATGCCTCATTTCTTTCATGTCATGTGAATGTTTTCTTTCTTGACAAAGAGAGTGTGCACCTCCCAGGCAAGTTCTGAGTGAGGGGGAAGTGGTATAATGAATTGGCAAAAGTTATTAGAATAAACTGTACATAGTTTTATAATTTTATATGTATAATACACCTTATTACATGTTTAATGTGTATTATATATATTCTTGAGCAGTGTAGTTCTAGCCCAGTTAAGTGCTTTTTGCCAGGTGCCTCTGCTCTATTGGATATATTTTGCATGGCAGGTATTATGCAAAATATTGCACAGCAGCCACCTCACAATAGCATGAAGTGCAGAACAGGCTGCTAAACATGCCCATGCAGCAGAATAAACTTCTTCCACAGAGTAAGCTTTCTGCTATCACAGCTTGACTGTTGCCAGTACCCAAAATACTTCACTTAAAACTGGCTTGCGTCTTTATGCTACACTGTGTCCTAGTGGGCTTTTACATTTCCCTGTTCCTGGGATTTAAACCGAGAATTTAAACTGAGAACATTTACAGTTTGTCAGATGCAAATGGCCATCCTGGAGAACTGAGATTTAAAGGAATATTAGTTCCTTAGTCTTGCTACCTGTGTATTTATCAACCCATGAGCCAGCTATGGCTGGAGTTACCAACACCTTTAATAGTTGAAACATCTTTAATAGTTGAATTATTTTAGTATTTTCTACTTTTATGCCATAGTGACACACAGTAACAATAGCATGGAGTGGTGCATGTGCCAAGAACTCAATTTATACCAGCAAATTTATACCAGTATTTATTAGTTTCAAATATATCTTACGAGAACTCATCCATGTGCATCTGTTCACAAGTACAAGGGGTTCAGAGTTTTTGTATCACTGTATCTAGAAGTTTTTTCTTGGTCTCAGTCATAGTCATATCTTATCACAATAGATATTGCAAAAATAATTTTGGAAATAAGACTGAAAATGTTGATTAGCTAATTTATGCCTCTCATACAAACATTTATATATTCAATATATCTTACCATAAATGTATGAAACAAAAGGAACATTCAAAACAATGCCACTTTCTGTATTAGGTCAGCCAACACAAGAAGATTTTCTTAATATCAGAATTGTAGCTAAATAAGCATTCTGACACAGATTCTAATTCAAAAAAAGCACACAACCACATGTTTAATCCAAGAATTTGCATTGCTACTTTCTCAGATCAAGACTTGCTAAATCTGCCTGCCTTATATAAGGGATAGAGCTGGGGCCATTTTTTCCCTCTTGGGATTGCCCTATGAACTGGATGGAAAAATTAACTGCATAAATTAAAGTGGTGCTAATAGCTTTATAAGAGAAAGAGCTCTTTTAAATGAAAGGGAAGCATCCACAGTAATTTCTGCTTTTGGAGATTGTTTTTGTTATCTGAGGTAACTATCTTGCTTGCTTTGCACTGGCCTGTAAATGTATCATGACAAAAATAGGGGTAAGCAATCTGTAAGCTCTTTTATTCTCTTCAAACTATATTTTAACATTTTTTAAAAATCTGCTTTTTAGTATGTGTATTTTCAAAAACCTGATTCTGTGCTCATCAGTTTCAAAAACTAGGCCAGCAACAGGCACTTTGAATATTCTTGGCCTGATTGTTTGTGTTTAAGCATATTTTTTCCAACTATCTGAAAATAAATGTATTATGAGATATCAATTTTAAAGCTAGTTATGCTGAAAGCAATTTTTTTTTTTTGCTATAAAAATAGGAGGTAACTGATGTATAAAATTCTCAAAGTATTTGGAGTATCTACAATGCAAATAGGTAGAAGTTATTCCCTCTGGTTTTTATATTAATTTGGTGTAGGTATTCTTTACAAACAAAGCAGGGAAAAAAAGAAAAACTGTATATAACTGAAGAATACTGTCATGGAGTAGGTACACATTCTGTTATGGAAAAGATTCTTTCTTTGTCAAGAGGAAGGAACGATTCCAGGAAGGAAGGATTCCAGGAAGGATTCCAGGAAGGAAGGATTCCAGGAAGGAAGGATTCCAGGACTCCAGGAAGGACTCCAGGAAGGATTCCAGGAAGGAAGGATTCCAGGACTCCAGGAAGGACTCCAGGAAGGATTCCAGGAAGGAAGGATTCCAGGAAGGAAGGATTCCAGGAAGGAAGGAAGGATTCCAGGAAGGATTCCAGGAAGGAAGGAAGGATTCCAAGAAGGAAGGAAGGAAGGAATCCAGGAAGGAAGGAAGGAAGGATTCCAGGAAGGAAGGATTCCAGGAAGGAAGGAAGGATTCCAGGAAGGAAGGAAGGATTCCAGGATTCCAGGATTCCAGGAAGGAAGGATTCCAGGAAGGAAGGAAGGATTCCAGGATTCCAGGAAGGATTCCAGGATTCCAGGATTCCAGGAAGGAAGGAAGGAAGGAAGGAAGGAAGGAAGGAAGGAAGGAAGGAAGGAAGGAAGGAAGGAAGGAAGGAAGGATATAACTGTATTCTGAGTTTGCATATTTCCAGTGAAGCTATTAAAAATCTGAAAAATCAGACTGTTTCCATGAGGCCAAATGAATACTTAGATAGAGAGTCAGTATGCACTTAAAGGGAAAAAATTTGCATGTAATACATCCTCACATTTACACTTTAAACTACTTCATGAGAGCAATATACACTTGATGATACTCTGACTCATTCCCAGGCTAGAGTGCCTAGTGCCTCAGAGGCTGCTGGGTGGATTTGAAGCACTGGTGGATTTGATCCGAAGGCAGGTCTACTGCCTCATGCTTCTTTCCTTCAGCACTTTATTTTGCCCACATATTAATTCCAACTCTTATCTTTCTATCTCCTTCATTGAAGCCCATTCTTGGTTTTGGATTGCCTCAAAATAACTTAGGAAGCCTTGGACCTTCCAAGGACGGAGAATGTGGACACAAATCCTGGAAGGTCATTACCTCTTGGTAGGCTTTTTGCTGAGGAAGACAGTCTTACACTGCTGCCTCCTCTCTCATCAATATTTGTATATGCTGGTAGTTACTCCAGAGCAAACTCCAGGCTACCTGTCAAGTTTAGCTCATTCCTTGGCTAGGGTTTAGAATCCAAAATATAATTTCTAAGTTTTGGTGTTCTAGGTTTAATGCATCAATTGCATCCTTAACAGACAATTTTTTCAGGTGCTGAACATTTTTTCGGGGGGTGAGGTGGCAATGGTATCTAGTATCTCAGTTAGTATCCACTTTTGTTCCAAGATATGTTTAATTGGGACATTTTATAACATGATCCAGTGATTGACACTGCACGTAAAGGACAGGAAGTCACAATACAATTTTTGCCATTAAGGCAGGGGAGAACATACAGAATGAAATAGATGTCATGAAGTATTTACAGGAGTTGAGATTCCTTATTTGTGGCTAGGGACTGCTTTTCATTTCACAAGACAGAGGAAAAAGTCGAGCATGGTTTTTCACCTTATTTTTCCAAGTTTCTGGTTATCCTGTCATATACATACTACATTGTTAGCTTCTAAAACTAAATTGGCATAATTAAAGATTTTTCAATTGCTAAATGATGTTTCTTATTGTGTAAGGATTTTCTAGGGCTGGTTTTAAAACAATTTTCCTAGTTTGGAAGAATTGCATAATGGTTGCAAGTCTTTATAGGAGACAAAAATAATACAGTGCATGTGCACATTTTCAGATTGCAGGTGATATAATGAGATAGGAGAAATTTCAGAAAGTTAATCTAAAGTGAAGAAAGCACGAGAGAAGCTCACATTCCTGAGTTTGTCAATAGCTTGTGCAAAAGTAATAAAATGAAAAATTAGAAAATCTTTTTTATTACTTACATAAAGTTAGGAATGTCTGGAAATGAAGCTGGAGACAGACGAGATTAAGAAAATTGTGACTAATGCTACTCGTACTGAATTTAAGAAAAAAATTTTGACTATGGGGTGCATCTGGCTTCCTTTCATGCCAACAGAAATTAGCCATTGATATCCAGAAGAATGAAACAGGACCTGACTGATACTGTTTGTTTTGACTGTTCATTCAGTACTTTTTAATGAAGCAACAAATTAGGCATAACTTGCAACAGCTCTAATGAACATATAATTTTTAAAATTATAAAAGTATGTGGCCCTAAATAATGTCTTAGTAGATTGTAATCCAAAAAGCCTTGGAAAGGTGCTAATGCAAGTGAATATTCTGAAAAGCAATTCCTCACTGTTATTTTGCAGCGAAAATACAATAGCAGTAATATAGTTCTTTTGCCATAAAATATTTGTTTATCTTTTGAAGCATGACAAATTATTTGTTGTACTTTAACTCTATTGTCTGATGTTTTCTAAACTTCTTCTCTGAAGCACTCATCTAAAATGAGAAAAACCTGAAAAGGCCCTCTTTGAAACCAAGGATAACTAACATTTTTCAAGAATAGTGGGCTAAATTGTACTACTCCGTTTATTTAACTATTGAAGATATGTGTTCAGTTTTTAAATATTCTATAAATTTCTGTATGACTTCAGAGCATGTGGGTTTCTTCTATGTTGCTCACCTGCTTCAACATACAACAGTTTCAAGCAGCCCTGTATTTTAAATAAAGTATTTATAATTTTTCTGTCTCTAACTAAAGTTCACATATTTATTATATAATATATTATATAATATTTTATCAATATGTATATTAATATATAATTAATATTATGATGTTATATATAATTAATATATAATAATATATAATTCTTTCACCACCTCTACTAGTACTTAGCACACAATATTTCATCTCAAATATTAGATAAAATCAAACTGAACAACTTGCTTTTGCTAGTGAACAACCTCAGACCTGAATTGTCATTGTACATACACTATATTTGAACAAGAAATATGAATAAACTAAAAGTCTGCCAGAGTTTCTGAAAATGGATAAATAAAAATTGCCTCTCCATATGGTAGTGAGAAATGTAAATTCCAGGGACCAAATTGTAGGGAAAAATAAAATAAAATTAAAATTAAAAAAAAACAAACCCCTTTTTATCAAAATCAAGCTAAGAAAGAATACTGAGATTTTTTTTTTTCTTCATTGTCAAAAGCACCATACAAATTCCACATAAAGATGACCCAGAACTCACTGTAATAGTGTAAGGTATTTTGAATGCACAGCACAGCAAGTAGATAGCTTGTTATTTGCCTAATAAAGTTTTGATTTGTGTTAAAATGCAGGTTGAAAACAATTAAATCTAAAAATCATATTTGCATAAGCAAGAACACGACGTCTTGAGAATATGAGAAAAGAATGCATACTTCCTCTTGTAATTCACCTGACTTTTGCTCCTGCTGCTAGGTGAATCTCCAGTAGGGATAAAAAAAATGTTCTGGTTCCAATATAATGAGTAGGTGGAATCTCTGCTCTCTCTCCTTGTTGCTTTTGTAAGAGCCATAAGCACTATTCACTAAATTCCATATTAGATATCAGGTAAATTATAGCTATTATGAGATGACACTTCCTAACATGCTTTGCAAAGTGATGTGTATGAGTTGTTTCATTGCAATTACCTCAGAAACTTTTGAACATGAGGAACAGATTGAAGAGATGGTTTGTGGGAAAATCCATAGAAGAGAATCCTGGAGGCAAGCCTAACTGCCACCAACCACATCTGCTAAAATCCCAATTAAAAAGAAAACATGCCACTGTAAATTCCACGTCTTGTGAAAAAATGGAGAGCACATAACTGCTACTAAAAGGTGTGCTGATATAAGTAGACTAAAAGCCTAACTACTAACAACTAAATTGGTAAAAGTTTCTGGATGAAATTCCACATGAGTATTAACAATTTTGCATGCAGTATATAAATTGCATAACTACAATGCAATTCAAATCCCATTTGTATCTTAGTAATTAAGAATTTTTATTTTTTTTTAACTGACCCTATCTTCACTACAGTGAATGCAGTTAAAATTCTCCATGGTCAAGTAAATCAAGACATTTTCAATACTGGCAGAGTTGATTCTTTCATGTTTTAGTCAGCTGCAATTTAAACAGGTGTTTTTAAAGAGGCTAACCACAAGAACTGCTTCCTCTAAACCCTGAAATGTGGTTCCCCAAGAATAAAGCTCTGCCAGTTTGCACTAAGAGTGGGCACTCCACTTTGTATCTTTTCTATAACAAATCCTAAGACAGCAAAAGAGATCACACCTACGATTTCTTGCAAAACAGACCTAATAGAACTTAGTCTGATAATTCATGTAGTAACAAATAGATCTATTTTGGATTGTCTGCATTTAATTTAAAAGTATCAAATAAATATATATATCCCATTTTGATTTATGAAGTCAATCTATTAACTTTGTAGGGATACATTTTAGTTAAATCAGAGGCTTTTTTTTTCGTTTTAGGCTTGGAGCTAGGAACTACGAACCTTGATAACACGGACTTGTTTTTAAGATGTCTTACTGAGATCCGATTGTGTTCCATGATCTATTATACAGGAAAAAAACCAAAACAAAACAGCAATGGTTGTAATTTTTGTTTGTTTGGGTGGTTTTTGTTCCCTTTTCTGTTTCTTTTGTTTGTTTGGGGGGGTTGTTTGCTTGGGTTTTTATTTTTTTCCGGGGACAAACATCAGTTTGTCTATCAGTTAATCAGAGGGAGAGTTGTGAGTCGTGAAAAGTCCTGCTGGCCGCAGAACACACCGGTTTCTGCAGAACCTTTTGCTAGTCTTACACCGGAAAACAAACCGCTTTCGACGTCCAGATTCACTCTTTAATGAGAAAATGACTCACCACCAAACTTTCCCATTCCCGTCGGAAAATGCAGTTTCCCGATGACTGTCACACCGCGGTGACCGAGCGCTTTCGCCTTTCTCCGCGGAGACACCGCCTGCCCACACGCAGCGCCGCCCGGGGCGATGCTCCGCGCCCGCCGCCTCTCCACAGGCTCCCGAGCTCGGCACGCAGCCCCGGCCCCGCACCGCCCCGGCCGGCCTCGCCCGCCGGGCACGACCCGCGGCGCTCCCCGGGCGAGCGCAAGTCGCGGCGCGGAGCCCGCGGGGCCGGGCCGGGCCGGGCTGGGCCGGGCAGGGCAGGGCAGGGCCGGGCCGGGCCGGGCCGGGCCGGGCGGCTTCGGGCCCACCCGCGGCGGCGGGGCCGGGCGGGCCGCGGCGATTGGCGGCGGCGCTGACAGCGGGCGGGGCGGCGGCGGCGGCACCGCCCTGCCCCCGCTATAAGCCTCTTTGCCGCTTTCTCACTGGGTCTCATTTTCGGTCCGTGCGTTGCTGTGGCTGCGCAGTGGAAATCCGCACCGGGGAGCTGCTGAGGGGCGCCGTTGTCATGTGAAAGCGCACATGCTCTGCCATCCACGCGGCACCCCCCTCTCTTCTGCCTCCGCGTGTTTTCCCCGTTTTTCCCTAACGTAACTCCTTTCCTCCTCCCCCCTCAGCCCCTCGCCGCCGCTCAGGCGCTCCCCGCAGAGGCTCCGCCGCGGGGCGGCCGCCCCGAGCAGCGCGCCCGGCGGCGGGGAGCCCGCGGAGCCGCGCCCCGCGGAGCCGCCCCGGAGGTATGGTGTTCCCGGCGGAGCCGAGCTGCGGCGGCTGCCGCCTCCGGGGCTGTTGAGACGGGATTTGTGCGGTGCGGTTCCTGGGCTCCTAGCTTCATGACTGCGCGGAGCGGGGAACCAACACCATGCGAGGTAAGCGGGCCGGGGGGGCGGCTCTCTTTTGGGAAAGCTGCTGGGAAAAGGTTTCGCACTAGGGGAGAGGGTCCGGGGGAGAAAGTTGATGGGTCGTGTGGCTGCTGACGGCGTGATTCCTGCACCCGCGGGCGCCGCGACCGGGACCGGGGAGCGTTCCGCGGCCGCGGTGGGTGCGATGGGCTGCGGGCATCTCCGTGTCCTGGGCAGCGCAGCCCCCCGGCCCGGGCGGCAGGCGGCAGGGAGGCTCAGGAGCCTGGGGTGTCTGTGCGGCGCAGCCCCCACCTGCGGGGCGCGGCAGGTGTCCGTCCGTACGGCGGAGCCCGCTGCCGCTTGGTCTGCCAGCACGGAGAGGGGCTCCCCTTTTCTCCCCAAAAGTTGTCTGGACTTTGTTCCCCAGCCGGCACGTCGCCTGAAGGCCCCCGTTCCCCGTGGGTTGCTAACTGGGCGGGAAGGGTTGCTCTGCCCGGGATCCCCCTCCCTGTGCCCGCAGGTCTCCCCGGGCCGTGCAGGGCGGTGAGACACTCTCCGGGGCTTGCAGCCGCACCCGGTGAGGGTCCCGCCGGAAAACCGAGTATCGTCTCCTACGGGACACCCGGTGGGGCTGGAGAGAGGCTGTGTGCTGGCGCGCCCGGCACCCAGGTGGGTGTGAAGGGCTTCGGAGGACGTGGGAATGCGTTGTTTCCGTGCCTCCCAGGGCCAGACTCCCCTGGGCCAGGCGAACACCGGCACCGGGGCAAGAACCACCCCTGCCAGCCTCGGACGCCCGCGCAGGTTACACAGCTCCTCCGTCCCACATCTTCCGCATTGCCCTTTATCACCCAGTTTGGCAGAGTGGTTGCTTGCCTCACCCATGGCTTGGTGAAAGGGACAAAAAGTCTCTACGAGGGTATTGGAACGGAGGAGAAGGGCTTGTGGGGAGTGGGATGCGCTCGTTGACAGCGACATTGCGAGCAGATTTCTTGATTTTCCATTTAAGGATGGGGGACACAAACACACTAGAAAGAAGTTCCAGCTAGAATTTCAGCTTGTTCGATGTCAGCTTCTGTAACAGCGTGGTTAACAGCAAATTACACCTGTGTAATTCACTTTAAAGGAATTGTAACTACGACATTTGCACAGATCAACTTTAAAAGACCTTCTTTGCCCCCAGCGTTAGGATGTTGGTTGTGGGGCATCTGGCAAGAACTTTTCTTAAGAGCGACAGGAAACAGAGGCAAAGAACTCAGTTCTGTAAAGTGGCCCCTGTTACAGCTTTGCAGCTTGGGTTGGAGATTTTCTGTTTGTTTGAGTATGGGGTTTTGTGAGTTTTCGTTTTGTTTGTGTTTTATGTTAGGTTTTTTTTATTTCTTTTTCTGTGCACCAGAGTGCCTCCAATTTGAGTAAAGCTGGTCATTGTCTCAGGGGTTGTTTTTCAAAATGTGCCCATCCAGTGACCGCTGGTCAGGAGCCCTAACTCCCCTGTCTGTGGGCAGTTCATCCATGCAAGCCATGGATCCTATGCCTCTCCTCCCTGCCCGTGGGGTGGCCTGTGCAAGGCTGAAGAGAAGTGTCCTCCCTCTACTCAGACACTTTCCTTCTAAGCAAGGCCCGGGGTGGTCTAGCAGCACGGGGCAGGGAGAGGGAGGCAGGTCCTGCCGCACTTCAGGCAGCATATCTTGCAGCATCTGCCCCAGCTCTGTAGCCATCTCTGCCACCCCTTTAGCTGGGCTGTCAGCTACTGCGAAGAGGTGCAGCTCTGCCCCTGGGATGCAAATTAGTATTTGCACTGGATTTATACTTACTCAGTAGGGAATTTACAGGTGGGGAAAAAAGGGCTGAGATGGATGGAGGAGAGGAACAAACGGGCGCATTTCACCCTTGTTTGAAATCCATGTGCAAGGGGTCAGTAAAGTGAAGTTTTACAACAGGTGTGTGGCAAGGTAAGAGCAGTGCTTCACACTGCCTCAATTAAAAAGGAACGTTACACATTAATTGAGCATCTGTCTTTGTGGCCTCCCAAATAACGGAAATGAATGAGTGTCACAGCTCATAGATGTGAGCTCCCATGAATTCGTGCTTTTGGAGAGCTGTAAGCCTTCTTGTAAAGGTGTAGTTGTTTTCAACTGTGTTTGCAGTTGGTTTGAAGGAAGAAGTGCTCAGTCTTGAACTTGTGACTTGTTCCCCCAAACTTTCCCAGCTGAGCTGTGATCCTTCCAAGCTGTAGCTAGAACAACATGCCTAGGATGTGCAGGGGCTGCAGTGTTTCATTACTGCTCCGCATTGGAGATGGAGGTCAAAAAGTGCCTGAAAATACCCAACCGGTGTTACTGCCTGCTGAATCCCAAAGCGCTGGACAGTTACACAGAATGTCAGTCTTCCCATCCCGTGGAAGCCAAGCTAACACTTTCAGCTGTTGTAACAGTGTTACAGTCATGTCACATTCTATCCAAAACAATAATTTTCTGCACTTCAAACTTTGATTTCAATCCCATTAGGCAAACGTAGCTATACTGACTTAGAGCAGAACAATGTACAGGAGACTGAGGTTTGTTGTTATGGTGGGTCCAGATAGTTCCCTCTGAGTGGGAAATGGAATATTTTGAAGATTATGGCTTTTCTACCAGTATTTTATAGAGGCAAACATAGGTATAAAAGAAATTTGCAGTGAGCATTCATCACCATTTGTCCCACCCCTGGGAACATCCTGTGAGGGAGTTAAGAATGTAGAATGTGTACTTCAGTATATTTTTTTTTAAAGAACAGAAAATTCACTAAAATTATGGTGCTATTTAACTTAAAAACTTACATTTTTCCTTGTAGTTTATATCTTAGTAAAAATGATTTGTAAACTTTAAAGCTGTTAAAAGTTAGTTAGTACTATGTATAATGCAGCTGTTACGCAAATGTGGAAGGTTGACTGTAGCAAAAAAAGTGTCAAAATAGCTACTTTTACTCTGGGAACATGCTACTCATATGCATACAAAAGTCAATTTTCCAATTGTAACTGTTTGAGTCTTGAAAATAACATTGGTACCCAAATACTCTACTTATTACAAAAGTAATATTTAAACTTTAAGGTGAAAATCTTACTGAAAGCTTTTTCTGTTATGTTTTAAAGAAAAAGCACCACAAACCTCTTGAAGCCAAGTTATTTGAGTTTTCTGTGTAGCTTTCTCTTGTTGGTGTCAGAACTGAGCAATAACGCATGTTACATGATGTTATGTAGTAATGCTAATCCGTTTTCTTAGCATGAGTAAAATATTTGTAAGAAATTAGAAAAGTGATCAAACAAATTCTATCTGCAGTGTTTCTAAGCAATCTTATTAAGGCACGTACAAATAGACTGGCTAACTTAGAAGCTCTCCTTAATTGAGTAGATGAGTGCACAGAATCTTTATAGACTCATTAACTTTAAAGGAAAATTGTTTTGGAATTTATTGCAGGCAGAGTGAATGTATCTCTATTTGTAATATGTAACATTAATAATATAAAATATTTCAATTGCTATGGCAATTTAAAGAAAGGACTAAG
This sequence comes from Luscinia megarhynchos, assembly GCA_034336665.1. NCBI lineage: Eukaryota > Metazoa > Chordata > Aves > Passeriformes > Muscicapidae > Luscinia > Luscinia megarhynchos. The sequence continues at coordinate 58,411,860 of CM067592.1, forward strand.
GACCTTACCCCACCATTGTAAAACCAATTTGTCCTCATGGTGTAGTGCATCTAGCAACTCCTTAACCAAATAATGTTATTTGACTTCATTGGAACTCCTTGATATGTGGTAAAGCACAAATTTCTGGTGTTAGGTGTTTGCAGATAAAATTTAATAAATATCAGTAAATGCTTTGAAAATCATGAGTCAGTAATAAATTGTCACGTAATAAAAAATACAGATGTGTATAATCAATAAACAGCGTTACCTCTCTAGAATGACCAAAGTAAAAGGGAAAGCATGAGAGCCCGGTTGTACCTCAGCAATACCTTTACTTTGCATTGGATCATACTTACATTCCATACAGTATCTTCCGTACTGTGCTACAGTAGAGGGGTCAGAGGAGCGTACATAATGAAAGTTCATAAATAGAGTACTATATGGTTTAATAGCATGTAGATATTATATAAGATTTTTTCATAATATAATTTTTTTTAAATTTATATTTGTTTTTCTTAGATGGAAGTCTGGTGACAGTTAATTTAAAAATTGTTAAAATACCATGTGCATTGGCTGGGAATAATTTCTCTTTTGTGGTGTGGAAAATACCTAACTTCCATTGTTGGTCTTTTACATGTCCAGTGAAGAGCAAGTTGCTATGATTTTTCTAATATAACAGTACAGTAATAGCAGTCATTTAAATTGTGTTTTATGGTAAAAAAACTATTCTTGGCATTTGAGGAATAAATCTATCAGGAAAAAAACGTTCTGAGTAGACAAGAATTCTGGAAGTCATAATTCCTGTTTAAAACGTACTTGTGATTATGTGTAGGAAGTCTTTAGGGCGCTATGGAAGGTATTGCTGTATATCACAGTGACATTTGCATCCTCAGAAATGTGTGGGTAAGGTATACCTTCAACAGTACTGAGTCTTATTAAACAGTTCCAGGACCCAGGGTCTGCCATAGCGTGCACACTGGTTACCTGATCCAGGGAAGCAATTCAAAAGGGTGAAAGATTCCCAAGTTACCCAACAAATTCCTGCCGTTCAAGCGGTGCAGTGAATTCCCAGAAATTAAGGTCTGCGCTGTGAAATTGAAGAATGTATGCTTTGTAGCTGAAGATGCACACAGGAGTAAGTATTGATTGAACTAATCGTCTCGTGAATAGAAATGAGCTTTATCAGTACAGCAATGTAATGTTATGTTAACTAGCCCTTCTGTAGTCCATATCCTGCCCTTTCCCTCCCTTTTAGTATGGGAAATCACAGGTGTTACATTTATGGTAAATTGGGCTAAATATAATAGTTGTTCCATAGGTCAAAACGGAAATAGTTAAAAATAAAAAGAAAGTCTGAGCATTGCTGCACAATCGTGAGATAATCGTGTTAGTGGTTGTACATTGTTTTATAATTTTAAGATGCTGTCTTAGATCGCTTGCTGTTGAGCTTAGTAATAAACCTGTTACATCAACTTAAATCCAAGAGAAAATTTAAAAACCCGGATAATTTGAATTTAAAATCAGTTTCTTTAAACAGTAATTTTAACAGCTTTGTACATTTAGCACAGTTGGGGCTTTCCATAATGACTTTCATAGACTAGCTGTGGATGTCAAAATGTTGTTCTTTGTGCTCCGTGTTTAAAAAAGTTCAATGTTGTTTTTTCTTCTGATTCTGTATGCAGTCTGGCAAAGTCTGCAGTGCAGCTTGGAGAATAAGACATCACACAGTGTCACTGGGGGTGGCAGACAGAAGGTGCCTTTTGGATTGTGCCATTTCCCTGTTTGTTTCTAATATTGGTTTCATGAGCATATTAAAAACTCTAATTTGTGTACAGAATTGAGAATACAGTACAGCTGTGATGGCCTGGTCCTTGTTTGACTGAACAATGCTTACTCACTTGAGTGGTCCTATTAATGAGACATTTGGCCCTCTGCATTTTTCCAGTCTTGGAACTATTTTTTATGAAGCAGAAATGTTCATGCTTAACTTTGCCAGACACATTCTGCTGTAAGTTTATGCAAACAAAATAACAGCTGTTTCTGCCTCTGCTACAAGTATATACGCTAATTTAGCTTGACATAAATGTTGTTACTTTGCTGTTAATTGTGAATTATTTTGATGAATTGCCAATTAAAATGCATGTACACAATTTTTATGGAGGATGTACACTTTTACTGCTGCACAAAAATGCAATAATTTTTTTAATCTTATGTTTATCTGTGTTGTGGCCATTTAAAACCACATACTTATTAAAGAGTAAATATCAAGTAATTATATCTGCTTGACAGACAAACTCATTTATAGAGAGTCGTCATGGGCCTTGTATATGTGAGTAATTCAGTTAGATTTTATGGGACTATTCACAGAAATTAGGCAAGCTGAATTTAAGGCTACTTGCTCTCTGTCCCTTGGAAACACAATGATTTGAGATTGTAAGCAGCATGAATGATAAAGGCCACAGGGAATCAACATCCTAAGAAGCATGCCAAATTTTTAAAAGTCTTCCTGCTGTAAAATTTCAGTAAAATCACCTTCCACTGCTTACTGTCTGCTACTCTTCAGTGTTTGAATACAGCTATATAAATATTTGCTGGAAAGAAGTGTTTGTAAATATGCTTCATGTTTTCTCTGCCGAGGTTGACCCATAAAAAGTATTCAAAAACATTGTTCTTCTGCCAATTACCCATAAACTACTTTGTTTAACTGTTATGCTCATGCTCGTCACTATGTTGCTGCTAGTAAATAGTGGCCAATTCAATCTTCAGGTAAAGTTTAGGAAAATACATAATAATTTGTTGTGTACTTATGCATGAATATGCTACATAGGGTAATAAATATTTTAGTATGGCTAAAAAGCAATATAGTTTTATGGGCAATTTTGATGTTTATTACAAAGTCAGTGTATAAAGCAGTCTGTCTACTTAAAGATGTTCTTGAGGTGATTTTACATTTAACTGATCTTTTTTGTTACCCATGGTCACTTAGGTTTCCTGAATAAGCAAACCCCTCTCATGATAAAATTATTCTTTCTAAGAGTCATATTTCAGCTTCATTAATCTATGGTATTCATAAGTGATTAAATGATATTATCCTTCAGAATGACACTTCTAAACAACATGTGCATTCCCATTACATTTATTTTTTTCCCTCTCTGAAGAAATCCTTTAGAGGAAAAATTTTTACCATCAGTCCATTTGTTACAAGTTTCAGTTGTTGGTGCTTTTTCACTTTTGTTTCTTTGTTTTGTGAGGGGTTTTTTTGTTCTGTTTTTTGGTGGGGGTTTTTTTGTTTGGGTTATTTTTTTTTGGTTGGTTTTTTGTTTTGTTTTTGAATGAAGGAATTCATGGGGGAAAAATAGATCAAAAGAAGGCAAAAAAATTAAATTGCAGTTTGGTCTACTGTCGAAATAATGAGCTGTCAAGTGGGTAGCATATTATATTTTGTTGGTCTCAGGTGAAATTGTGGTTCTCCTAAAATAAACTTCAAATGTAAAAAGTAAAGACAAAGCTGCTTATAAATAAGCAAGTCTTAAATTATTATTCCCCCTACAACAGGAGGTAAAGAGTGATAGGCTTTATGCACTTGTATAGTTTGCAGAGGTTAGATTATTTAGTGTGAATTACACATTGAAAGTTTATGCTTGTTTCAGAGATATTTGGAAGCGACAGACTGCGTCCACGAGTTGATGGCATGTATCTGTTGTCTAGAAGACTGAGAAGTGTGGAGCAAATAATTTTCCAGATTTATTGGAAATAAAGATCTTTTGGAGAAGGACAGTTCAGTGATTTTACTCTATGTAAACTGTGTAAAACTGAATTTAACAAAGTTAAGGACCATATTTTCGTTAAAAGTGCTGTTTAGAGACATTGATGTGTGTTGCCTTCTCTTTTCTTCTTGGAAAATGTCTCGTTTTAGTAGGTGAGGGTAAATTTCTGCCAGTCAGCTTTTTTATTTGAGAGCCTGCCACAGAAGTGCATTTGGAAATCCTAGGACTTCCCTGCTAGCACATTTTTCCTTGATCATTTTTGCCTGTCAGCAGTGCAGCACTGATTTTGTTTTTCTAAACAAGATGGGACAGTGAAAATAAATATTACATTTCAGGTCCTGTCTGAGTAGTGAAACAGGTGCTCTGTTGTTTCATTTCATGTATGTCTGTCTGAAAGAAGAATGAAGCAGCAGCTGGCTATGAAAAGCATTGCTTACTTCAGTGAACATTGTTTGGGGGTTTTGTACAATATTTGTACCATGAACTGTATTTGGTAATTAATTGGAATGAACTGAAAGGAGAGACCATGTACAAGAATTGAGGCCAGATATTCAAATGCATTGGCAGCACAAATATAAACAAATGCAGCACAGTCTAGTGGCACAGAGAAGTAATGGCATTAGAGAAACATGTATTTATAAGGCACAATGCCACACATTGATACCCTCTTAGTGAAGAAAAGAAAAAATAGTTCCACTGAGGGCCAAGGAGAAATTGATTTAGTTTGCTTAGGAAGTCATATTAAACCTGTTATTATTTTCTTTCAGTGCGTTATAAAAGCTGTATACGTACTGGTCATTGGAAGTGTCTGTCAGCAAGCCAGACTTCTCCTTTTAATGACACAACTCTCTCTATAGGAATACATATGGAAATGGAAAGGTGATACAGGAAATACCAGCTTAAGTGTTTTGTTTCATGTACAGAAACCTAGAATAAATATCATACTCTAGATAGTATGTACCCAGTATTGCACCAGAAATCTTTTTTTAGATGTGCCTACTGGAATACTGGGACATGAGCACTTAAAATTAATGTTGCATTGAAAAAAGTAAAGAATTAGAATGATGGAATTTAATGGCATTTTCTCATCAAAAATCTATGTATTTTATTTAGATTACTAGTTTCCTTTAAGCCATTGCCAATGTTTGAAAATTCAGTTAATATTAATCTCTCACATGAGTACTTGGAATAAGGAGGAAGATTAAAACAACTATGTCAGTGGAGGCAAAATATGGTTGATTAAAATCCATTGAGAATAATTTCAACTACAAATTATTCCATGGCTTGAAGAATGTCAACATCATATTCCTCTACAATTTGTAGAGCAATTCTACATGCTTATGAAAATAAATTCTTTTTTCAGACCTGGGTGACAAAAAAGGCGTTACCAGTGCTGTAGCAGCTGTTGCACTATTAAAGATAAAACTTCAAAAGTATATAGTTATCTCTATAATTTAGGCATAATTTAATTAATCATTAATATATTATTGAAAGAAAGGGTTTGCATGCGTATCTACTCTGACATTTAGAGGAGCAATGACAATCACGCAAAGATTTTTTTTGAGAAATTGTTTATACATTATAGCATTTCAAGCAAATGTATACTACACTAAATTACATCAACTGGGTGAAATCTTTCTGCAGAGCTGTGAATCTTTGAAATAGAATTCCCTATAGACTTTGCTGGAATGTCTTATGTAAAAATCATGGTATGGTATGTTTTCATTGGTTGTTTACAGCCCACTGATTTTTAGAAAATGCGAGAGCTAGTCAGTTCAGTGGATGAGAGGGGAAAGAAATTGTGCCGTCCTAATTCAGGTGTCTATGCAAATGTCACTTTCTTCACTTATCATTGATTTGCATTTACCAAAATTCCAATATTTATTTTTAAAAATATGATTGGCCTAGATGTGTTCTAAATCAGCAATTCCTACAAACTCTAGTGAAAGTGCCATGAAAACAGAACACTAAATAAGACCTTTTGCAGCAAGCTATTTTCAGACTTCAGCAGAATTGAGGAAAAATTATAAAACTGCATGGATAAAACTGATGGAGAAAAATGTATGCTTTCTAGAGGGAATTTAATCAGGAGCAAGAGAAAATGGGGAGAAAAAAAAAGGATGGTAAATTTGTATAAAAGACAAAACTGAATAGAAAGGGTGGTGTTTTAAAATAGTTATGTTCAAGAAGTATGTGGAAATGTAAAGGCAAAGAACAATATAAAACAGAAGAGTGAGGAGATGGAAGGGTTTTGATGTGAACAGTCCTGTACTACAAAGTGCTGGACTTTTAAATTTCCACTCATTGCAGGTAGAGTTAACTGCAGTGGGCCTGCTGTTGAAAATGAGAAAGAAAGAGAGAAGTGTAAGTAACAGGAAAAGAGAAGAAAAATAAATAAAAGAACAAATCTACCATATAAATGTATTCATGTGCTACTTTCTATTACTTGGTGTTGCATGTAAATTTATTGTAATGGGACTTCAAACTATTTGGTATTCAGCTAAATGCTAACATTATAGATATCCACTTCCATTCATTTCACTGTGTACATCCAGAGCTCCACACTCAGGAATGCTGCAAGCTGGGACATCACATATACAGTTATATAAGCTGTCTGTGCAAGCTTGGCATTTGCTGCAAGTTTCTTATTTGTGAAATGGAAATGTCATTTGCAAAATATGTCCAAACCTGATCTTTTTAAACTTTGGATCAAATCAAATTAGATTTGGTTGGATTTTTTTCCCCCCTATCTTTCTATTATTTTTTACGTTCCTCTTTCTTTCTCTGATTTTTTTTCAGTCACTTTCACTGGAAAGCTGTACATTCAGAAAAGTACTTGAAACTGAAATTCATTCACTTGTTGGAAAATGTGTAATTGGTTCCCTAAACTATATGTCATACATCCGTGTATATTACAGAGAGTTGTTCTTCCCAACCTTTTGTTTCTTTTGGTTTGCTTTGCTTGGGATGTGCTGCTATGAAGGAATAAGCAGTTTGTTAAATCTTGGCTGGGTTACATCTCCATCAGGTACCTCTATTATATTTTATTTGCTTGTAGCCTTGGAAATATAGATCACATGCTTGAGAGTTGAATCTCTGCTTCACTATTGCTTCTTGCTTGCCAGCACCTGCCTTTCCTTCTGTCTGGTGAAAGAATATGCTGGTATCTTTCTGTTTGCTTGTCGGGTTTTCTTCTTTGTTTGTTTTGTTTGTGTGGGGTTTTGGGGGTGGGGTGTTAGGATTTTTTTGGTTGGGGTTTTTTTGTTGTTGTTATCTGGTGTTTTGGTATTGGCTATTTATTTGTATTTGGTTGGTGGTTTTGATTGTTTTGTGGGGTTTTGGGTAGTTGGTTTGGTTGGTTTTTTTGTTATTTTTTGTTTTTAAAAAGCACTGATTTGTTACATAGATTGTAGCTTTTGGAGATGATGGAAATGCATGGCAATAAAGGAATAGTGTCCTACCTAATTGCAGCACAATACTTTTTGTAAGACATAAACAACATCTTTTGATCTCTCAATGCTCAGAAGAAGAAGAGAAATGGACAATGCTCTTAAAATGCTCTCCATTTCTCCAAGACCTGGGTGATTTTCAGGTATATAACCTTGACTAACTTTGCTCTCTGTAGCAGCCCCGCAGAGATTATTACAGAACCAAACAATTGCAGAATTCCCCATGACCAAAAAGAAGATCTTAATTTTCAGAAAACTATACTGAAAGTGTAGGAGGTACACTTACATGAAATCACTTGCATTCCCACATCCCTCCTGGAATATTCTGTAAGTCCTAAGCATAAAACAAGCAGAGAGCCAAGCTGTCATCCGTTGACATTTACTTCATCCTTTCGCAGGATCAGAGTAGCTAGAGGAGGGTATATGTCTCAGAGTCTTTATGCTATTACTGAAAGTTTTCGGAATGCATACAATTTTGAGCCAGACTTAACCCGCATTATCTTTTGGGCACAAATAGGCACCAGTGTAAAATAATTTCAGGAAATGAATGCTGTTAAATGTATACTGTGATTTTTCAAATTCGAGATATTTCATACCTGTTTCAGTCTGGAACCAAGATAAAGGATGAACTCTTAGTTTACTGTCTGGAATAATACAAGGTTTTAGAAATTACATTTCACTTAAGGATTAAGTGCATTTTTGTGTGCTTAGAGCCTGTTGATTTTAAGAAGCACTAAACAATTAATATTTTACATGCTGCTGAGGAAGTTAATTGAAAAGGCTCTGAATTTTACATGTGTGTATAGAAATGTTTCATATTTTGTGAGGGTATTTTGATACATTTATGTGTTGAACAGTCCCTTAAAAATTAAGCAATGTTATTTTCCTGTAATGTGAATTCAACAAAGCATTTACAGTAGATGTATGCACATCAAAGTATGCAAATTTTCCTTTAATAGCTATGTATTTTTGTAGTTTAGAATTAAGATTGAAAAGTGAAAAGAAAATGTCATGTTCCAATCCTATTTGGATACCAGATTTTTTTGTCCTAACTAGTTGTCTGTAGCCAGTTCTTAAGATATGTTTATTAGTTTGGGATTTTATTGCAGTTAACCTTTTAGATTTTTTTGTGCTGCATTCATTTAAATTCCCATCTCCACTGCTTTCTGATTACTATCTGCTTCTCAGTACATTTCATATTCTTCTGATCTTCGTGGTTGTGAGTTTTGTGACCTGCTTCTGTAACAGACAGACTCAGTAGAAGTAGTGTTGAAATATTGAGGTGTTATGGGTGAACTTGAACATGATCCTTCTCTACTGTTCATTAGAGTCATTAGAAAGGTAGATTGAAGAAGAGTCTCCATAGCAGAGTAATCCATAGCTACACAAACTCATTAATGCTTTCTGTATTAATATACAAGAAAACAAAGAAAGCATACTGAGTTACGTTGTTTAATTTTATTTGTTCTGCATGATGGTTTCTACCTATGTTACAGATGACAGTTCCCCTTCTGTTGCAGATTGGGTCAGCATCTTGTACATTAAGAAAAACAAGGAGAAGCCTTTTGTACAATGAAATTTTATCAGTCAGTTAAATTGGAACTTTCCTAGGCATTTTGCTCTTAAGTGGCTTCACACGTGCTATATTATTTAATTGAAAAAAGTGCCAGATTGATACCTCTTCTGTACTCGGCAGAGGTTTAGGATCTGTTGCTGAAGGGGCTTATGACATGCAGATATTTGCCTGGGTGGGGTAACTGATGTGCAAAGACCTCGTCAGGCAGATCCTGCTTGGTGCAGCCCTGGGGGAGGTCAGGGAGCTGAACTGCCCGTGGCACTGAGCTTGCTTTCTCCCATGCCGCTTCCCTTTTGTGCCTCAACAGTGACCTTGAAAGACCCTTTTCCTGTGGCTCTTGTAACCTTGGCCTGGCTGCTGACAGTGACAACGGGTGCCAATTAGTGCTATGTGGTGGGGTTTGTTTTTCCTTTCTAATGAACAAAGTCCATTGAGGACTGGATTGACACCGCCAGCTTACTTCATGCAGGCCACCAAGTGCCATGGCATTTTTATTTTGCTCAGTCTCTTCTGACCTGGTGTTGAACCTTCATGTGTAATCTGTCTATACAGACTGTGTGTTTACCATTAATTTTAAATTGTTGTACTTGGTAGAACAGGTTTGCTTCTGAAGTTAGATTTGTGAATAAAGCATAGTATTATGTAACAAATATGTAAAATATCTCAATTTACTTCTTGTGGTTGGATGCTGAATTTGACTCTGCTCTTACAAAACTCACAAATTTTAGGAACATTCTGATGAATTAACCAGATATATAAATAGGGAACAGCAGGAATGACAGGAGCATTAGAATTTTGCAAAAAGTAAAGAGAATCCTGTGTGTTATAGTAAGCTTTGCAAACTAATACAGAAACATTAAAGTCTCTGTTCTCTTATGTACATCTCATAAGTGATCTTAGGACATCTTTAGTTTACCAGGACTTTTCTGTCAAAAGCATTTAAACATATTCAGATATATCCCAGACTTCTGAGGCTTCAGAGATGGAAAACTGAGCTGAAAAATGAAGTTGTTCTTTAGTATTATGTGGAGCCAAGGATTAAATCGGACATTCTGAAACAGTTTTTATTTTTCTGTCAGATGAAAAATTACTTTACTTTTTATTTTTATTTCTTTTAAATATGCACGAACAAAATTTTCTTAGTGTCCAATATAAGTGGCAGTAGTCTGTATTTATTAAAATTTGTGATGCCAAAATTCATATATGAGGGCGTGTACTAGACTTGTCAGCTCAATGCAACAGTCTTGACTTTTTGCTTTTGCAGTAATTTTTATATTTTAAAATTTTAAATTATTTGTTTGTTTTCATAACTGAGGAGGAAATAGATTTTACAGTTCAGGTTTTCATTGGGTTTTGTTTTGGTTTTTGTTTCCCAGCCAGTGAAAGCTGTGATCCTTTACCATGAGGTGTATTACAAGCATGTCTGCAATTTGAAATTGTATGGTAGTGAAGCTAAAGTTGAGGAAGTATTAGAACTTTGTTACTACTAACAGTAGCAGTCAGGAAAGCACAGGGAGAGCAGAACTAGGTTGCTATTAAATCATAATAGCTGAGATTGGACTGTGGATATAGTATCTTCAAATAGCTGTCTCAGTGCTGAAAATAAGAAGTATGAGAAAATAATTATTCTCAAAACATATATAAAAAGAGTCATGTAAATGTTGCAATAGCTTAGCAAAGTCTGCCAAAATTTTTTTTCTCCAATTCAGTGTACATTCATGTGGCTACATATCTGAGAAAGAGATAAGACTAGAAGCAGGAGAGGCAAGTCTATGACTCGGTGCGAGTGATATTGTGAAGTCAGGTAAAGAGTTCTGAGCAAAAATGAGAGAATTTGGGGAAAACACTTTAGCCTCTCAATACATCTCCCTCCTGAGTACATTTACTTCTGTCACAATGGACTAGGAAAGATCTTTGTTTAGTAGTGCAGTGCTCCTGAGACCTAATTTAACATTTATAGCAAATTCAAGAGAATGGTCAAGAGAGAGCAGAACAAAGATGCAAGTTTGCACCACAAATATTGGTATTTTAGTTGCTTCTGCAAATCCTTCAAAATAAATGCTCCTAGTTTGGACTTTCTGCTAAAAGAGGGCTGAACTTCAGAGATGTGTATTGTTTCATTATCCAGTTGTAATAATGAGGAGATGGTATAAATGTGTATTGTAGGGGAGCAGTGCCTTTATTATTCTTAAACAGCAAGAAAGCCATTAAAGACAAGCATATCAGTACAATGTTGCTTCTGAAAATATGATTTCTCTTATTAAGTCATACTGTTAAAAGCATATATTGGATCTAATTCTTTGACGCTAAAAAATGTCATTCTCAGGAGTCTCAAAACTTCAGAGTATGACATTTCTTATTCCTTTATATGAACAACTTCTCTGTGTTTGAGACTTCAGAATGGTTTTGCTTTCATTTAGCACATAGTTTTGCAAAGTTCATCTTTGGCCCTCTGGATTTTGGGCTGTCATCATGTTTTTCCTGCTGTGTTTTCATCATGAATGAAGTTGTATTGTGTGTTCATGTACCCCCATGAATCTTACCCAGCACGACTCTTTACCCCCTGAGTATTGACATCAGTTCTCAATTTTACCACTCTACAAATGTGCCTTGTGGTTATTTCAGAAGTAGAATATGAAAAATTCAGATGTGGGGGAAGTTTGCTTTGGAGTAATGTAGCATTTAGCTGTCAACACAGAAATACTGCTTTGATGTTCAGAGTTACAGACAGATGCAGTGACATATTTTTGGTTAAAATTAGATTAATTAAATCTCTTATTAGTTGATTTAGCTTGAGGTCTTATTGGTGCTTTTAAGGCTGATCCAGTTGTCCTGCAGGTTTATATCTAACATTAGCATTTCTGTCAAAGTGTATTTGATAAATAAAATATAGGTTTGTCAACAACAACAACATATTGAAAGCTGATTTAAGTCAGCTCAAAAACAGGCATTTAAGAATGCATATTACTAATAAAGTCATATTTATATTTTATTTATCATCTGATTTTTGTCTTGCTTCTTCCTTCTTTTCCTTGTCTGAAAAGGTCTCACTAGTAAATACGCTGCTTCAACAAACTTGTGCCCACAAAGGCGGTCATGGGTTGTGTCATCCCGCCTTGCTAAAACTTGTTTCTCCAGTTGCTAGGCAGCCCCATTTGAACCAGCTGAAAGCACAGAGCAGTTCCCCTCAGCAGCAGATTTCAATTAAAGATCTGGACATACAGCTGGTTTCTTTGGCTGGTCAGCTCCAGCAGTAAAAGGAAAGGCTTCAAAAACTGTGCTCTGCAACAGCTTCATTCCTTCAGGTTTTCTGTAGTAAATTCACTCTTAGTACCTTAGAAAAATATTTTAACAAATAATTAAGCTGTTTCTGTTTTCTCTTGTATACATCAGCTTGCAGGGGAAGCTAGTGTTCGCATTGATTGTTTTTTTCCTTCATTTTCAAAATAGATTTTATCACCACTGTGGTGGGAGGAGGAGAAAAACAACTGAGCATGAGCCAACAGAAAATCCCATCTTAATCTACAGTATGATTAGGAATCCCTCTAACACACTGTGCCAGTGCTCTCTTCTCCAGAAGAAATAAGCACATTAGACATTTTAAAAAACATTTTGGGATCTGGTTGAAAGTATTACATTTTAAGGAAAAGCTGAGAATAATCAAGAAGCTTTGGGAATAACATATTACCTTTCCATTCTAAAATAATTTTTTAAAGTCTATTTTTTTGTGTTTAGGAGTTAGCTAGGAACTCAAAATCTATGAAAAGGAAATTGTATTAGAACTACATGTGCTGTGTTGTGGCTGGAAAAATAGAAGTGACAAAAGCAGATTTTGGTATGGTGTTATTTGGTAAAAATACGGTTTAGTTGTTCTAGGTTAACCAAGTTAAATTGCTTGCACAATCTGAAGCAGAGACTGAAGGAGCACTTTTGTCAACATGCAGCTATTCTGCACTGTCAAAATATAAATACTTTAGTATTGTACATCATGGTTGTGGGCAGGTAAGGCAGAATTTAGCCATTTACTCCATATTTAGAAATATGTCTCTTGTTCTATTCCTCAACACTTTCGTAACATATATTTTTTTTACCAAAGTTGATGCAGAACTTTCTTGGTAGAATTACACTGTTTTCATCCAAATTCTAATAATGGATAGGCCTAACCTATTATTTAGTCTTTCTATGGAGAAACATTACTGAAGAAAGAAGGAGTAAGATCATAGTGAGTGAGCAGTACATTCTACAAGGTTTTCCACAGCAGTGCAGTAAAATTTATTACAATTTTAATTCTGATCTCTGTTGCCAGAATGGAGTTCCATAGTTTCCCTTAATTTGCCAGTGTTACTGTAGAGATTTTCTGTAGAGTGTTTTGTTTTATAATAAATATGTCCAAGGGCTTGCTTTTTCACCAATTTCTGACCAAATGGAGAGAATGTTCCTTCACTCAGCAGAGAGAGAGACGGATGCTGTGCATTCAATTTTAAGTAACCACATTTTAGTTCTCCTGAAGAATTCCTGAGGTTTGTTCTCTTCCTCTTTCTAGTCACTAGAGATGATGTCTGGGGCGCCATCAGGCTGGATACTTAATTCATGATCTTTCCAAGCATCTCTGTTGAGATCATCACAGTGCTACCCAAGGCTGGTGCTCATTACAAAACCATATGATCCTCTCCATATTGTCTTTGCTGTCTCGTTTAATGCCCTTGTCCATCCTTCAGGAGTTTCCTCCGTTGTCTTCTTGGCCCTCCCACATGGACTTCATATAACCCTTTGGATGTCAACAAAACTCGGTAGCACCAAAGGGGTTTGTCATAGAGCATTATAGGGAATTAAGGCAAATTACTGGGACATTAAATCAGGAGAGAGGGGTTATAGGATAATATATTCACTTAACACTCAACAAGGGCCAAAAAATCTTATTGTCGACAAGGATCAAGTACTTTGTTTCTCTTTGTTCAGGCTGTAGGTAAATGTGACCGGTGATGTCTCTGAGTCTGAGATCACTCGCCACACAGTATTTGGTGGTTTTAGAGTTCTTGTTTTTCCAGCTCAAGCACCGAAGGAAGAGTCAGAAGCCGTTTTCTGAGGTTTCCAAGGTTGTTTATTCTTTCTTCTCTAAGGAATTTTTTCCCTGACCTACAGAGGTCTGTCTAGCAGGTCAGTCAGAGGCACACTGCCTGCCCTCTGGGCAGGTCTTATCTTTTATACTATAAATTACATACATGATGTTTACAATTACTTTCCAATACATGACACTTACATTGCACTGTCCAGCTTTCTCCCAAACCAATCCTAACCCAAAAGATGGATGCCACAAAGAAGAAGAAAGAAAGACATACCACGCCCAAATTCCTCCATCTTGGCTCTGGGTTCCTTATTATAAACAATTTTATAAATTCACTTTTCTACCTTCTAACAATATAATTTATGCTCTACTTATTTTTTGTGACTTGTAATTCTTTCCATAATGATGGTAATTTTTCCCAGAGACTGAAATCTAACCCACAGGGGTCTTGGGCACTGTGCCAAGGCCTCTGATCCCGCTGCCCAGGTCTTGAGGCATCCTGGGAAACCAGGGGAATATCCTGTATTCCCACAGGTAGAGACCCACTACAACTCCTCTCACCCTCAAATAAGGAAAAGCTAGACAAAAAACTGTTTTTCCTTAAACATCTGTTAGGATTCTGCTGTTTGTTTTGTTGGTTTTTTCTGAAAGCTACTCAAAGTATTGGATAAAGGATATACTCATGACATATTGTGTAATGCTGTGATATTCAGCACTTGAGAAAGGAGGCTGAAGCCACCAATACCATAAGGTGAGAAATGGACAGTAGCAAAAAATGAATAGTAGCAAAATAAGCATCTTCCAATATAGTCTTCTGTGAGAAGGCTGTTAAATTAATTGTGTCTCTGTGTCCATGACAGTTAATAATAAAATAACTCCATTGTCATCAAAGAAAGGTGGATCTTGCTTCAGTTTAAGAGTAGTGGTTTATTTTCCAGATACTAAGTCTGGATGAAAAAAAACACTGGACAATTGAAGAAAAAAACACCCAGTCAATTCCCTGGCAAAAAAGCATTATGTGCTAACCCTTTTAATGAATTAAGGGTTATTGCAGTGTTCCCAGCCTATTGTCTTCTCATCACCAGACTAGTTGCACTAGGGAAATATTTTTAAAGGTCATCTTGGTTGTATCTTAGGAAGATCCTTGTCTGGAATATAACCGTGCCAAATACTATCTTGCCTCAGTTTACACACGCACAGGAGGAAAGGATGGACTTCTTTTTCTACTGTGATGGATTGCCAAATTATGAAGAACTTAACATATACCAGGCTAGCATAGGCTGATGTAATGGTCAGACCCATAAAGCCTTGTGGATTGGCTATTTGCTTATTCAAAAAGATGGAGGAAAAGAGGAGAGAGTGCAGAGTGGAGAAGGTGGTCAGGAGTAGGGTCAGATTGACTCACAGGGTTTTCTATGTATCTCTTCAGCCTGTTGTTAATACCCTGTGATGGGCTCTGAGAGAGCCTGAGTGGAAGAAGACTTTAAAATGTCATTGTGAAGTCACTTTCTCTTCTTATCTTTTATGTGAAATGTTCTCTGTATCATCTCTATCCCTGAACAGTCAATAACTTTTTTACGATATCCAGCGTTCTGAGATTAAGAATTTCACTCAAAAATCACTGCTATATTCTTTGTAGTAATGGTATGATACCTTATGGTCTGTATTCCATAGCAATTGTGATGTGAAGATCATTAAATGGATAGTGATGTTTTGGCCTGCATGTTGGAGGGAGGAAATCTAACAAAGTCATAGTTACTCTTGCCCAGCTTTCAGCTTTCTCCTCATGGCACATTTCAGCAAGTCTAGCTGAATGATCCTCCTCTGGAAGCTGTGTTCAGTTTTGCAAGAAACCAACTGTAGATAGGCCAGGGACAACTGACTGTGGTAGAAATAGAGATGTTTTTGGGCATCACTCTGGGGCGTATCTATGGAGCTGCTGTCTGTGACAAGCCTTTTGAAGACTGTGTCTTGAAAGGCTTGGGGATGCTGAGGAACTGATGCTTTCAGGTATGGCCCAAAGGCAAAAATAGTATACACAACAAATTTTGCCCAGAGCAAGCTTCCCAGCTGTGTTCTCTCAGGACAATGTAGCTGCAGATTACAAATATTACTGGCAATTTAGCTTTTTCATCACACTGCTATAAAAATATCTTAGATTCTCTTAAATTTGCAAATTGAGTAGGACTTGGTAGGAGACCCATGGGACACTTGTAGAATAAACTGTGATTGACAGTGCTGCTCTGACCATCTAAAGACAAATAGGCAATCTGAAAGCAGTGATGTCAGAACCCTGCTAACAGATGTAGGTATTATTTTAATACTGGCCTTCATGTAGCTGCATGGTATAAATTCTGCTCCTTTTTTTTCATGTGTATGGATCAGTCAAGCACTTATCAAGTTGAAGAAGCAAAATTAGGGTTCATACAGAAGACAGCTGCACTGATGAATATCATATTCACTTGCTCAGTAAAACCCAAAGAACAAACTAGGAGATCAGGAGGTAATCTGATGAGTCTACTCTCTGTAAGGAATACTCACTTCATGTTCTTCAGAATTTCAAATTCAAGACAGAGTCACTCTGGCAACAATGTGTAAGTGTCATTAGGAGGCTTCTCACCATCACATGATGATTTTGTGATACCTCCTCTAACCAGAAAAAGCTAAGAGGAATAATTGTGTTAAAAGTTTCTGAAGTGTACATTTGGGAGGTGTAGCTTGAAGTCAAGCAGGAGGTCCTTGTTCCCCTTTCACTCTGTTCTATGACTCTTATGAGAATATTACTGTTTCTGGTGAAGCTAAATCATTAGCTTGTATGTCCGAGGACTCCTTCTCAACTCTAAATTTGCAGGAACCAGGTGAAAAGGATAAATTAGGGCCAAAATGTTTTCTTGCCAACCTGTGATAAAGCATTCCAGCCATCTGCTCCAGTTTTCTTCTACTTTCACCTGTATTTCTCTTTTACTAGTCTCTTTCTTTCACTTGACGTTTCTACATTCTTCTCCACTCTCAGTTACTTTTTATTCTTCAGTCTCCATATGTCAGCTTTTCTCCTTGTACGTGGGTTATTTTTCCTCCATAGCTCTAGCTCTTAAAAATACAACTTTTAACTTCTCTCAGCTCTCATGGTCATGTTCTCTAAACCCCTGAGTCTCCAAAGATGATGCATGCAGTTCAGGCTTTCTAATGAGATTAAGTTAGTTGCTTTTATATTTTCATCATTAAGAATGTGTCTGCAAAATTACTCAGTGGTTATCCTGGACATACATAGCTCTTGGGTGGGTTTAAAGAGCTCATGTTGTCTCCATAAAGGTTAAGTATGTTAAAAGAAATTACTGATTTTATTGTAATGGTACTGATTTTGAAGGTAAGTCTGTGCTGGTGCAAGTACTCCAATATTTTTTTGATGCCATAAAAACTTTGATTATTATCCTCCAAGTCATTATAAATTCATTTTGGCACCTATGATGGTGGTCAACGACAAAATTATGACTCTAAAAGCCTCTTTGTGGCAGCAGAATCCCTAAGCTCTGTGAGCCCATTTGCTTTCCACATTTAACTTCTGAAAAATTAAAAGGTCCTATTTCCTGCTGCCTTTGTTTTTATCTCTCAGCATAGTCCATACAGTGCAGAGAGTGTTCCTCTTCACTGTGCTCTTTTGAGGATCAGATCATAAATAAACCAAGATGTACCTAACAGAACAAGCTATATACTGACCACAGATTCTACTTATTTATAATACTTTCAAAGATTCACTGTCAGAAATAGGGCAAACATGATCCTTTAGCCCCAAAGAGCAAGACTGAACATCCAGTTTACATACTCAAATCTTGGATCTGTTTTCCAAATTGGAAAGTAACTGGATAAAGTAGCTTCTGTGTCTGGAACTGAACCAAGATCTTCCTCCTAAGGAGACTTGCTGACTGTGCTAAAGAACCATGCTCCTTGTCCCTTGATCTTCTTTAACTAAACAACAGGTAGTCCAAAATTGAACAGTGATATGAGGAAAAACTGCGAACATTAATGACCTCTCATAATGTCTTTGAAACCTCTGAGTTCATAAAGGTGAATGTTATGGTGTCTTTATTCCTCAGCATGTATAGGCTTTAGCTACCATACTGTGCAGCTTTAAAAATAATTGTCTGGATTTTCAACCTGTGTTAATCATCACTATTGTGTTGAAAATGCTGTAGTTGTGATAATTATCTCCAGCTCATAATTTGCATGAACGGGTGAGTTGTATTAATTTTTTTAAAAACAATAATTAAGACATCTGTGTCAAAATAAAAAGTCATCATTCACTTTCAATGGAATGATGAGGCTGTCTTCTAAATATGCATCTTCAAATGCCAAACATTAAACTAGGATGTTAAAGGATTATCAAAGTCCCGGAAAATGAAGCTGGATAAGGATGGCTTATTTTGTTTGGAGCGTTTTGTTACCACAATTTTTTTTTTTTTTTCGTTTTTTTTTTTTTCGTGCACTGCAACAAGGCAAAGCATCTTAGTTCCCAGTAATGTATGGTGTATGTGTCCACAATGATCACGGAGTTCACAAACTCAGGCTTGGCACAGGTGTTTGGCTGAGTGGTGTGGGTCAGAAGCAGCTTCTGCAGCACAGGACAGTGCTGTCCCCAGAGTAGTTCTGCCACTAGCAGCAGGCCTAGCTGTGGGCAGCGGGTCAGCAGAAGAGCAGCACGGTTGGGATCTCAGTCACTTCTTGTCCTAGCCCATCACTAAGGCACTGCTGAGCATAATCAAGTTAATGCACGTTAATTTTTGGGCCATCATGTGGATCAGGTTGTTCTTCAAACAGTCGTCATTGAATTTATTGGAGACAGTAGAGCAAGTATTACTGAACATGAAGTTTATTTCATCTCCAAGTACCTTTTATTTCTGTCCCTCAGTTTGTTTCCTGTGTACAATTAAGATATTTCACTGAATTTTACAGGGATTTATTGTGATTTCTCCTAAAATATTAGGTAGCCAATTTAATAACTTATTCTTTTCTGTAAACTAAACTTGATCCTTCTGGCTGAATTCTGAGTAAATTCACTCAGTCTTTTTCAATTTGCTAATTGTAAGACAAAGATAGATGGTATCCAAAGATACATTGGTCATTTGAACTGTTTAGCTGACTTCAACACAGATAACTGAGGGTGGGGTATTTTTTTGTTTAAAATTCTGCTTCTGAAAGAAATAAGGCCTGGCTCCTAGCAATCGATTTGTAATCTTCTTCTTCTTCTTCTTGATGTTCCTCCATTTTTCTTTTAATACTCAGAGCAATGTCTGCATGCAGGAGTGAGCGATGCAGTATGGAATTCTGCTTGTGTATTCCTTACATTTTCTCTTCTTATCTCTGTCTCCAAACACTCTTCCTTCATTACCAAATTATTTCAGTGAGTCTCACTATTTCAGGTCCTTTCCCTTCAGCAGTCTTGTCTTTTCTGCTGTTATTTGGGTGTTCCCAGCTGTTTCTGACATTGTACTTTGTTGAGGTTTGAAATAAACTTGAACCCAAGCATTGTTTCTCTGCCAGTGATGTTTCTTTCTTGGGAAGCATTTACAGCATGTGCAGCACAGCCTGTGTTTAGACATCACTTCTCTGCTGTTACTTAAGTAATGTTTGAGTAAAAGTCTGCTTCCCATTGCTTAAGATTGTTGTTGAGATTATGCACAGCTGTGGTGACACTGAGGTAACATTGCAAACCTAGCTCTGTATTTTGTGTTGCCCCCATCCCTTCAGTTCAGCACTGCCAGTGCAAGCCTGTACCTGTTCTCTAACTTCCCTTTCCTCAATACACTTCACCTGCCATTTCAGGCAATAGGACTGTACTTAACCATGTAGTAATTACTTCGCTATGTAAACCTTTTACAGAATGTGTCCTGCGAGGCCTCTAGTCTGCTTCTTTTGATCTTTTTCTAGGTTAGCAACAGTTACCTCTGTTTCTTCTCTTATCCCAGATGTGCCTTTGTGATGGACCTATTGGAAACTGTATCCTAATGTCTCTCTCCAGCTATGATGATACATGGTCTAACAGATAACATCCTTTTCTGTGCGCTGGCAACATTTACTAAATAAATCACAAGAAATTTAATGAACTGCATACCCAGCTAGCTCTGCTCTTTGTTACTTTTTAAAAGAGATTCTGTAGTGTTGGTTTCCTTTTGGGGAAATACAGCTAAACAATCAAAACACAATCAGACACATAACATCTGTAGTCTGTATAAAATAGAGACTTTCTGACCAAAAGAGACGTATTAAATGTCCCAAATTCTGGTGTCACTACATGAAATAGTAACGTCATGACATCTCTAGTAGCCTGAAGTATTCGAATGATAAAATTTTCTGTTCAATACACTTTGTAAGAACCTCTGGTCTGGAAAATCCATTTTCTGTAGGGTTTTGTAATAATAGTGTTTTAATGCTTCTATTGCCTCTTTGCCCTCGCTTTTATTTCTAAACTTTCTGTTGGTGTTTTGTTTTAATGAATATTTTGCCACTTCTTAAGTTTGCTGCATTCACTTGTATGCCTGAACTGAACTTGGTAAGAAGGCTATCTTTGCTGCTAGTTCTCCACAAAGAAAAGTCCATTTCCCAAAACCTTTCAACGTACATCAGCTCCTGTGATATTTTTTGTGATGTGTTATTTAAGATAATATCATGGTCATTTTGCCAATTCCTGTCGTATGTTAGTGAGCGACCACTAACTGAGCTGTTCGTAACTGAGTTCAGCCGATAAAATCTGAGCCTTTTCCTGTGTTCTTGCTCATATATATATTTGAATTACCAGCTCTTCTCCAAATTTTCTCATGTAACTGGAAGTATTGGGCAGTATGTTCAGAAGATACACAGGATTCACCTATCTAATGTTCTTTACCCTGCTACATTTCAGCCTTATTCCTTTGTAAAGTAGGAGTAACAATTTCTGTACTCCTGGGATGTTTGGTTGTTAACTTGCTGGGATCTGCACATTGTTAGGTCAATGTCAGTGTATTTTTTAAGTGTCTTTTACTAGATAGGAGATTTTCCTTGGGGCATTCTAACATCAATGGCTGAAATTGAATGCAGTCACCACTTTTTCCCCACACCATATTACCCACTGATACAAATGAAGAGTGATTACAAAAAGAAGAGGAAAGTGATTACAAAAAGAAGAGGAAAAGTTGTGGGAAGGAGAAAAGGTTCCTACTTAAATAGGCAGGGTGGCAATAAGAATTTGCCAAATTGAAGAGTTGTCGTAATGCTTCTGAAACAAACCACAAAAAGAAGTCATCTGATACCTGATTGCCTTTATTTGATGTTAGTGTACTGCCCTAAATAAACTGTTGGGACTTTTCCCAGAATCATGTCTCAAACATTTGGCTCATTAGACATAAAAAGGCTCTGGAGTCTTTCCTGCATTTTTGGCTCATTTACTCTTTTTGCCTTCAGTGCAGCACAGAGTAAGACCTTTTTGCAGGCCATTAATATTTTGAAAGAGAACCATAGAAAAGTTATCAAAATGTTTGCATTTTCACCACATTGCATTGGTGGAGTTTCTTTAATGTTATTTTTATTTTAACCAAAATTGTGTATAATTGAAATTATTAGAGTTTTAATACTAAAAACTTTGAAGTTCAATTGCACAGACATTCAGTTCCTCATTGCTTTCCTTAATTGGTCACAAGGTCTCTGGGAATTCTTAGAATTTTCATTAAAATCTGTGAGGTTTGGCTAATAGCTTTGGAGTATTTACTCTGGCACAGGAAGATCTGCATTGTGATAATTGTTACCATCATCAAGACAGCTACGCAGATACCCTTTATGTTTCTTACATGTCTCATTTGACTTCAGAAGCTATTTTATGGAGGATAGTTTCAGACTGGCAATTCATATATGTATCTGTATTTTCTACTATTTTATCCTCTCCTTGTACATAAAGAGTTCCAATTGCAGTGATTTTGTTGTGCCAAAATAAAGCTTTAGTGGTGTGGTAAAGTGATCAAGTTGTTCAGTTCAGGGTGTGGGAATATGGAAAGATTATGCTCTTAGTTGCCTCTCATTCAGACCTAATACTGTTTTTCTTTAAGTCAAATTATTTACATTAGCTTTTCAGCAGATACACTATTTTTCGTACCATGAGGAAGCTGGAATTTTCTCTTTTCCATTTCAACTGCAATACTAGAAATAACCCATAAATTTACTTGTCTTAGGTTAGAAATTTGATTGAAATTTGAAAAAATAGGTTTTCAAGTTCCATGAGTGCACGTGGTATGTAACACAGTTAAAATGGGAGTTTAATCTGTCAAGGCTTACTTAATGTTCTCTTAAATTAGAGACAATGTAAGTGAGCCTTGACAGACTCTAAACTAGATGGATTCTAAAGCTAAGGCAGGCAATGCAGTTTTTAATAACCAGTAACTAAGAATGTTAAACAAGTAATGGATTTCTATTTTGTAGTTTAAAAAAAATGTCTTACTTAAATCACAGTGATCAGTATTTTATAATTACAGAAAAAAGCATGTAGTTCACATCGTTGGAAAAAATAATGAGAAAAAAAATCAACTAAATGTCTGCATTGAACAAAATGGGACTGCAGTTTCCTTCAATTATGCATGTTTAGTTGCTTAATTCCCCCCCATAAATAATCTAAAGTCTCTAGAGCGTGCATTAGGTGTTTTTGTCCAATATTTGATATTAAAAATGTCAAGTGGGCTTATTTTCTTTCAAAAATCTGACACATTTTTAATTATTTAAGGTTATTCTAAGTGACTTCCTAGTGTAAGTATTCATAAATTCAAAATTCTGTAACATCCTTTCATATTTCTTTAAAATCAACTTTTAATGGAAGTTAGTTACGGCTTTTTCCTAAAATATTTTTGGAAAGTAAGTGTGAAAGGTACACAAAAGAACTTAAACTTTTTCCACCCCCCCCCGAAATAATTTCTGAAAACAGTTCTAGGTATTTCTCAATATTTTCTGTGTAAAACTCTCTCACAAGGCTGCACACAGGTAGATAATACACAGAAAAAAGAAAAAAAATTAATTCAAGTAATAACGACAATGTGCCAATATTGTACTATAGTGGTACATAATGGTCATGAGGAGTTGTTTTGTGACCTGCTACTGTGGTACAGGATTGTTCAGTGCCTCTAAGGAGATTGATCAGCACCTTTCAGTATTAGACCCCCTAAATTTAATTCTGGACTAGTAACCTCATTCTAAGTTGAACAGTTGTTTACTTAATTTTTCAGTTATGACCAAAGGGGCTGTATCAGACTATTTCTGGCACCAGCAGTGGTTGCTGGGTTGCTGGTCTTATAACAGAAAAAAAAAAATTCATAAACAAGCAAACAAAATAAAACTGTTCTTTTCTTATCTTGATGCACAGACTTCATGCCGTGCTCATTGTAAGCACATAAAAAATTGCTGTTCTGGAGAACTTGGGGGCAGTAGTATGAAAGGAAGCTGCTTCAAATCTTGTTTGTTTCGCAGGCAGAGATTACTTAGTGCCCAAATACTTATTCCAGTCATTTGTAATTTAGTGTGAATTTTGCAGAACCATCTGTGTTGCTGTATAGTCTTACTCTAAGTGACTGAAGTGTGGGCTTCTAATTTCTATGGAGGTGTAGCCACAGAATTCTCAGAGGACATAAACACCCACTGTGCTGCTTTATTTATGTTTGTGTTTAGAAAATTTCCTGGTCTATCCATTAGATGCCTAAATTTTTAGAAAAAATATGACTGTTGCCAAGCTTCTATGGGAATTTCCATTAATTTAGCTATGCAGCTTTCAGCCTCACAGGTTAAAAGCCACTGCTGTGGATGGTAGTCAAACCTCGTGAAACATAATTTGCAAATACATCTTGTACATCATAGGGTTCTGATTGCCAGTGCTCTGTTTTCAGAACACTGTGACTCCGTTGTTTCTGCCAGTTTGTAAGTAATTTCTGACACTTGCATATTCCCAAAAGCATTTTTTCTGGTAGCTTTATTATCTAAATGAGATTATTATTAAAAATTGAACAAACATTGTTTGCCTTCCCTTTGAATAAAAGAAGAGCTCTCTTGAGACAGTTATTAAACTTTACTCGAGGCACTGTACTTCAAATAACAGGAAATCTGTCAGTTATGAAAAGCAAACAAACAAATAAAACAGCAACAAAAATCCAAATGAAAGCCCACAAATACTTTTGATTGATTTAGAGTGTGCAGGGGCAATGAAGACATAAAAAAAGCTTTCTGTCAGTAGGTTAGATGCAGACTGCCCGGATGTCCAGACTTCCCACCTAGAACAAGGCTGGACACATCCATTCTTGAACTTACTGTCCCAGATCCTCAACTTCTTTATCATGAGAGACAGGCATTAAATTTTACACAGAATGGTTTTCCTTGTGTAACTTATTTATGTACAAAAGACTTTTAACCTACATGACCAGTTCTTCCAACTGTGTGCCTGAAACCATATGGGGCGTGGTGTGTCATGTAGCACCTCTGGTGCTGGTCCTCTTGAGTGAGATCACTTGCCTGATTTTCTCTTCTTTGAGTCCAAGCCCTTGGCATGAGAGAAATTAGGTGTCAGTCAGGTAGCCATGTGTCTTTTTCTCCCGCATCTGAAGACCACTCTTGAGTTGTGTTGAGCCGCTGAGGCATTGACTGTCAGGTGAATTTTGCTGAGAAGATAAAAGGAGGAAAAAAAATTGAAACCAAACTCCTAGATTCAAGTGACCTTGCTGATATCTACATGTTTTTAGAAAGGTTTTCCATTTAGACGCTCTAAATTTTGATTCTGACCTTTCATAAGGGAGATATTACACTGGGAGTATTCTGGAATTTTATACTGGGAGTATTTCTCAACCATTCCTCTTTCCAGACAATACTGTTCTTCAGGTTACTGAGGTTCATTTTATACTGTAGAATCTAATTCTGTTACTGTGTAACTGAATTTGTGTTGGTCAATACTAAAGGAAAGTTTGGTTTTCTCTATTCCCGTTAAGCATTGTGTTTTATGCTTCAAAAGTATTGTCAGTGACCTGAAAAACGTAGTGTAGAATACAATCTCTATCATATGTAAAGACCATGTGCAATGAATATTAAAGGAATCACAATAAAGATTATATTCTGCCATGAATCTGTGGAGCCTACATATGTACTGCTAGGAAAAAAAGTTATTATATCCACGTTAAAAACTTAATTTAAAATGCAGAACATGGCCATTTTACAGAGTATTGCAATATTAAATATTTGTAATACTGAAATATTAGTAATACCGAATGCACTATCTAATGCTATAATGTGTAACAATATTTTAATGCTGGCCATACCCAAAGACCTGCCAGTCTGCAATTAGGTAACTTCTCTGAATTGTTTCAATATTAAAATTGCTTTCCTACTCTTGTTATGGGGAAAATATGGACTAATTAAAATAATGCTGTATAATTACCTCTGACATTATTATTCAGTAGGACTGTACTGGTTTTGTTATTATAATACACATTTTGTGACTAAATAACTGTTGAATAATGTTGCTCTTAGTGCTTAATTCTGTCGTCCAGATTCACATAGTTTGATGTTTGTATACAAGTAGACCTTGAGTGCAAAGGATCCAGGATGATGCTGCAAGTAGGGAGGGGACACAACTGAAAGGAGTATTTTGACAGCAAGACGACTTCAGGCAATATAGAACTCAAAATAGTGGGAGGAGATGGAAGCTGCTTAAAGGAGGAGAAAAAAAACCCAGAATAACAAAATACGTGCTAGAGGGAGAGGAGAAAGATTAAGAAATCTGAAATCTTGCTTCTGAAAAGTACTAATGATAGTAATATATACGTGAGTAATATATGAGAGGCTTAAATAAGGCCTGTAATCATCTCTTGAATAAAAACAAAATTCCTGCCTTTTAGAAACTGATAGTATTTCATTGATACAAGAACATATTTTTGTAAGGAATAAAGAATCATTGATTCATGGAGATAAAGGAAACTGAGAAGATCTAGGTAGAACAGGTCTATTTTGACATGGTATCTTAAGAGTTGTCTGTGAGGTCTCTGCTTGCATTTACAGACATGTACCCAAAGTTCCTGCAACTTTTCAGGCTACATTTAAAGTGAATTCTTTACACAATGTCTGCACAGTGCTTTTGTGTCATGACAATGCTTCTAGCACTAGCAAAGAGCCTGGCTACAGAGGAGCCCTGAATACCTTGGTAAAAAAAGCAAGATGGCTGATTCACCCCAATGATCATCAATAGGACCTACATAAGGTGGCCCTGAGAAGCAAGAAAGGGAAGGAAAGAGATTTGCGTATATGCAAAGATGGGGGAAGTTTTTACCATACTAAACGGATAACCATAAACTTCCTTACTGATTTTGTTGAAGGTAAACCAAACATTGGCTGTTCCTCATTTAACGGCCAATTAATTATTGGCCATTAATATTATCATTAACGTTCCTCATTTAAGATTGTGTTGACACTCATTCCTAAATATGAGTTTCCAGACTGCTAATGGTGAAATATTTCCCAGCTGTTGCGTGGACGCTAGGTTTCGAATGCATGTGTCACTTTTATGTGGAGGAGGATGAGCCATTGAATTTCAGTGTCTGCGTGTGTCAATCCAGATCCTAGCTCTCCATCTTGTTCATGTACAAACACAGATGCATGGTGTGTATCATGAAGGCTGAACTACAGAAACCAATGTTTGCTTCTAAATTAGAATTCACATGGCAGAACAGTATCACAGAAATACCACAGAAGCTTATAGTAGTAATTATTTTCCACCCTGTTTTATAACAAGTGTGGTGTTGCATTCTTTTTCTTCTGCTAGGATTGAGGCAGTGCACTAGCCAGAGGCTGAAACACTGCTTGGGAAAAATCTGTGAGAAAGGGTTTGGGTACATTTCTTCTTCATATTTCTTACAGTCTTATATAAAGTAGGGGGATTTTCCAGTTCTTAATTGATATGGGGATATGTTAGAAAAGAAGTTTTAGCTGATACATGACACATTATTGTCGTAAATAAATTGGATTGTTTCAAGCAGCACATCAGCTTTGGTGAATGTGATATGGCTGTTACTAGCTAACACTGAAACACGTGTTATTTTGTGAGGTTGGTTTGTTTGATTGGCCAATGGGGATGGCATGGAATAAGTAAAAAACCAAATTTTTCTATTTGGGTCCTTTGCCATCATTATTTCATTTTTCACACTTTTAGAGAGTTTTTAACCTTTTCAGAAAATGAGATGGAAACAATTGCAGGAATATATTGTGACTCTCGTTTTATAGGAAGCTTTGTAGCAAACAAGACTTAGATATTAGATATCAAGTAATATGGGGGTTTTTTTAAAGGAACACAAAATTTTCTATTGGCAAACACATCCATATTAAAAAGAGGTTACAGTGTTGCAGAAAATCATTTCTTTTGCATGACATTAGGCACTTTGTGGTGATGAATTGAGTAATCTCAATCCCTCTCATAATAGTCTATAGAATCTCTAAGATCCTACTGTTTAAATAGATAAACCTCACATGAAATAGCTCGGACATGAAGCTGAGCCCTCTGCAGGTTCCTGATACACAGCGGCTGTATTGGTGAAAAGTCTGACTCATAAAGGGTGTCTTACATAAAGCATACTATATAAAGTAGCACCTCACCCCACAGCATACATTCAGGTCTTCATAAGGTTCTGGAAATCTCCCGAAATTTGGATGTGTCACCATGTTTGAGTCTGCCTGTGCATGTAAACATGAGATTTTATAAGTGTACAGGCACTGATCAAACCTAGTACAGTTGAAGAAGCAGTCGGTAAGGAAAGAGGAGCCTGTCTTGGAAAATTTGGCAAAAACTGGCTTTTGCCAAAAATACCAGTGCAGCTTTAGTATCTGCACAGAGCAAGTAAGAATTTAGCCTGTGCATGAAAGTTTTTTTGTAGTGAACTGACTGAAATGGAAGAGGAGTCTTCCTCCGTATGCTAGCACAAAACAGTTAATCATTCTGTATATGATGATTAATAGTTTTTGGTTTTTTTAATTGCCAATGTGCTAAAATGTGCAATAGGAATTATATTTCTGCCTGCAAGCACATCTTGTTCAGCTCAGCTTTGCTTTACAGCTCACAGGCTCTCAGCCCATTAATCACAAGGTGACACTCCTAAGTGGTAAACCTGATGATACATATTAATATTTATGGCTTTGCTATAGTGTACTTTTGCATTTGCCGTACTGGGAAAGAGCAGTTCTGTCTATCAGTATGAGCTAACACCTCTTTATAGCTGTAAACTGACAAGCAGCACACTGGCATTTTTTCTAATTATTTTACCAAGCTTATGACAACTAATCAAACTGAACTGCCTAGTGGTTGCACTAGTTGCTTTCAGTACCTGCTTTGGGGTTTTGGGAGTTTCCTTTCTCCCCATATAGAGCATATAGAATATAAAATATAGGTGGGATTATGGCATACTTCTTGAATGCAGATTGGTTTACTAATCTTCAGAGAATGACTACTGTAAGTCAGCCCCAAATGTTCCTGGTTTCAGATACTCTTTTATTTAATGTAAACAAACATTTTCAGTGGAAGGTACAGAATAATTTGGAAATTAGACCAAGCACCCAGGTATATGAATAAATACATATATAGTGAGAGAGTGTGTATTTGTATATATAATACTTCCAGTGTACTAGTACTTTTCAGTATAATACTTCAGTATAGTAGTACCTTGCTTATAGTTAGGTGTCTATACTGCAAGGATTTTGAAGAAAAATCTCTCCAAGTATTCATTACGTGAATTATTTTGAAATACAGAGGGTTTTTCTGTGTTTAGTTTGGGTATTTTTTTAAAGACATTTTGCATTTTAAAGAATGGCTGGGTCATCTGTGGCTTTCTGCTACTTCTGTGGAAAAATGAATTGTTAGAAATTACAAACTTTTCACATCAAAAGTTACTGCACTATTTGACCTTGAAAAGCAGCAGTTTTTTTCAGAGGTCTGAGGATTTCCCACTCCCCCCATACACACAGTCCTTGAGAGTCAGTCAGTCTGTAAGTCACATGCATAGAGGAAGCCACTTGTATGTTGAGAGTCTAGCTTGAGAATACTGGCTCAGCTCATGTTGGAGTGCATGGGTTTAGAGATTTTTGGTAACTCTTAAACTTTTCTAAAGCTAGGACTACATAAAGAAATCCCTGTGACCTTTCTTAGCCAAGCTGACATGTTGTTTCTCTAACTGAAAATAAACTGTTGTGGTGTGGTGAAACCAGATTCCTGGCTGTGCATTCTGTCAAGGTTACTTTTCTTTAGCAGCTCTCCCAATCCTTTGTCAAGTCTTAAAAAAACCCCTTACAGTATCTATAATAATGCATCTACTGATATTGCACAAAATGAAGTGGGAATATTCTCTATTGCTAACATCTAATCACTGGTAAATTCTAGGTTCAGAGAAAATCTGCTGCCATACTAGAAAGGCGTACTTGAAATGATCTGTGTGGGTATTTATATATATGTATACAGTTATAAATAAGATATATAATGCATATTCAAATATGTGTGTATACACAGAGACGTACACGTGTTTATCTAGACACATCTCAGGGCATGTTTTGGCCACGTTTCATCACCATTTTCTCTCTTTGAACCACTAATTAGAAATTCATTCTGTTATATCAAAACCAAAATAATGAAAGTTTTTCATTAATCACAAATACCATAGATTTGACAACTGTGTTCTTTTTTAAGTTGTGTCATCATACATGTGCAGCATTTGTGGAAAACTGCATCATGTTCCCTTAGGGTGCATACATATATTTATACACAAATCCTTTTGCTGAACCTATTCTTGTGTGTTGACTCAATAAGCTCTGGGTAAATGTGGCACTGCATGTCAGTTGTAATATTCAGGAAGAATAGGTTTCTGTATTTGACAGCTATTATATGTGTCAAGCACAGTGTTCAGTTCTATATGAAAGAAAAATAAGAAGGTACTGCAACAAAACCAACAGGGTAACTCAGTCTCCTTGATGGACTCCCTGCCACCTTGGTTTTATCAAACTGCAGTACACAGAAAGATTAGGCCTGCACTGTGTATGGAGTTTGCCCTTGATGAATCCAATCATTTGAGCTTTCACAAAGAACAAGCCTCTCTAAAACCAGAGTGGATTTGTAAAGTATTTACTAAGCTTTAAAGCCCAGCATAACAGGCATGATTAAATAGACACTGGTGACAAACAAACATTTCTGTAAGGAACAGAACAACACGTAACAATACCCTTTCACAAGTTTACTGTTTGTTGGTGCTGCTGCTGCTTTTAGGAGAACTGAAAATGTGCAATATTTTATTCATTCAGGATTTGTTGGAGGACTAGAAGAGCCCTGTTTATGGTGTGTTTCGTTGCTTGTGCTAATTTTATTACAAACCTATATTCTCTTTACTTCCAGTGGAACCCCAAACAAAACCTCCTGTGAGCAATACAATGTTTGTAACACTATTGTGCTTCAGGTGTGAAGGCAGTGGTTATTTCACTCTGTGGCAACAGAGAGTTATGTTGCTTTTCAGCTATACCATAGTGGTGAGTGGCTGGCCCATTTCATGGTCTCCCAGTAATGTACAAACCATCTAGCAAACCGATGACCAAGTTTGTGCACTACGTTTGCAGCAAGGTCTCTCCTTTGAAGACTAGCAGGGACATTCAGGCAGTGGGAAGCATCCCAGCTGTGCTGAATTTGCTCCTGGAGCCCTAGCACAGTTCTCCCTGTGGATAATATGGTAAATGCTTTGCCCCAAATGAAGCCACAAGTCAGAGTCAAGTCTGGAAAAATCATTGAGGAGCAGTGGCTCTTTGTTCCATCCTTACAAACTGCTACATATGAGTTACTTTAATCCATAGAGATGAAAATTAATACAGCTACTATTACATAGTGGGGAAAAAAGGTAAAATACAGTCTACTGCTATTCTTTTGATGAGTGGTAAGGAACATGATGTTCTGAATGGAGTGTTCTCTCCATCAGCAAAAAAACAGCCTTTAAGCAGTGTGATTAAATGCACTTGATAGAGTGGGTACTATCTTTCTAAAGATATTCCTTTATTCTTAGCTTAAAAACAATAATTGAGACTATAAAGCACCACCACAAATAGGAGACCAGCAGCCAAATTGCACAGAAAGGCATAGATAATGTTGTTTAAAAGCCCTGAAGAGGGTCTCCTACATTACGCTCAGGTGCGTCTTCTGGAAGAAGCACAGAGAAGGATTGGAAAAGACTTCTGTAAATCTCATGTGCCTTTCACCTCACTTTATCAAATTTATTGCCACAACATTCTATTGAAATTTACCTCTAGCTGCAAAATAATTGTGATTTTGATGTGCTTTTTTTGCTAAAGTATTTAAGTTTACTTTTCAACTTTTAGGTCTAATTGGCCTATGGTCAAGAGTTCTGACAAAGCACATGTTGGAATGATTGCAGTGGAGAGAATTACAAGTTGCAAAAGAGAGAACAAATAGGAGGATACAGGTCAGGAATAGAGCATTACATATGCCAGCACACAGCATATCCCTATTCATACTGTTATCCCTTCTTCCACTCCTGTGTGTTTTTATTTTTGGCTTTAGTGGATGCTGCATGTGGTTTTCTGTAAGCTGTAACCCGCATCCTTAATAGACATCACAGCATTTCTTAAGGGTGGGGTAGATTTGGAGACACAGGAAGGGCTCTTCTTCTTGCAGGTTACATGAGCTCCTGCTTGGGGGGTCAGATTTGAGCAGAGACTGTGATTTCCTTTCATTCTTACTGCTACCTGAACTCTCTACTGGGGAGGCATAAACTGTATCTCAGTTCACTGAGTTATGTTGGTACGAGGCAATGCTTGCACTTAAAAAGTCAGTGTTACCCAAATGTAATTGCAGGTTGAATGCCCCAGTAGCAGTGCTTCTAGATGCAGTGGTTTTGTCTGAGTAGCCTGCTCAGGGCTTGCTTTTTTCAGCAATGGCTCTGCAGTTTTAAGGCAAGCCTTAAAAAGTCAAGTAGACCATTGTTCACTACTTCAAACACAGCATGAAGGCTCTCCATCTCCAGGTTCTCCTTTACAGTTTTATGCTGCTGTTTTTGTTTTGGGAGTGACACATTTAGCTGTACAAAATATCTTCACTACTGACAGCCCCAGGAGAGGTAGATACCTGCTTCCACATTGTGCTGTGCTGGATTGTGTAGTGAGTGAACTGCAGGGGCAGGAGGAGATTATGAAATAATTCCAGAATCACTGTGGCTGCCCTAGAGATTAGAGCACAGCACTGCAGAGGTTCTGAGAGGTTTTTTTCTGCAGAAAGTGTTTGTGTCAGGACATCCCTGTCTGTTTTTCTTCATTTTTCAACCACAAAACTAGGCTCAGAATTTGATTTGGCAGCCACTGAGCCATCATAATATAGCAGCACACGAACCTAGGCAAAGAACAGATCTATCACTATATCTGACTTATCTCTCTGCTTATGCACAGTGACAAAATCTCACCTCTCCCGATAGATCAGCAAGCTCTGTAACCAGTCAGTCACACATAAGTTGTGACAGCACATCACAAGCTTGGCAATTTGGAAGCCCAGAGTACAAGGTAAAACATTCCATTTTTTTACGTGAAAACATCATCCTTTTCCATTCCAATACTTTATACCTAATCCACTTAATTCTCCCAAAACATTCTTTCTCAAGAAAATGTCATACTCTTCTATATCTCCCAGCAGATAGAAGGCAAACAAGGAAGGAGTGAAAACAAACCTTTTAATATAAATTTTCTGTGATGTTTATTTATTTTTCTGTAACATATTTTTGTTCTCTCAGCTGAGGACTGTTTAAAAAGAAATTATTTCTTAGTATATTAACTTTAATATACCAATCTGAAAACTACAGTCTTGAGATAAAGATTTTGGTATGTGAATTCATAGATAGTCATGAGAAGAATAGTATAGATATGATAAGTACCAAGTCTTTGACATGGAAATACAGTTTAGTTCGAAGCTAGTGACATGGATAAGAGGTATTTTTAAAGTAGCTTTAGAGGTGGCATTGGTGGTCTGTAGAATTTGAATTATTAAAATGTTTGGACATGTCAGAAAACCCATCCCAGTTAAAGGCAGTGGCTCTCATTTAGAGGCATTGAACAGATGCTCTAGAAACAAGATATTTCAAAGAGCTGTTGAAGAAAATATGAATTTTATATGTTTTGATGTTGAATGAGGCCATTAGTAACCATAGAAATAGGGATATGGGGTTGAAATGTATAAAATTTGAGTTAAAATAAATAAGAATTAAGTGGATTTTCAAGCATTTTTATTGTTGACAAAAGCTATGGGGCACAAACGAAATGTGCTTATTCTCTCCAATATGAGACTATTGAAAATACTGAAAATTGTTGTGTCAGTCTTACAGTGTCTTTTGAGAATGTTAGTTAAAATAAATCAGTTGTCAGTTCAGAAATCTGAGAGGAGATATATAGAAAGACAAATTAATAAATAAGGTTATAGAACTTAAAAGTTTAACTTCTATGTTAAACTTGTTCTGTTTTCTGTCATGTGATATGAATCTAATGGAGATCTGCCCATGGCATTGCAGCATGGGACTAATCAAGTAAACAGTGTTAATGACATTGCATTTCATATGATACTTCTCAGGCTTTCTCTGATCCCTGTACCTAAATGATATTCAGATTTTTTATGGATCTCTATTCAGCCCTAGCCTTAAACTTGTAATTTAAAACTGTATTTAAATAAAAATAAAGTAGTAGCATCTTTGGAGCAGCTGAAGGTTCTAGAGCATGAACTAACAGACCATGCACTAATCTGGAATCGTGAGTCTTGAAACTGCACTTGATGGGCTTATCTGAAGCTGTTTTTTTTAAATTTTTACAGTTTGTATGTAAGTATCTGGGCTTAGCTAGTTTCCTGCAGTGTCATCCACTGTCTGAAAATGCTGTTTCATTGTTGATGGAGATCACAGACTCTAAGCTGGACGTGAAATAACTCTATCAGCTCAAGAGGCAATTCTACTTTCTGAAGTGCCAGCATGCAGGATTTCGGAAAATGGCACTGTGCTGTAGCATCCTGTGCACCGAGT
Organism: Luscinia megarhynchos; assembly: GCA_034336665.1. NCBI lineage: Eukaryota > Metazoa > Chordata > Aves > Passeriformes > Muscicapidae > Luscinia > Luscinia megarhynchos. Next base: position 58,445,765 of record CM067592.1, read on the forward strand.
GACTCATAAAAGGACACACCACAGTCTTGGTCATTGAGACTGGCACAGAAGCCAGACAGACCTTTGGTATTAGAAAAATTCAGGTTCACATAGCAACTTTGAGACCATCCAATGCTGTAATTATGCAGGGTGTATTGTTCTGGATCCCTGGTTTGCCAGGCCTGAAATGGAATTGGTTGTAATGATGGTCTGAGCTATCAGTCTAGCAAGGAGAACATACACTTGCAATGGCTTACTTTCTTCAAGAGAGGGTAAAGTCTCAAAGATTTTGTATTTTTAGTGAACGTAACAGATGGAAATGCCTAGTTCATCAACATGCTTTGGTATACCTAATTTGGAATCTTGATAAAAATGAAATAATATTTTAAATTTATATGAAATAGGACATAATCTCAGGAATTATTGCTGATCTTTCTGTTGTGAGAAAAAAATATGCTTTTGCAGCACTGTAAATTCTGAAGTGATATTGCCATGTTCTAAATATGCACATGCCAGGGGTTCCAAGAGGCAGATCATAAGAGATAACTCTGAAGGCAGTCAAATTTAAATCACAGAGTTTGTGGAATGCAAGCTGTCTACGATTTATCTTCCTCCCATAACAGTTTTAATATTCTCAAAATTAGATTTTTTTTTAATTTTAATGGCAAGGCATTGGTCCATTATGTTTTATAGGACTTGAAGAAGCCCAGGGACATGTAATTCAGCCACTAGGGAGGATAGAAGTTAAAAGTAAATAAGTAAGTTCCAGCCTCCAGAAGTGTTACAGGGTATGTGAATATTTATAGAATTATCCATCCTGCTTTGAGCAGTGAAGAAGTGAAAGAAAAAAGTGAAGGAAAAGGTACAGGACTTTTATTTTCTTCATACAGCAAAGAAACCATCTCCCTAGGAGAGACCTAGGGATGGAGGTTTGTTGCTTGCCTGTGCTTTCAGAAAACGGGGCAGTATGTTAGAGAATGGCGGGACTCCTAATGACCACAGTTTCTTCCTTTCAAAGGTACCATGATATTTCTGGCGTAGTTCACAGTGAAGCCACTTTTTATAAATACTTATATTCTTATTTAATTAAATAAGAATAATCTCTTGAGAACGTGCATAGCAGGTTCTCAGGAACTCCGTCTAATCTTAACTACCTGTTGCTCAGCAAGCTTCCCTGTTCAAGGTGAGTTTTACTTGCCCTTCCTACAGGCATGCTATAATGAAAGAATTGTAAAAGCAGTTTTGTATTAATACTGTGTAGCTTTGGTTGGTAGATACTCACATGCTCTGCTCTTTTCACATTTTGTGGGGCAAAATAGACACAATTCAGCAAAAGCAACATTCAGAATCATACAGCTGAGTCAAAAGTACATCTTGTTCTTTCATATTACATAAGGTAAACAAAATTGTATTTTCTTAATCTGCGAGTGTTTCCTTCCAAAGATGGAGGTAATCCATGAGATCATTTTCCTTCAAGTTACTCCTTAGTTTCCAAAGGCAAGCATGCATTCCAAGTGTTCTTATCTTCAGGTGTTCAGGTTCTTTAACTGGTGTTCAGGTGTTCCCCTTCTTTAACTGCTTCACCTTTAACTGCTAAAGGATATTCTAAGGTATTTTAAGTTCCTACATTCTTACACAAGTTCCTCATAATGTGCTATGAGCTTTTTGATTCACTGGGATTTTTGCAACTTCCACATCTATTCTTTACTTTAGAGAGATGGAAAATGCTGTCACAATCTGTTGCACTGAAGGCAGTACAAAGATGAGAAACAGAGCTGCTTCAGCACATCCAAGATCTCTGTGGCTGATGGATCATTTACCGTGTGCTATGTTTGTGACTCACAGCCACCCAACCCGTGTTTAGGGAAGAAGAGCACCAGTTCTGCCTGGCATCCAGGGTCAGCTGTGCCAGAGAAGGCAAGGTATGATAACAAATGCTAGAGCCCACAGTTGGGTTCTGGTCAACTTGAGTAGTTACTCCAGAACTGTTCAAAAAAACAACGTTCTCAGGCAGACGTCTGGGCAAGATCTGAGTCTGGAAGAGCGTGAAATTTGGGGGAAAGAGGCAGTGTTCCTTTTGCCAGTGATTTTCTAAGTCATTGTGCAAATCTGTGAGAACATTCTACAAAGATTTAGTGAAAACTAATGACTACCCTCTGTAACTGAAGGTACACAATCAAACAGTCACTGGATATGTGCTAGGCAGAACATAAACTGTTTATAAAAGATTTCTTTTCCCATTCAACGTGAAACACCTCTTGTCCTTGATCCCTTGCTAAAGTATCCATTTCTTGTTAAGCTTTTTCAGGGAACAGAAAGCTTTACTTAGGAGAATATCTTCAGTTCCCTTTCATTTGAATAAGTCAATGAATAGTTGGTAATTTAAATCCCTAAGTAGAAAAAAAAGAAATCACGTTACTAGTGTGCTTAGAAATGCTTTATGGTTTGTATTAGAGAAGGGGAGGGGAAGTCAAGGTGCTACATTCTTCTTTTTAATTTCATACTAATTCCACTGAAACCGCAGATGGAAGTGGATTTGTCAATGGATGCAACTGCAAGTCTGATTTATATATGTGCTCCTAACAACATGAACTAGGAAATTGTTCCAAATTTCATTTTCTGCATTAAGGAAATTAGTTTATACTGGTGTAAGGTACAAGGGAATTGAGGTCTTCTGTCTTTATTCTTCTGTAGTCATGCACTTGTTAAATTAAGTTTTTATGACCTTTAATGAGATAGGACCTCTCTTTAGCTCCTTTCTGTCTTGCAGATAAGAAACAATAATTTTGGGGAAAAGTAACAGGACCACAACTTAGGGAATCATGTAGAGCTGAAATGCTTTCCAAGATGAAATAATAAAATTCATACAGTCATACCCAACCAATGAACTGATTTGTAGAAGCCTGTAAGTACATTATATTCTGCCAGGAGCTGGGGTATGCTGATGGAGATAAACTGTCCATCCTTCATAGATAAAAGGAAAGGTCAGCCTAAACCTGTATTAAGATAGTACTGCCTGATAGTGGCCATTTGATGTCCAGAAATATTGATAGCTCATATGCATGCATGCAGAAGGCCATTAGAAGAGTTCCATGTTCTTTTATCAACTCAGTGATGCTGTGAGTCAGGAAGGCATTGTTCAATTTGCTGTTAAAGCAGACAAGATGACTCCAGAACTCTCTTTCACCTTGAGTGATTCTGTGGTTCTGCCAGCTCTGCAACTAAGGCTGAGATTTGTGAAATTCTGGATGCTTTTACATTGCCCTAAAGAAGTAGAACTGTACTCTGTGGAAGGAGGATATCAAGCATGTTGGACTGTCTTCTGTGATCCTGTATGACATATCCTACTTTCTTAAGTGTAATGCAGTTTAGTTGCTGCCTACATAACTTATTTTTAAACAATTTGCAGTAATTCAGCCAATGAGATGTGGCTTCAAAAGATGAAGTCCTTTTTATTGTCATATGTAAAGCAGGCACAGGGAAGGAGGCTTGAATGTGATCAGAAGAAATTATGTACCATGAAAAGATGTGAGTACAGTGTCATTTGCAGGTGTATGGCTGTCTCTTTAAAAAATTTTCCTTCTGCACTCATAAATACCTGTAATGAAGAAGTCCATCCATCCAGATGTGCATCAAAAGGTCATGTCATTGTTCTAGCAAGGTAAGAGAATAAGGATTTTGCATAATGTTTTCATCAGAATCTGCATTCAGCTTCCCAAAACTTTTGCTGAAGTCTAGGCATTTTTAAAACTGGGATTTAAGTGTGGTTCAACTTCAGTATAAATACATTTAAACAAATACTGTCATTTTATTTGGGGGCTGGAAATAAACGACTTCTGTTAAAAAAACCTAAGCTAATTTTTATGCTAGATATGTAAAATGTGGTTGTGCCAAACTACTAAAAAGTTGCCATTAACTTTTTAAATGTCACCATTTTAGGAGGTAAATTAAGACCTTCAAATGCCATTTTGCCCATGTAGTACTTTGACAGCACAGGGATGTATCAGTTGCCAGCTTCAATCTAGAAGTCATTCATATGAGAGAAATTAATGCAAAATTGTAAAATTTAGCAACATTTCTTTTGAAACTGTATATATTCTTAAGAATAGTCCATACATTCTCTCTATCAAGCTCACTGATTATTCTTGTTGCATAAAAGACACTCTGGGTCAGACTTTATTCTGTATGATTTTGTTTTGTTTTGTTTTGTTTTGTCCTGTATGTATCTAAACATTTTAATTTTTTTCTGCTGTTTGTCTTGTTTTTCTTCGATGTTCGGGATAGTAGTCACAACTCCACCTAGGTGGTGTAATTTTGAATCCTTCCTCTCCAGAAATCCTTAGTAAATGTGAGGACAAAACATGCTGCTACCTGAGACTTAATTTCTTTGAAAGTAGTGTTCGAATATCTTTAAGAAATAATGTCAGGCCATTATTCCTTTCACAGAATCGTTATCTGATTGAAACTTTTAGATAAGTTTGCTTTTTGTTAAAGAATGAATTAAACCAGATGGTTCCAGAAGAAACAGAAAGTAGCTGAAAAACTAACCCACCTGTTCTGATGATCCAAAGTACTTAAGCAACAAGAGATTAGATGACAATTTCTCCAGACAGTGTGAGTTAAATGGTGTTAAACAATTCTGTTACCATGTTAAAAGCAAAAAAAAAAAAAAAAAAGCCATCTAATGCTCTGAGGAATAAGTAAATTGAGAAAAGCTGAAGCAGGGAATATTATGTAGGACAACAACAAAATCAGGTTGAACCTTCCTTTCTTTCCCATTTCCCCTTTTCCTCATTTCTTTGACTGTTTGATTTCCTGATGTGCTGAAGATAGAACATGGTCTGCCTCCTGTGCAAGTCTGAAATCAGAGCTGGCATGTGGTTTCTTTCAGCCTGTCAAAGAAGCAGTATGCTATATTCTATTCAACAATGATGCTCAGCACAGCATATGACCGGCTGTCTTCCTTTTATATGCACTGCAATAGAGATCTTTGTCCCTTGTGATTCACCAGGTTTTATTCAGCTGTAAAAGGACTCATGTTCAGGACCTGTTTCAGGAGGAACTTAACTAGTCCAGGGAGAGTGCAGAGAGAAGGTAAAACTCTCTTACTAAACCAAACCACCAAACAACAGCGGCAACAAAACACAGCACCCCAGACAAACAAACAAAAACCACGAAGAAATAGAAACTGATGAAAATTTCTATTTATTTCATGATTACTTCAAAAATACTGAACAGATGTTTCTTATAAAATTAAAGGTCTGGAGCTAATAACTGGAGACATAACTATAAAAGCCATTGTGGTCAAGAAGGCAGTGTTTTGTTCAGTAACTTTGTATTTTAATTCCTGAAAGTTTTTGCTGTTTCTAGTACTACAAAACTGAACCAGGGCTTGGACTAATCTTCTTTTAAAGTAACTGTAAACAAGAGCCAATAATGTCATGTTTAGCTGCTTCTGAATGTGGATTTGACATGGCAGCTTCTCTATGTTAAAAAGAAAGAAGGAATTAGTATCTGTAAGCCTACCAGAAGTTTCTGTAGAAGACATAAATCAAAGCAACAATGCTGAATACACAGTTTAGGCACTTAAAAATATATATTTATGCCTGAAAGTCCTGTCAGTTACTGCATTTGTATTGCCAAGATTTAGCTAGACTCCTTGAAATCATGTATTGTATTGCTACTAAGTGTCATCTATCTTCTGCCTATATGTCATTTTAACCTAGATTTCTGAGGAAAGCATACTGGAAGATTTAAACCATGGAGTTAACCAATTCTATACTGAATTTCTGAGCCATTAAGAAGCTTCATATAGATTAGTTAGAAAACATTGTGCCAAGGTCTTTATCATTATTAATGCCACAATCTCCTTGGAAGCACAGGATAGGTTTCCTGATCTCTGCAGACTGATAAGGCTTAGCTGGCCAGTGGAACATTTGCTCCTCCTGATAGTGTGTAAGTTGGAAATATAAATGGTTAATAAACTGCTGATGTTGCTGTTGATCCACAGCATGCACAGGTCAATTAATTATCCTGCAGACAGCTAGGATAAACATGCAGTCCAGCAAAGCTCCCATTTACATTCAAAGAGTCTGAATATGGATTTAGTCAGGAATATTGATAAAAGAAAAGTTTTGTTCATTTGCACTGTGAAAAGAAAACAAAACTTTGGTATGATTAAAAGGATGTTCAAAGAAGTTCATAGGGACTAAGACAAACCCATTAGTTCTCTAAATACAATGCTCCAATAAGCAGAAAATGCAAATGAATGTGATGAAACAACAATGAATGATTTTCTCTTGGTTGCTTATTAGTTGTTCTGGGAAGCTGTGAAAAGGCAGGAGAGTGAATTTTCCGTATGCTTCATGTTTAAGTGGAAGGTAGAGGTTTGGGGTTTTTTTCTATTACAAATAAATATAGAGAAAATGGTGGGAAAACTCTAGGTAGTGGGTGAGAGGCTGTGAAAACAGAAAACTTACAGTATTATTAAATTCAGTGTTGTTTGCTGGTTAAAGCACATGCTGTTTTATAAATTGGTGAATAATATTTGCACAAGCTTAAATGAAATTATATGTTAGAATGCAACATTGGGGGAAATGTTGAAATTCTTACCACATTTTAGGGTTCATTTCTTTATATAATCATCTGAAGTGAAGTTAATTTCAGATTATCCCTCTACAGTGCTTGAATTTTATAAAGACATTCAGCTCGCCCCTGCCTACTCATCTTGCTTCATTGCAAAGATAGAAATTGCACTCATACTGGGATGATTGTATAAATTTTTCACAGAAAAGAATTATTACAATGTATAACTGTGTTTTATACTGGATATTTTAAACTCACATTGACACTAAATGTTTGGGGATTTCTAAGTTTAGGTGAGTGTCCAAGTAAGAGCTTAGGTGTTTAATTGCAATTTACAAGCTTTAGGGTATTGTATTCACTCAGGGAATTTAATGTTCATCTGTTTGTAATTAGATAATGTCTCCATCAAGTAAAAATTATTCAACTGACAAAAAGCACCACAAAGGAATGAGATGTTTCCATTGCAATATTGCATATAATGTTGCTCAAGAAGGTGGGAGTCAGAAAAAAATGGTTGCATGATTTTATTAGGTATGGCATGTTAAATAAAGCCTGCTAGACAATGTCAGCATAATTAATGCCTTGACCTAAATTTGCATGTTTCAGTTATTCCTACAGAAACTGAAATTTCTTACCAGTTTATACTTTTCAGTGTAAATCACTGGTTAAAACTGAAGACCAACCCACATTCCTGCGTGTGTGTGTGTACATATAATGCAGGAAAAACCAAGGTATCTACTTTATTCAGCTATTTTATAATGGCACAGTGATAATGATCAGTGTTAGCTGGCCTATACATTTAATTAGAATCTCTGCAAAATTACCCACTGCAATAAACAAAAAAATAAGAATTTGTTTTAATGTAAGAAAAAACCACAAAAAAATTAATAACTAAAAATAGTTCACAAAACTTCTAAATACTTATGGGTTTTTTCCTCCTTTCTTTTTTTTTGTTTGTTTGTTTGTTTGTTTAAATAGTACTTGGCCTTGAATTCTGCACACTACCTTGTTTTAATAATTTAAAATGTTTTACAGAATCTGTGATAATTTTAAATTGCTAAAGATTCCTGCCGGTCTGTTATTTCTGCAGTAATTATGTAATCAAATAGTTGTCATATAATTGGGGTCAAAATGTGTAATTCAAGAAATGTTAGAGCCATGTAAAATGTGCTAAATTTAATTAAATCAGAAGATTAGGAATGGTATTTTAAAGGAGTGCTTTGATAGAGAATTTAAGCCACACTTAAATTCTTGCACTTAGTAAATTTTTGTACTTAGCTGTACTTTTAAGCATTTTCAGATGTTATGATTATCAAGGAAAAAAACCTAAGCTGACACCAAAAAGAAGGGCAAAAAACAACATAATTTCAAAGCTGCGTCTTGATTCTTCTATGTATTTTGTAGAACTACAATGTGTAAAAACCTTATTTCTTTTTCTTCCCTCAAAATTGTCTGAGAGCAAGCCTTAGGAAATACTTTGCATTTCAGATCCTGAGTTTTAACTAAATCAAGCCATTTGAGGACCTTAAACTTGAAAGTTACTGATAGAATCATACACACTGGAGCATGGACACAATTTTATATAATGCCTAAATCACTCTTGCTTACAGGAATGCAGAAATTGATATTACTTCCTAGTGTGAGAGTAGAAAATACCCAGAGGAAGTGTTGCATTTGGTAACAGGCTCTGAACTCCTAGCAGATCTATCTACAATTTTTTTTTTTTTTAATAATTTAGGAACAATTCTTAAAATCACAGAATACAGAAATTAAAAAGCTATCTTGTACAACTACCCTCAAATCCCTAATGGCATGCTTGTTGCTTTTATAAAAATCTGTTATCATGGTTAAAGTTGCCAGATTAGTATCAGTCAACAATTCAACTGTTCCCTCCCACTTCATCTGATATGTTTGATTATCTGGATTTCTCTGATGTTTTTTTTCCCCATTCCCCAAATTTTGACAAGGTCATCTAACATTTCAGCTGTTAAAATATCCTGAAAGCTAGAGAAGTTCAGGTCTTTGGTGTTTCTTGTTCAATAAGACAGCATTTTATGCACAAGGACTGAAAGTAGTTTTTGGCTGATCTGCTGTAGAGGATACCTGAGTGGGTATCTGATAATAAAAAGCTTTCAGAAGTTTTTGAGCTAGTGATTCTCATTTTAGCTATTAAAAGTTCTGTAGCTGCACCGCAGGTGGTGAACTGGAAAACAATTTATGATGTTTCAGTAGCAAAAACTGCTAATCCTTTTGATATGTCGACACAGTCTATTGTCCTCCCATCTCTGCCCCTAGAAACACATATCAAAATGGACTTGGTAGATGCAAAATTAAATACAATTCAGCACAGACAGCATTTTTTGAAATACAAAAGAATCAGATAAAAACTATTTCATTTCTGTGTGTGACTGCAACATTAATTTACATTAATTTTACAGAAATTAAAATCAATGTGATTATGATGATGATGATATTTCTTATTTTATCTAGTGATACACTAAAGTAACAAAATGACTGTATCTATGAACACAACTATCATTTGTTGTCCCCAGAAGATCCAATTAGAACATAACAGATTTCTTTTCCCAATAAGTAACCTGTAGCTTTCAATCTTCTGTTCATAATTTAAAACAAAACCAATAAAAGGCAAATTAGAAATGTTCTGCTGTTTAATTTTCTGGGATTTTTTAAATACAAAATGCTACTTTGAGTCATCAAGAAAAATAAATATATTGCAGGCATTTCTAAACCTCCAGGGTTCTGGAATTCATGCTGTGGATCCAAACAATTAAATTTGTTAGTCTCAGCATTGTGTATTCATAGCTGAAAAACTCAGAAGAAAAGCAGATGTTGCTCTATACATGCAAGCTGTCACTGTCATATTCTGAGTCCTGAGAAGGTGCTTTACAGTAAATGTTTGCAGGGAAGGTGAGGTGGTCGTCAGAGACATTTTAAAAAACTACCCTTGTACAGCTGGTATGCTGTAAAAGTGGGACTGTATTCATAAATAGTATAGCCTACATATAAAGTGGAACTCAAAAGTAACTAATCTAACAATTTACAAGAGGTTTTGTTAATACCTTCTATACCAGTTAAAAAAAATACAGATGACATTTTTATTCTTGTAATTCTTAAATAGGAAGTCATAGAAGCAAAGTTGGCCAGGCTGTCAGCTGAGCTGACTTAGTAGCTCCATTGAGGTCAGTGTAATATTAATGTACTATAAGTATGAATCTGAAGTGTGGAGTTTTACTTGGCATAGATTTTGTAGGTCAGGCACCTGTGGGGTGCACACAGCTGGGTGGTGACAGGCCAGTACTGGGAGGTACTCCACATGTAGCTGAAGTACAAGTATTGGAAAGCACTCCACCTGCTTACAAGCAGTGCAGTGTACACCTGAGAAGACCAAGACCACCTCTCACACCCCTCACCCACAGCAGTGATTCATACCTCTTGCAATTGAGTAGGGAAGAATGCACGTGTAAGAGTATGCACAGGTACATACACACCTCTTACCTAACGTAAACAAATAGATTAGCATTATCTAATTATTATGGTCTTTTTTTCCTAAGTTACCGTAGTCTTTTAATATTACAGTGCAAGTACAGAAGCCTTAAAAAAGGACCTTTAGGAAAATGTTCCTGTTGTTTCCTGCCAATGGTGTGCTTGTCATTTGAGAATTATTAATTTGTCTCAAACTGTCACTTGACGGGGGGTAGGGAACCCAATTCTGCAAAAACTACTTATTGTGGATCTAAGCTCTATCTCCAGAGATCTTAAGTAATTTTTTTGCTTTCTCATATGCTGTTGTGGATTATTTAACCTATATTCAGATACATTTAGCCAGTTTTTAATGATTTATTCAGTTATGACCAGATATGTAAATTAGAGTATGGTTGGTAATACTTTATAGGCACTTAAATTACAAGCAAGTCAAGTAACTTCCACTAGATGGAACCAGATTGGCTCTAGGCATGCTTCTGTATCAATATAAAGCATTCAAGCTACTTTAGTAAACTATGTCAAGTGAACCTCGTTGGACATTTATGAAGCTATCCATTAATAATAGATGACCTCTCCTTCCATGGTTTTAGCCTTCTGCAAGAGTAATTGTGGAAAATAAATTTTAAGTTAGTTTAATTAGTTTCAAGTTGCTGCCAAACAGATTAATAAATCAATAATATGTGGTAGAATCAGCAAATCAATAATCACTCTGAGTTGTAGTCATAGAGCAGCCAAGGTTTTGATAGCTAGTGCACAGTTACTAGTGTTATTACTTGGATGGAGATAGTTATCCCATGGGTAGATTCAGTGGCTGATACGTGGTTTGTGTTACAATAGCTGCAAGCATTGTGGGTGCTAAAGTATAAGAGAAAGAGCATCCCACAACTTCAGGTCAGAAAGGCTGCCAAAAAAATAAACCACAACAAAACCAAACAAACAAAAACACAGAAAAATCCACCCAAAAAATCATCTTCCACCATGAAAAGTCAACAAGAATCAACAAATATAATGCCTTTGTATATGGGAAGACATAAACTTTGGACAAAGCTCAAGCTTTTTATAACTAGGCTTGATCTATTTCCAATGAATTAGACTGTAAATGAAGGAACTATATCCAGATTATTTTTACATGCTGTTTGTAAATTTCACATTTAGGATTTTGCAAATACCCATGGCACAATACAGCTGATAGTGATTCAGTGACTCGTCATACAGCTGATAGCTTCATCCAGCTGGTGTAATAAATTTATTAATACATTAAAATGGGCACATTCTATTCTACTTGATACACAATCTATGAAAAAATAATTCTGAGTGAGCCTTACTATTGTAAGTTTCTAATTAGAGCCTGATTTCTCTGTCTTTTAATTATTTTTTAAGGGTTTGCCCTGAAGTTTTTCTTATTTATAACATCAGGAGAGACTGGAGTGGACTTTTGTGTTGTCATAGTCTTAAGATAGAACGTATGAAGGCTTCACACTTTTCTTAAGGCTTATGGTGCATGATATTTATTAGACAATTAACAGGAACACTATAGCCTAAAGAAATCAGAGACGTTTTCTGAAATAACTGTGATGTATTATTAATTAAGTAACTGGATATGCCTGGGCTTGTCTCCAAACTCTGAGAGTGCCCAAGGAAAGAGGGAGAGTGTCAGTGCTGAAATTAAGCTGAGACCCACCACTCTGGTCAGTCAGAGAGTTTAGCTTTAAAGCAGGAAATTAGAGCAAATGGAAAACTGTAAACTGTGTTTCTACAGTATAAGTCACCTAGTAACTTGTGGGGGACAGACAGAACCACCAGACGGTGATTAGAAACTATGCTGATAAACAGTGAATTGGGAGCCAAAACTGTTCGTCTGAGTAGGCAAATCTAGTTGTAGTACTATTAGGTATCATCATTTAAATTATATTAAACCCCAGTAGAAAAAATACTTTGAAGTCTGAGGGAGTAAAAGAACCTTTGCCTTATGTTCCTCTAAATTAGTTTAATGCACCTGTAGGTCCTCAGTTTTGTCATATTTTATAACCAAGTCTGGGTCATTACACTATGAAATAAGATAGCATTTCACTGAGACAGACTGTATTAAAATTGCTTTTCCTGCACCAGAGTTGATATTGATAATTTTGAAAAGCAATTTATTTTGGTTAGGTTGAGATTCCTAAATTTCTGAGTTGATTACACATATTCTGTGATTTTTGGTTTTTTTCAATCTGAAAATGTTTAATATTCAAAATCAAAATTGTCTATCAGAACAGGCATGCCACATTTACAAGAAGAAAGTACTTGGATCAGAAGAAAAGCCCTGAAGATCAACAGTGAGAATTAGCAAGCCTTCTCTTGTGGCAAACAGTGTTTGCTGGAGGGTGGACTAGCCAAACGGCCTTCTGGTATAAAATAGAGTTTTTTCTGCAAGAAGCATATAATAGTTCAAGGTAGCATAACCATAAGTGGGACAGAATAGCCAATGGATGAGTAGTGAGGAGATCATCTTCATCACAAGAGGGCAGATTTTACCTTTTCTTGGAAGAAGCAGGATGGAGAATTAAATTTTGTTAATATTTATATATATAAGTGATTTACCCAAGTCCTGAGCTATTCTAATGATTTATGTGACACATTTTTCATAGACTACATCTAAAGAGACCTTGAATTTAGCCATAAAGGTTAGCTCAGTTGTTTGGAGCATGATACTAATTAACACCAAGGTTGTAGGTTTGATCCCTGCATGGGCCACTCATTGAAGAGCTGAACTTGATGTTCCCTGTGGGTTCCTTCCAGCTCAGATGATTCTGTGAGGTAATTTCCTATTACAGAATGAAAAGGCCTGTGAAATGCCCAAAATTTCTACAGGTAGAAAAATACCTTCCCACCACATTTAAAACAACTTCAGCAATCCTTTACAGTCAGTAGATTGCTGTAGCTGAAGCCAGGTACCTGGCCAGGCATGATGGAGATTCTTCTGTGACTTGTCAGTTCAATTGGTAGTTTCAAGATTCTGTACATGGTTTGAGTGTCTGTTCCCCACTTAAGAACAGATATATTTGTATGACACTTGCCAGAGCTAGAAAGATGAAGCCATATGCTTTTTATTTGTGTTTTTGGGATTTTTTTTTTTTAATCTAAGCATGTATTCATGTAAATCAGTCTGTCATTCCAGGTTCTTTCCCCTTTCTTCAAATTTAATAGTTTGAATATACTCACAAGCTTTATACCACAACTTCCAGCTACCTGAGGACTAAGTTTGGAACAGTTCACCATATAAACAGTTTCAGGAGTAATTTTAATATGAAGTTCCCTATGGCAGTGCCAAAATTGTTGACATGCACAGTTTGAAAAATGACCACATTCCTTAAAAGTATGTGACATGAGAGACAACCTTGTAGAACTTCACACTATTCTCTTGAAATGTCTGCACTATCTGGTATCTCTAGACATAAATGTTTTCCATGGTGCTGTCTGATCATTAGACTTGAATGCAAAAATACATCTTTATTGTTTTGTATGATACTTAGCCCATACAGTACAGTTCATTAACACATTTCTTGAACCATTAATACCATGACCAAAAGATTTCAGGTCTGAAATTACTTACTCTTTGTTAAAAATTACTGTTTAATTTACTGACATGACATATGGCTTTTTAGGAATTATCTTAGAAACATTTGTTAAGAGCATAATGCCATTGTGACTTACTGCATTTATGACTTTGTCTTATACCAAGGTCTTATTGAGACAATAACTAAAATGTATGTTTAAATACCTGATCTTCTTTACTTATGAGAAATGTTTTGGTGAGTAAACATTTAATGAAAAATCTTTTCAGATCAGGAGAGATATATTAAATAGTCCTATTACGGCCTTTTCATCATCTTCCTTCTGAAAATAGGGAGAACTTAATCAGTCAGTTAGAGCATGGTGATCGTAACATCAGATTGTACGTTCAATCTCCATATGAGCCATTCACTTATGAGTTGGACTTGGTCTTTATGGGCTCTTTTCAGCTCAGAATTCTCTGATCTTTTCTGGCCCTTAAGAAAATATTAGGATATAATGTTTAGGGAGAACAGAAGAAAAGGTTTTTTATTTTCCCTCACAGTTCTTTGAAAGTCGTTTCTAGTGAAAGAATCTGGGCTGTGTACTGTTTTTTGTCTGTAAATGATATGGAAAGAAAAATATTTACTGTTTTTGAACTCTAGTGCCATACCAGCAGTTGTAATCCCCAGTGTAAAGATAATTCGATCATCAGGTGTAAAAATCTTAGACCAGAAAACATCAAACCAAAATAAGGACCAACAGCAGCCTTTTTTTCTGATGATGCTGTTGATCTTAAGTCTTTGTATCCCTGCATTGCCAGTCAGGCAATTGGCAATTAGGTCCTCTGGCTAGACAATGCAGAGAAGGAACTTGAAACAGCAAAATTGTACTGTGGAAGTTTGGTTTCCTCTTGGTAATTAGTCATGTCTTATGTAAGTGGTTGGGTTTCGGCAGTTTAAAAATGGACATCTTTTTATACTTCATGAAGTTGTTGCTAACTGGAATGACAGAAAGTTACACAATTTAAAAATAGATACTAGACAACTGAGACGTCTGGTCTGTTTCTTTTCCATAACGACTAGATTTTCTCACAGAATAGTCTAGACGGTGGCAAGAATGAAGTGAGGCAGCAGCCCACACGCAATTTGGGGAACGAATGCTTAAAACGGGTTTCTGAGTTCTTCTCCCACCAAAAGATTTGGATGTGGAAAAGAGAAAAAAATTCAGAAGTATCTTGAGTCTCTCTATGCAGAAGGTAGGATAGGGATGAAAGATAGCAAGTGATCAATCACGTTATTCTGACCTTGGATAGTAAGAGCACACTTTTGTGGACTCAAGATGGATCAGAGGGAAAAGGAAACACAGAGAAGGCTGGTGGGTAAGTTTCTACAAGCCGGTTCTGGAGAATTGTCAGCAATTTTTCATAAAGACCACGATAGGGAAGGATGTTCTCACAGAAACAGAATAAGAGACCATAGAGGAGGGAAATGGCCAGCCTGGGTGAAAGCAATCTGTAAGCAGCACCATATTGCCTCTTATCAAAGCTGAATCATTTCCAGCCCAGCAGAGAAGAAATTTGGACTCTGATAGACAAGACAAAGAACAATCCAACAGACAAGTTATTGTACTCATATTGTACCTGAAAAGGACAGACTGCAGGGTGTTTTAGACTGAAGGAGAAGACTTGCAAGTTCCTAGGATGGGGGGGAGGTTCTGCATTTTAAAAAAAGCACACAAGTGTAGAGGGGCACAGCTGATGGTCAGTGACTACTACATTCTGAAAGTGCCCCCAGGTAGAGGTGATCCAGCAGGCAGACCAGCACACAAAAACACACGCTTACATACACAGGCTAACTCCTGATGTTGGGAAGAAGCCAATGAGCAAAACACAGGGAGGGTCTTTCTATGGAGTTCTGATGGGGTTTATTGACAGCCACAAACTGAAGGGATCCAGGGACAGTGACACAGAGCATGGAGGGGTTCGGGTTTAAATATGGGGAAGAGGAGTGGCACATGGGGCCAGGGACCAGTGGGAACAGGGGAAAGTGGTGCACAGGCGGGGCAAGGGACTGGAGGAAACAATGGGGTAGATGGGTGGGACACTGCAGCCAACTGGGGCAGATGGGGATCCAGGAAAGGAGGAACATTCTAGGGAAAAGCCATATTGGGGAGACAAGGACCTCTGGGCCAACAGGCCAACTGGGAGAACAGAACTGGGGTACATTAACATAAACTTGCAGAGGACTGTGGGGAGAAGCCTTTCATCCCCATGCACTCAATGTCCGTCTTTCCTTCCAGGGCCCAGAGACTGCTGTCTCTGAGAGAGGCTCCAGGGCCTCCACACACAAGAGTATTTTAGCATCAACAAATGAGAAAAAAAAAAATTGAGCTAAGCCAAAAGATTTTGAGTTGCAAGACAGAAGAGAATGCAGATTGCTCAGGTGGTGTTTTGATTTATTTTTCTGCAAGATGAAGTATGTATATATACTATGTTGGACCAGCAGTAAGTATTTTTAGATGCACTTACATAATGCAGTTTTTGACTGGTTTGTCCTCTGAATATCAAAATATTCCTCAATACTTTACTGTGCTGTTCTTGTGACCAAGGCTTTCGAAAAAGTGAAGCTGTAAACTTGCCAGAGGAAATTCCACACAATTGAAAATTATTCAGCGTGTAACTCCAATGAACACTGATGTTAGAAAGGAAACTTGCAAAAATCAGTCAGTTACCTTTTCATAGTGGAAACATGTAGGCTATGTCCAGGCTGCGCAGAACAGTGCTGGGTTTTAAGTGCTTGATAAGTATTATTCAAAGCACAAGTAGACAATAAACAGGCAGTTATCAGTGGAAAAACTGGATTAATCTAGAATATGAATTTGGGTTTATTTCAGGTCAGGATTTTGGGATTCCATGAAAGACAGAGTGATATATTGCTGATAGTAATGGACTGAATAGAATAACTTTTCTTGGGGAGTTCCTCAAGCATCAGTTTCTGTGCTGACTTTATTGAATATTTCCATTAATGACTGTGGCATGATTGTTATGGATGTACTGACACAGCAAAAGAGAGAAGCTTTATTAATCTGAAGAATGTTTGGGATCTGCTATAGGGAAAACAGACATGGCCATAATAAGAATAAAAATGGGGTGAAAATCTGTAATTCAAATTTTATAGTCTATAATTGAGGATATAATGACTGAATTTCTGTAATGCAGGAACTTAGCTGTGGAAAATGACAAAGAGCAGGATCAATATAAAGTGGTAAATTGTCAGATCTCAGTATTTCTGCTGTGGGTTTGGGGAGTCTTTTCTTTGGTTTTTTTGTTTATTTGTTTTGAAGTTTTTTTGTTGACTGTTTATTTTGGTTTTGGGGGTGTTCTTTGTTTTCTGGTGAGATTCTGGAGATTTAAATAGATTCACTGTATTGCCTAATGCCAATAGGCAGTACTGCAAGAGTACTCCAGCTGCAACAGTGCAACTTCATATATTCCTAGTGTTTCAGTATTTATGTCACTTTCCTGTGATCTTTGAGATAGAGATTTATTGACACTGCTGCTGAGGTAGAGATGCCCTGAGCACACATTGGTGAGCGATGGATTTGTGCTTGCGTGTAAAATACTAAACTAAAAAGATGTGATGGAGTACCATGAACTCCAGTGATTTATGAACTTCTCCCTCTGGAGAAAGAAGAAACTCTGCCTCATATAAGTGATTAAATACTCATTTGTCTTAAAAAGGAAGAGTGTGTTTCCTTAGGCCGATGATGGGCCAGAGTGGAAAGTTAGCTTGGACAGTCAGTTGCATGAATTATTCTTTATGGCTTTGAATAGAACCTTCAGACTTCGAATATTTTCCTTCAGGCTTCATTACGGGTCAGAAACTTAGCAATATTTGTTCATAGGATTTAGTTTTCTTTTGTTTCATTACTAGTAATGATATTACAGTTTACTAAAAGCCCCTAGATATAGTATTTGAAACGATTTTTTGCTGCTTATCTATTTGATTTGGACAAAGAGCCAAAAAAAACCAAATCTAGCCTAAACCTACCAGCAAGCTCAGTATATTAAAAAATCTGTAGTTATCAGTGACATTCTTTGAATCTACCTTTCCTTCCATGTTTTTGTTCTGTTTGAAAGGAGATTTATAGGAGGAAAAATGCAGTCGTTTTTCTAGCACACTTATTCTTTCAAATCTCTATTGGTCTACAGGGTTTTATGTTTTGAAGAGGATAACTGAGATTAGAAATGGAAGAAGCAGCCAATAGCAGCTTTATTCATGTAGTTTTAACTAATTAATTTCTCTATTAATCTTACATTTTAGGTGCTAGCTTTGTCACTTTTTATGTATTTCACATAGCAACTGAAATGCAGAGCTCCTGTGAGCCTGATCTGACAACCTTCACACAAAGGCAGAGCTTCTGTTTGACAATGGGACTTAATGATCACAGCAAGCAGGATTGAAATTTTAGTGGTGTGCTTTTGTGTGATTGTGACAGTGTTGACACTAAATCAAATTCAATTAGCAGGGGCTTGTTAATGAGTTATAATGCTTTGCAAAGTAGAAAGGACAAAGCATTTTGCAATCTCCAGCCTGCAGACTAGTTACTCCGAATGTTAATGGAGCAATAGCTTAAGGAACCACTGCTGGATTTCTTCTCTAGATTTATGTTAATGAGTGCTTTGCTAATGAATCCCTGAACAAATGTGTTGTGTATTACTGGAATGGGGTGACAGGAGAGAAAATACAAGTTTTTTTGTCCTCAAGTGCTCTTGAAGTAGTTTATAAAACCACTCTGCAGCATAGCAAGCAGGGGAAACTGCAGCAGCAGATGACAACACAACATGCTGAACAAAGTAATGCGTTGGGCAGTACGTCCTGTGAGCCCCCAGACCCGGTGGTACTGCCCCTTGTGCTGAGCTGGTGGGTGTTCCACATCCTAGGAGTGTGCAGTTGGCAGCTGCCCATGTGTCTGGTGCAGCAGTGCATGCATAGCTGGCCACACAGCAGAGTGTTTGGGTAGCCCCAAGGCTGAAGGCACAAGCCTGGGGGCCAGAAGCCTTGGCCAGGTTGCAGCACTCATCATCTGCTGGTGCCGGGCTCTGTCAAGGGAGCAGTTAAACAAACACAGCAGCTCTCCTGGTGAAGCACCCACCAGGGCAAGGTGGAAAGTGTGTGACATCTGCCTCAGCTGCCTCTGGAGCCTGTGTTCCATTTCCTGGTCACTTTGTAAACCTGCCTGTGTGGGTGAGGTCTTTTGGGGAGAAGATCATGTTAAAATCTACTTCATAATGCATAAATGAGGAGATTCCCATTTAAATTGCAGAATAACAATCACAATAATAATTTCCACTTTAAGGTAGCGGACAAGTCCAACAGTAATTCTCCAGGAAATTTTATGTGTCATTCAAACAGAATTGTTTCCTTACAGTCCTCTACCAGCATATCAATATTAACTTACAGTGATAATTTCATGTTTTAAATTACTTATATTCCTAGTGGATATGACTCCTCTCATCTGTTTGCACAAACACACTTTACATTAATGTGTATATCATGATATCATAGGACTTCAATTACAATTGATGATAGCTTTATAAAATTTGAATCATTTGGACCAATTTTTTTCCCCAAAAAAAATTGGATTGCCTTGTCAATGAGTGCTACCAGGAAAATTTTAGTAAAGAATTTCACTTACAGAATGAAGGTTTGAGAACAGTACATCATATTGTTCAACCTGAAGTCATGGCCAAAACTGAACTGTTACTGCTAACCCCATTAACTGAGCTCTTCAGGTTTGTTCTGGTTTGCCCCTGAGTGTAGATATGCCTGTCGTGTTAGCAAGTGCATGTAATATGTTGTTTATGGCAGCTTAGAAGGGGTTCCAAAGTAAATCTGGAACCAAATATAGCAATATACAGTTTCAGTCTTCTCAGCTGGCATTTTCTTCTAAGACAGAGCTGACCAAGGAATTAATGCCCCTATGCTGCAATTCACCATGTCCTGACTTGCTTTGTAAGAACTGTGCTGTACACCGAGTTGTCCAAATCATCAGGCATATTAAGATAACAGGGGCGAGAGGGAGAAATGTGCTTTAACCCTTAGCGTCATCTTTTGGAGCAAACTGCACTGGTGCAGCCTTAGCCTAGGTACTGTGTAAGGGTTCCTAGAAGGACATCAGACACCTTGAGCATGTCCAGACAGGTGACTGAGAAAGTGAAAGGCTTCGAGGACCAGACACATGAGGAGTAGCTGATGTCACTTGTTTTGTTCCCCTTGGAGAAGGGGGTTGAGGGGTGACCCCATCACCATCCACATCTTTTTAGGGCAGGTAAAAGGTAGGCTCTGGTCCTCTCTCTCTGGGGACCAGCAATAGGACACAAGGCAAAGGAGTGAAACTGAGTCAGGGGAAGTTCGGATGCAATGGAAATAAAATGTTCTTCACTGAGACCATGATCAGCCACTGAACATGGCACCAAGACTGCTGGAGTTGATGGAGGCTCTGACTGATTCTTAGCTGTGTGGTTTAGTTCTATATGATCCTTCCAGAAGCATCCTTTTGGACTTGATGATCCTTATAGGTCCCTTCCAACTTGATATATTCTGTAAAGCACTGATGGTGCCATAAGAGTTTTCTGATTCACAGGCATACGTATCCTTCCATTATCATGGAGGTCCACTCCAAGGGCAATATATTTTGCACATGTGCTGTAAAAACAACTGCTTCATGGCTAGTAGATGGCTAGTTGCTTGGAATTTTTGGTCAGCAGTTGGTGTTGCCTGCCTGAGGTCTATGAGAGAATTGAAACATTCATTTCTTTTTGTATAGCTGAGTGTCATTTTTCCCTGATAATGAGCTTTTCTCTAGCTTTTGATGGTCAGGAAATGGCAAACATCTTAAAATTAACACAACCTTTTGGTTTCATAATTGTTTTCATAAACAGCTGACAAATCAGCATCTTAGAAGGTAAACTATCTGATTAAGGAAGCTTCTGAAGAAGTATACTTCTTTTATTTTAGTCTCCCTATTTCTCAGCTGCTGCTTTCTAAAATTTGCATATGCTTATCTAATTAATATACTGTAATATAAGTATATTCATAATTTTAAATATTGGGATACCAGTGAATATTTTTTAAAAAAACCTCAAAAAAGCTAATGAGAAAATTAAGAATTCTGTTTTTAGAGCAGTTTCGTGTAGTATGTGCAGTAAATAAGACTCCAGGCTAAACATTGAACTAGCAGAAAACAAGCTATTGATTCATTGTTTTTCAGTGAACATTGCTCACCCTGTGTATTACGTGAGGTAGAGTTCTGTGGAGAACAATAATTGAGTCTTGTAATTCACAGCTGTATCGTAATGCATGCACACCAGAGGGGAAAATTGTTTCTGGTAATTCCTATCTTCAGATAGCTTGAACCTTCTTCTTGTGTGCTATGCACATTTTGTAGCATGAGTGATTACACTATCAGACCATGAGACGGTTCAGTGTCCAAATGTTAAGTCAGGAACACTTCGAAAATACAGTAGTTTGCTTCATCAGTGAATCAGATGATACTCTGCATTTTCCATTAATGACGACTAATGTAAGAGGAGACTGGACCTGCAGAGATTTGATTCCTTCTCTGATGTTTTGTATTCATGATTGCTTTTGGGAGAGCCTCTTCTTCTGCCTCTGGTCTTGGTTATGCTGGTAAGCCTGAAGTATTTCAATCCAAAACAAAGGAGTTGAACTCAATTTTTATGACCACAAGGGAACTCAATTTTTTATTACCAAAATCTGTCTCTTAAAGTACCATGTAAGAGCTTGAGGAGGTGTAAATATTATATCTTGTTTTATTGAAAATACCAATTTATTACTGTCCTCACACAATTTTTCTAATTATTTTTAAATTTTAACATTTATTTGTTTCCAGTACCTTTTAAAAGGTGGCATAATGAATAAATGAATAGTTCTGGAGGGAAAGGGAGTATTTTCCTTCCTGTTGCAACAGTTATTCAAAGATGATCTCTCCAATATTGTCTGTTCCATGAGAGAATTATTTGCACTATGTGGAATTGCTGTATTGCAAACAATTAAATCATACCATCCTGCCATCCCTGAACATACTGCATTGGAGCCCAAGTTCTGCATTTTGTTCTCATGTAGGATTACTTTAGACTTTGTGGAAAGGTGAATTGTAACTTGGGATTATGCTCAGTGTACAGTGGAGCCTCCCATCTGTGAAAGGGCTGCAACAAGTCCCATGGTTTTCCTGAAGGAGTAAAATACATCTAGTTGATAATTAACACTTAAAATGATGTAACCATTCAAGTGGCAAATCATTCCACATTTTAGCTTTCTGTTTCCAGATCTAGCTACATCACTGCCCCAGTGGCGATAAAAGGTCCAGATAATAAATTAATTAAATCATTAATTATGAGCCTGTTTTAGCCAGTCTGTTTAGAACAGTGATAGGTATGTACAAAGTACATGGCCCTCCAGAAAGTTTTCATTGCAGTAGAGAGACTTTGAGTGAGACTAAAGCTGTAACAATGTGAGAGAAGGCAGAAAGAAGGTGGAGCAATTAATGTGATTATAGCATACCCATGGTTAAGAGATGGAAGCTCCTTCTTTGGTAAGCACATTGGAGCCATTTACAGAGGTAAGAGAATTAGAGAGAATTTTTCTCACTGTTAAATCCTCTTACATTGAAGGTTTAAGTTAGTAGTAGTAGTTAACCTGATCTTAGGTAGGCAGCAGTGTGAATACCAGTAATAAAGCAATTTTTCTTTCCTTACCCAGAAGTAAAGTGGAACTGGAGTTTCGTACAAGCCATGTAATCCCTTTTCCTTATCTGCTTTGCTTCTCCTTACCTAAAATGCTAGTAACAGGTAGACACCTATTGTGAAACAAATTCAAAGCAGGTTTGTTTATAATGAGGTGGAATTGACAAGCTATCTGAGATAGTGTATTTTCTTGCTTAAGTGAAAACACATTTGAAGTTTTTCTGTATTATGATCAGTCCCTGAGGAAAATCACAAATTCAGACTTGGTCCATATTCCAAAATTGAATTTTGACTTGTTGACTTCACTGTTAAGCATTTTCAGATGTTAATCTTTTTCTGTTAGCTACTTGACCTGCTTTTCTATGGAAGAAAGGTTGCATGTCTAAATAAAGGCTTTGATCTGTGAACACTGTGAGTGGGGAACTGTAGAAGTATTTAAAATTCATTGGTCAATAGATTTGTTTTATTAGTACTGGTGATGACAGGCACTAGAATTTTGCATTTTATGGTTGAATCCACACAAGACTGCAAATGGGAAGGGGAGACTTCCCACTTTCCTCAGAGACTGCACGGCTGAATACCAATATAACATGGAGTCTGGAGGGAAGATAGGGCAGGAGGCTCTCTGCAGGCAGTTCAGGCTGAAGCAATCTACTGAGGTGTAGTAAAATAGGTAGGTAAGTTATGACTGGATCACGGTTGTTAGAGGAAAGATGCAACAGATCTCCTAGTTTCTGTCTTGCATGGCAGTTGTGCTAGGCCTGTGGGGTGGAACAGATTAGACCTTCCCTCTCAGTTATCAAGCTCTGCCATTTGCTTTAGACACTCCAAGTGTTGTTCTGTATTCAAAATCAATACTGGAATGACAAGAGAGATTTTAGCTGCTGCCCATTCTATAATTTTTACATCCACTTGTTTAGTTGACATTGGGAAGACTACTATGACTCCAGTGCCACGAATGGGTCTTGAAAACCTGATACATCAGATTCCTGGATGCTTAGTAAAAAAATTGCCAAAAGAGAAAGAGAGTGCTCCTAGAGCTAGGAATGAATCTAGGGTGTCCTCTCCTTTCTGTACAGGAGATCCCTGTTAGGACAGAGATGTTTAGGTGAATATGACTATCAAATTCATATTTACAGGTCTTTTCAAATTCAGAGTGTTCTTCCTTAGCTAGGAAAGAAAGCAAGTTAATTAGCATTTTGAGGTGCTTTAAAACTGAATCTGAGTTGAGAAAGTCAAATGTGATGAAATGTGGAATGGCAGCTTGACCCCGTTTGTCTACTACTGTAGGCATGACTGAGCCCACCCTCTGTTAGTGTTCAGTGCTGTCATATCTCTGGGAATTATTAAAATTTATCACCTATAAAATATTAATTGTACAAATACTATGAATCCTCAAAGTTCATTCTATCTTAGAGAGTGGATCTGGGTGTATTTTTTCTGCAGCATGACAGGAAGCCCTGAATGTTGTGAACTCTTTTCAAAATTAGATCACTGAGTTATTCTTAAATCTTTTTTCTTAAAATACGGAAAATGTGGTAAAAATTGTTCAAAAGTGAGCTGTATGTCTTTTCTTTATGAAATGCAGGGTCTAAATTTTTTTACTAAATGATGCTGTATTGTTAAGCAGTATTGGATGGATTGAAATATCACCAGAAATCTGTAATATGCTACATCATTATCATCCTTTTCTCCTATTCTTTCTTAAAACTTTTTCTTTTTTGGATGACTTTTATTTATGTAGTTATTTGTATGTGATAAGCCCTCAAAACAATTAATTTTTTTAATTCTTGTGCTCAGTCACTATGTCAGTTCAAAATAAAGTAGGTTCAATGTTTGGATATTTAATTTTGTTTGTATTACCTGATAGTAACTCAGTGAATTTCTAAAATAAACAGGTGATGTGAAACTGTTGTTAAGAAATGTGTATTTGAGGGTCCATAGGTCAGGCGGATAAAGATCCTTTTTGCATCCCACTACCCTTCCATATAATTTAATAGAAACAGGCCTCTTTTTTGTGATATTAAAAAAAAAAAAAACAAACCTCAAAACTTGGCCAATAGACACATAATGAATCTATAAGAGTATAACTAATATGTAAGTTTAAAGAATCAAGCCTACCACCTAATTTCATTTTACATGTTCATTTTGCATACATGGTAGCATAAGAAACTACCATGCAAAGAAATACTCATTTGATTATTGACCAATAATCATTGGTTGCTAGAATTGAATTTGTGGTCACAGGGATATACAGACAAATACAAATACTGTAAATACAGTGTGTGTTTTACACTTTCATATGTACAAATGTACCCTGTATAAGGCGGAAAACCTGGGTACAAGTGGAAATCCAACACTTGTGTCATTGGGGTGGCTTCTGCATCACTGGGGTTCAATATACAACTCATGATGTCAAACTGGTTACAAAAAATAATAATGCACATGTCCTTGTACAGCTGACACTCTACCATTTAGTTGAATGACTTCTTTTAACATTTTATTAGCTGTTTTTCTGTGGTGGGCATAAGAGAAGTTTTTTTCTTCTTTTTTTTTTAGATATTTGATTTGACCTCGTTTCAGAAGGAAATAAATAAAAAATTATCTATGTTTGAAAAGCTGATCCTATAAGCGTTTTGCGTATTTTAAATTATCCACAGGACTTAACACTGCATGAAAAAAAAATCCAAATTTTATCTTTTCATACTTTAAGTACTCATTATGATGTATTTTTTATAAAAATCAGATTATGCCCACCAACACGGAGTCTTCTGCTAAGCACTGTGAGCTTTAATGAGGTCTCTGCTCATTGTGGACCTACAGACAAAGTGGTAAAAAAGCAACCGTCTAGTGAGGACTGAGGAGATGTAGAAAAGGCTATTCTGGTTGTCACTGCTGTTACTGAATTTCAGAATTCCAGAGTTTATTTTTGTCACTGCTCAAATGCAAGGCATTTTGTTAGCAAATGCTACAGCTATGATTTTTAAAGAAAAGAAAATCTTCCCAGAGATAAGAGCAGAATTGCTTATGTAGTTCTAGCTACATTTCACCTGCCTAAGTGAAAAGTGTGTCACATTCTGCAACTGATACTTAAAATTCTTATGTTAAAAACCACACTGACGGTCAGGCCTACAGCTGCTATCAAGAAAATCTGAGGGCTAGATATTGAGTGGCTAATTTCATTAACTGGGGGACAGTTTCTTGATCTCTGTTGTCACCTACAGGGGGTGGGCAGAACAAGATGAGGGAGACATGGGACACATGATATGACTGACAGATGTCAGCAGGGCTTTAAAAATTCCTGTTTTAAAGGCACTATCCAGCTGATAGTATACCATACAAAAAGGATCTATTGGGACACTGTAGGTGTTTGTGTTTACAAAGCTAAAAAGTGACAAATAAACTCTACTTTAAAACTGAGTGCATCTAGAATGGTAATTATTGTGAGAAAGAGTGCATGTGGAGCTTCACAATGCTATCTTTAGTGAGCTTTTGCAGAGAAAAGCTGAACTTCAAGAACTTTTATATATGAACATATATATATATATATATATATGAACAATGCTACTAAGGTTTGTTGTGAAAGAAGATTAAGAGTGGCAGGAGCTGCCCAGTAGCAAAGGAAGGCATGCTAAATAGTAGAGTATCTACAGATTGTTTCTGGGTATGGAAATAATGTTTATGGGTAGAAGGGAGGGTAAGGCGGCTCACCATTATCATTTCGCAAACCCAAACTCTCATCATTCCACCCACCTGTTATGAAATAGCTGAACAATAAAAATAAAGATGGTTGCTTTTTGCTCTCCGAGTGGTTAATGCATCCACTGTCGTGCAGTCTAAACTAGTCAGTTAAAATTCTTTAATAAGCTCTTTTAGATATTCCAGTGAAGTTCAGGTCTCTTAAATTGGGCCTCGCTTAAAAACAGCGGCCTACAATATGGACCTCTTGTAAAAATTCATATTTGCACAGTCAGAACTGCTCCTTTGCTAGGCAGTCTGAAGGCAATATTGGTTACTGCACTGGGGAAATAAGATCTCTGTCATTGCTAAGCAGAATTTCATTGACACAATTATTAAAACCAGCTTCAGTTTCATGCTGTAGTTATAAAGAAAATATTTACATCCTGTGAAGAAGCAGTGATTATTTTCATTGGAAGAGAATATAAAGGAGAAAATGTTACTTAAAATATATGGAGATGACATTTATCCATGAATGAATATCATAGCTTGTTGTATTTCACTGATTTGGTTTACATTTTACACTGAAATGGTTCCTCCTGTGATTCCTCCAGGGTCTGGTATATGCTTTAATCCTTCCCCCCTCCCCTTTTCTCTCGCCAGACCTGACTGGCCGTGGTCCGGGGTTCCTCCGCCCCTGACCTGAGGTTTAAAATGCCCCACGTTCCTCATGCTTTGCTCTCTTTTTCCCCTGGAAGCCTTCAGGAATAAAGCTTGGATTATCCCGGGAAGAAGAGCCTCCCTTGTCATTTGCTTTGTCCATATCGAACTCCCTCCATCTCTGACCTAGAGCTAGCCAGAAGAAAGGTTGGAGAGTCAGGGGAATCCTGACAATAGCTGAGTGCCAAGTTCATAACAGAAAAGTATTGTAGGCAGATATTGCTCTGCCATGCAAAGCAGAGAAAAAAGAAAATTACTTTCTAAAAGGCCTTGATGTGACTAGGATTTGTGTTTATTCTTTACTTGTCCTTAAAGGTGCCTAAAACAATATACTGTCTGAAAGGATCTTACACAGATCACCTTGAATGTGACTACAGCAATGACAGAATAGACATTATCAAAGACTGAACATAAGTGAAGGTAGTATTTTGTAATTTGTCAGTGAACGTTTGATCAGTGCAGTCCTGTAAGGTTATCTAAAACTGTCAAAGTATAAAGCTAGTAAAGAATATATTTTGTCATCATTATCATTTTATTCACGTTTGCTATATTTCTCTCCCTGGAGTACTGACACCTGGAAGAAAATTTTAAAATTTGTAAGATTGTTCAGCCAGGCTCATTGTGACCTGTGTTTGATTTCCATCGTCCCTTTGGTTTTGCACTGGGGTAAAAAAGTACCATAGTCAATTAACATGTTTCCATGTAGTGTTGTCAATGGACAGGATTTTTCTTTGCTATATACTTTTATAGATATCTGTACATTTTTAATACATTTAAACAGTAAAATTGGAGCACAGCTTTTACTCTGAATTTTAAAGCTGAAAGGACACTAAATTGGTTGACCAGGACTTTCCCTTGTAAACCCATACTGTAAACCCATTGGCCATACTATGACCAATGCATTCATTGTCTCAAGTGAATTCATAGAATCACGGAGTGCTTTGGGTTGGAAGGGACCCTAAAGATCATCTAATTCCATCCCCCCACCACCACAGGATGGGACACCTTCCACCACACCAGGAGTGTCAACACCCTGTCAAGCCTGGCTGTGAACACTTCCAGGGATGGGGCATCCACATCTTCCCTGGGCAACCTTTCTTAGCAGTCAGTACACTTGTGTGCTGGTAGTGCATAATTCTCATGTCATATGTACATACATACTATCATGTAATATTTCAATATCTATATTGAAATACATGTTTTTGTCTGCTTGCTACAGAAATATGTCTGCTCTAGCTCTTTGAGAGGTAACTATGACAGAATTTTTTGTTAAGATAGCATTGAATATAAATAACTGCATTTGTTCCTAAATAGCATTTTAATAGCCGCTTGCAATTTTTGCAAAGGTCCCATTTTTCTCAGAATTCCTTTGAAATAAACAGCATAAATATATTTGTAAATTATATCAAACTAGAGTAAATTGTTTACCAGAGTAAATTGTTTGAGCCTTCTCTCAAATCTTCTCTTGATCCTTTCTGTTTCACTCAAAGAAAGTCTCTAGTAGTTAGAACTCATTTCTTTAGGGCTGAAATTTCACAGACTATCAGTATTGTGGTTTTTAAATGATAGTATCTTTTTAGTTCATTTTTGTATGGATTATGGGTTATAATTTTTTTTAAGATTGTTCTTCATCATATTTATCCCCTGCTGTGGATTTTGTAGCATTTCTTCCTAATCTACTAGATTGTTCTTCAAAACTCTTAAGCTTCTTTTCACAAGAATATTTCTCTATGAAATGTCTGTTTTACTCAAAATAAGATTTGATACAAAATCACAGAAAACTAAATTATTATTTGTTTATTTAGACAGCGTTTCAAAGTTTTACTCAAAATAAGATTTGATACAAAATCACAGAAAACTATTATTTGTTTATTTAGACAGCGTTTCAAAGCAACTTACAATAGACTTCTTATGCTAGGAGAAGCATCCACTCTCAATGAAGCATTTTAAGAGGTCCTTTGAAAAAAATCATTCAAAAAGACATTTGATGTGTTTCCTCTGCTGTTCAGCTGTGTTGAACTTTCTGATTTTTTTAATGTTTCTAAGTAGAGTGGCTAAACACCACCAGTAGGGCTTTTCTTGCCATTTGTTTAGCTATAAGGTAAATGAAAATTTATATATATAATTAATATAATTTATAATATATTTTACTTAAGCCTTTTTGTAAGACAAAAATCAATAAACTGTGGTCCATTTTCAGGTCAACATTAGCATGAACTTTTCAGTCTCTCCCTGACAAGCTGATTTTATGCAGCGATGATTTTAATTACCTTTTTTTCCTTTTGTTCTTTCAGATCAATCTACTTCCCTTTGGGCCAGGTTTTGCTGATGAATATTTTGAAATCTGTGCAGTTGCTATTACTACTCTATATAACTGTACTGTGGAATTTTTTGGCTTCGTTTGCTTTGGTTTTTATCATGAAGAGTGCCATTTTTGCTTTTGCTGTTTTTGCAACAACATGGCAAAGCAAAGTAAAAGAAAATTATTTCTGAATAATTTAATTAATTATTACATTAAAAATTAGTTCTGAATAAGGGGGGAAAAATAAAATATACCTACTCATGTGGGTTCCACTGAGGTATCTTATGCAAGTTGGATTACCTATTGCTTTATTGTTATTCCCTGCAAATAAAGTTTTGTCACTAGCCACCCATTCTTTGGAAAGATAGTTTATTTTTTAAGTCTGTCTTTAAGGGTGGATATCAAAATAAGCTGTGCGGGTCTCTACATGATATTGCAGAAAACATTCATGCTAGGTACATTCTATTGGTAGCTATACATGCATATTTCTAAAACCTTTACTTGCCAGCTTTGTGTAATACCAATTCCAGTCACACAATGCTGTCCCTGATAACAGAAGAGCATCTCTGTGGACTTGTTCCCTTAGGGTCAATTTTCCATTCTGGTCCAATGCCAGGCTGCCATGGTAAATATTTGGTACATATTCCTTGTGCAAATGCTGTTCATCTATGCTCCATATACGTACTCTGGTGTTGAGCAGACCACCCCAGCACAATTTTTTTTTTCTTAGTTGCTATTAAGATTTCCTTTTGCTCTGTCATTTTGTCTAAGAAAAACAGCTGAAACTTTTAAAGTGCTGTTCGTTCCTCCTGTTTTTGTCTTGGTCACTGCTCCCCAACAAACTTATGTCACAGTCTTTGCTTAAAGAAAAAAGTGAATTAGCTGGGTCTTAGCTATTTCTTGGCAGGGGATACATACATTTATCATACAGTATACCATGTTGGGTGATGAATTTGCCTCATCCCCTAACAATATCAGTGAAAAGTTCTCCTGGTTCTGGCCAGGACAGGATTAATTTTTGCAGTAGCCAGGAGAGGGCATGGCTTGGACGTGGAGGTTATTCTGAACCACTTCGCAACGTTTCCAGGGGCTGGGGAAAGGGACTGTCTCCCATGCAGAAGGGGCTTCTTCCAGGCAAGTAAACATGGCAGAGAGTCATCCACTATTGTCCGTTGTGGGGTTGGGGGATTCTTGTGAAAAGTTACTTTTCTTGTACTTTCTGTCATTCATATTGTTGCAGCTACTGTTTGTTTTCTTATGTTGTTGCTGTTTCTAGTAAATTGATCTTACATCAATGTACAGTTGTTACTTTTTGTACCTCCAGTTCCTTGCTCTGGTGCAGTCAGGGTGGAGGGGAGAAGGGGAGCAGCGTGTAGTTTTAGTGAGTTTACTGAATTGGAGAATACCATTTCAAAATCGCAACACGAGTTATTGTCCAAATGCACTGGGTGTTTATTTCAAAATGCTTGGAAGAAAAACATAACTGTTCAGGTACATAGAGATGAAAGATTATCCTATATAATTATTGTTTCTTGCCAGCTTGTGCAAACAGCCCTTAAGCTGTATGTTATTTCAGTTCATCCTATCATACAGGGCTGATAAATTTTAGCAAAATAAATATGTAATTCAAGTAGAAGTACATTATTTTAGTGTAATCTTCAAATGATATAATATTTGTTTCACTTTCATTGCTTGTTTTTTTTCATGAGTTGTGTACTCAAAAATTACTGTAGGCTTGATGTTCTGTCTAATTGAGAATTTTACACTTAGGATGTCCAGAGAGACCTAAGGTGTACCTGTTGATGCAGAATAAAGGTATCAGAAGCTGAAATTTTCCATGTTTAATGTTTCTAATTTACATAAGTTACTCACATTGGACACTATTTGAATTACCTATTTAAAATTGCCGTTCTACGTATGTCAAGGATGATAAACCACTTACAGATGTGAACATACAACATTCGTCCATTTATGGGTCCAAAGAACTTTGGACACTCACAAACTATCATTTTATCTTGGAACCATGAACTTTGTATGTGGGTCTCCTCAGTGGATGAAAGATGCATACAGTCTGATGATACAAAGCCAGGAGGAGTGGCTGATACACCAGAATGCTGTGCTGCCATTCAGCAGGACCTTGACAGGCTGGAAAATTGTCTGGAGAGAAACCTAATAAGCTTAAACAAGAGCAAGTTCTGCACCTGGGGTGTAATAACCCCAAGTACCAGTACATCAGGGAGACCATTATTAGAGAGCAGCCCTGCAGAAAAAGGGAGTCTTGGTGGATGACAGGTTGACTTGGATGATAAGTTGCCTGTGAGCCAGCAGTGTGCCTTGCTGCCAGGAGGGCCAGTGGTATCTTGAGGTGCCTTGGAAAGAGTGTGACCAGCAGGTTGAGGGAGATGATCTTCCCTCTCAGCCCTAGTAAGGACACATCTGGACTACTGGAGTCCATTTCTGGTCTCTTCAGTAGCTAGGGAGATGGCAAGACAAGGAGCGATTGGACAGGGTCCAGCAGAGGGCTGCAAGGATGGTGAAAGGTCTGGGGTCCTCTTCTGTGAGGAGGGATTGCAGCAGCTGGGCCTATTTTGCGTAGAGAATTACAGAATCATAGAATGTTAAGGTTGGAAGGGACTGTAAAGATCAGCTAGTCCCAATTCTCTCTGCCATGGGCAGTGACACCTCCCACTAGAACTTTAGAAATCAGAGAAGAGGAAACAATGGTGAAAAACTTACCTGTCACAAAGAGTGTCCAGCCTTGCACATCATTAGTATCTGACTGACTAATGCCAGCTTTCAATTGTATTGCCTGAAGTGGCGCTGTTAAATTGTTACTAGGCTTGTATTGCTCAAATGAGGCTTGGGCTTGATGTGCGACTCAGGAACTTAAACAGCTCTTGAATCCTTCTGAAGGTGAAGGGACAACACAATATAACTGCAAAAAAGCCCTCTGGGTGGACTGACATCAGCCACTTGTGATCAAAATAATCATCAGTGCTTTTCAGCACAGTTAATTAGTGTTATGGGAGGGATATATTTTAAGAAAACAAAAACATTAACTTGGGATTTGCTACTTCTAAATAGTGAGTTTTAGAGAGATCAACTTGCTCCTGAAACAGAAAACACATTTTTTTAATTGTGGTTGTATAAATTATTTCATAGTTGTATCAATATTAAAACAGACAATTGGTTTACTCAGTGGTCTAAATCTAGAGAAAATTTATTTTTGGTTCACTGTAGGTAAAAAGAGAATAGAATAGATCTAGGTAATGTATGAAGCTAGGTAAACTTTTCACAGTTTTGAGAGGTACCTATTTGTGTTCTGAATTTTTATTTCTTTTTTGTAATAAATTCTTCATTGTAATTTTTGTTTGTTTGTTTATAATACCATTATACAGGAGCCTATGTAATGAAAATTTTGGACTGAAATTCATGTATTCAAATTTTATAGTAACTTGAGTCCAAAAGGAGTGTTTAGTTTGAAATGTTTTAAGCCTTTATACTTTTGCTGGACTTGTGAGTTCCAAACCAAGTGAGAGGGGGTTGACTATGTTCTACTTGTTTTTGTGTTTCAGCAGGTTGATTGTTAAATTTCAAATAGTTACAGCCACTCAGGTAAGGAGTTTGCACTTTCCATGTCACCAAAGACTAACCACAAGACAGAGAAGCCAGAAATAAAGACTGTTTTTCTAGATAAACTGTTTACTGTTTATGGAATAAAAAAGAATCTGCTGGATTCTCAGGTGCTGCGATTTCAGGGCCTACAATTAGAAGAAATGGAAACAAAAGTCCATCTGCAATGGAAAAGGAAAGAGGGAATTTTTTATGCAGGGTTTGTGGGCTTTCCTACAGTTTCATAAAGGCCTTTTAATGGGTATATAAAATACTAAATGTAAATATTCCCAACATCCTACTAGTCCCCTCTCCTACATTCAACTGGATGGGACACAGCTTGGAATATTACACTATTTCTGACAATTCCCTTTTCATTTATAGCTCGCAAATCCATTGTCCTTCTGAAGTCATCCTCTGGAGTAAAATAAATAGAAATACTAGCAACAGATCTAAGGAGTTATCTTTCTGGTCATGACCTGTACGCATATGTAACATAGATTTGAAGGCACAAGTAAGATTTTTCCGTTAATCCCACAGAAGGATTTCTCACAGTTATTGCTGCTTGCTGTGCTATGCTTCCTGGTGAGCCATGGCCAGCAAAGGAGAGACAGAGCTCATAGAGCTATAGCACCTGATAAGCTTACCTGTAAATCAAAAAGTTCATAGAAGCCTCTGTTGATGGAGTACATGTTAAAGAAAAAGCTGAATCTATTGCTTCGTGTGGAGATTAATGGCAATGTAATACAGAAGGATTAAATGGAAAAGTATGCTTGAATAAGATATTTTCTCAGGAAAAATGTTTATTCTTGTGTATTAGCATCATCCCTAAAATAAAAACAAGTCCTTCTTCTACCAACTACCACCTTTCTACTCTCCAGGGACCTTATCCCTCTTAACTTCATTCTGACTACTCATGTCAGAAAGAGTTCAGTCTTGTTACCTTTATCTAGCTCCCCGTTTAATGAAAACAGTAACAATCTGGACTAATTTGCTAAGATCCCTGAATGAACTTGTTCTTTGTTAACCTCAAAATGGCTAAACCTAGCAATGTCCTTTAAAAAAAAAAAAGGTTCTTTCCCTAGATGTTCAAAACTGAAGCACTGTTTGAACTCTGATTGCAACTTCTTCTCTTTTAGCGTATGGAGTGCAGGTAGGAGTGACTCAGACACATGATTCCTCTGTACCCACACTGTCTGACTCATTAAAGGCACTTGCACTCAAGGGCTGTCTGTTATACTAGATTCTGTACTTGCATCTTCTGAACTGAAATCTCCTTACAGAAGATACAAGTAAATGACTGTTCCCACGCCTGGTGGTTTTGGTCATGTGAAACCTCTCATATACTGTAAAATTCCCAGGTCCTGGAATAGAAGAAAGCTTTTTCAGCTCCAGAATTTATATACTTCAGTTCTGAATGAGATAGAAATCCCATTTTAGACTTTGCTGAGGCATTTTAAGTAGTTTAGGAAAGAGATGTGCCTTCAAATCCCTTAGGCAACAAGAAATACTTAGCCTGCCACAGTCATTAACTAATCTGTTAGGTAAAAGAAAGTGTCAGCATCTCCATTTCCTTTCTGATTCTTTTACTTTCTGATAAACAGTTTTTCCTAAGAGGGAGTAATTGCTTATAGTTCCAGAACAGATTTCTTATAGTAAACAAACATCAAGTAAACAAGAACCCTGAAGTAGAATAGATCACATTTTGTTCATTTAATGAAAGGCTAGTACTGCTAATAATATGGTTTTGATTATGTACCAGGGAAAGTTGTCTAAACTGCAAAGTCTTTAGATCTCAGTGCTCTCCTGTCTGTAATAGGTTTGC
The DNA here is from genome assembly GCA_034336665.1 of Luscinia megarhynchos. Lineage (NCBI taxonomy): Eukaryota > Metazoa > Chordata > Aves > Passeriformes > Muscicapidae > Luscinia > Luscinia megarhynchos. Next base: position 58,480,274 of record CM067592.1, read on the forward strand.
TTTTCTACAGTCGAAACGTCTTTATCAGAAGAAACATGCATGTCTTACATTATGTCAACACGCTTCAGAAATCCAGACACACACAGAGTTGAAATAATTAGTGATTACATGACAGTTCAGGTATTCATGAGTCAGGATATTTTTCTTGAACATGTCAGTAACTACTGCTTAAATTCCATGTAAATATAGTTCTGCTCCAAAGTTTGATTGATCTGCATTGTTTTGAAGTTTCTGCAGAGAAAAGCTATAACTAATGTATTAGCTTCAGACAAGAAATCCTTTTAAGTATTTACGGTCTACAAAAACATAATTATCAAATGTAATATGATTGCTGCTTCAAAATCCTTAGTTAACTCTTCATTTGAGTCTGTGTAACAAGATACTCTCTTCCAGGTGATTGATGAAAATTTTCTTTCACAACACATGACATTTATGCCTTTTTTGCACTTTATGTGATTTTCATTATTAGTTTTTGATTCAAAATAAGTTGTGTTTGAAGTCTGAAGCAATTCTGTTATAGAGGTTTTTATTACAAGCATCTGTAATATATATTTTGACTACTAAAGCACCATGGGTGGATGCTAATAATTTTGCAATTCTGCTATCTTCCAATAGCCTGTTGTTTTTCTTCTAACTGGCAGTGGCTGGGTCATTTTCATTTGAAAATATTTACCAAGGACTCTTTCTGTGCCAGTTCCACATGGCAAGATCTGGGCCCTGGTACTGTGGTTATTTGCTGTGCACAAATAAATATTGGAACTTACAGAACTTTTTGAACACTTGAGAAAAAAGTACAGAAAATTCCCAGCGTGCGATGTAACATACGTGCAACGAGTGACCAGTGTGTAGGGCAGGTGAACGAGTCATTGGCACAGTGGTGGGTAGGCAGTGAAGTGATCCTTGCAGTAAAAAACGTACCATCCCATTTCTAAACTGCACATTGTATGTGGAGCCAGAGGTGGCAGTAACAAAGGCAAACGGAGATAGCTTCATATTTGTTTATTCTGGCTCTAGGGAAGAAAGAGGAAATTGAAAGAAAGAATTAATGCGTGCAACTTCTACTGGAAGGCAGAGGGGAGCTATGTTATTAAAATGGCTGTATAAAAATCCATGAGTGCTTTCAGGAAAGAAGTTAGCAAGTAGGATTTGAGCATAAAATGGGTAGTTAAAGTGTTGGAGAGCTAGCAGGGAGACGTCTTAACCTGGTTTGTGGGAGACTGAACACTGAGCAACAGTGCTGATTTCACTTCTTCTGAAGAGGAGGAAGAAAAAGCAAAAGAAGCCCCAAATGCTGTTTTCCAGATGCTTATAGGCATCCTGACAGAAGAAAATATTCAAATTCACCATCAACCTAAACTGGGGAAACATGTAGTCCATCCCTTTTTGGAGAAAGATTATCATCTTTTGTAATATCCAGTACATTATAATGTAAATGCATGCAACCTGCTAGGGGTTATAGTGGAGGTCTGTAACAAAAGATCATAATACTCATAATAGCTGTTCTCAGGTAACTGTTTTATGAGCTCAGTGTCTATGATCCTACCAAGAATATAATTTTGGTGCATTACTTACGTGAAGGACTTGGGTGCCATGTCTTCACAGATAATCCAAGTTTGCTCAAGTGTACCCCTGTGGAGCAGGATCATCTGTCTTTCCTACAGAGAGTGGAGATGAGTGTTTGCTATTGGGTAATTTTTGCACCTGGAATGATATAAGGTAAAAGTTTATAAGAGCAAATTAGTCAAAGTTAAATTAATAGGCAATATTTCCTAGAATCCTTACAGTATCACATTATCATCTTGCTTAAAAAAAAAGCTGTTCTCTGACACTGGGCTACAGAATCACTTAGATTTTGAAATACTTCTGAGGTCATTGAGTCCAGCCTTTAATCCATCATCATTTTGTCAACTAGACCATAGCAGTAAGTGCTGCATACAGTCATTTCTTGAACATTTCCGGGGATGCTGACTCCACCCACTCCAAGGAGAATCTGTTCTAATGATTAATTTAACAACTCTTTGCGTAAAGAAATTCCTCCAGATGTCCTCCCAAGTGCACCTTGTCCTCTCCTCCCTTCAGTGGCTGCCTGGGAAGGAGGCTGACTCGCAGTCAGTCTGGAGTTCTGGCTTCCTGTCTTGCCCTCTCTGTAGAAGCCTTCTCTGATGTTGAGTCTGTGAGATGACATGCAGCCGAAGCAGTGTACATGTCATAAGGACAAATGGTGCTACAAAAACAGCAGATGAGAGAAATTAGGAAATTATACCAGTCAGGAGGTGTGACACAAACTGTCTAAAACTCCTTTTTTGTTTCTTTTCAAAGCTCTAGTTGCATTTCAGCAGAATATTAAATGCATCAATGAAAATATACAGTTGCATAGTACATATTGTTGAGACTTCAGTCAGTCTTTTATGTCTCCTTGTGGGAGTATTTTCTCAGAGATTGTAGAAATTCTTTCCGCAGAAAAGAAAATTTTGAAATTTGCCCAGTGTAGGCTTGTTCTCTCATAGCCAGTTACTGATACTTGGATTTGATGAGAGGAAGTTGTGCATAGTTGCACATTAACTGTTAGCATCATCCACAAGTGAGAAATGCTTAAGCAAAGAGCCTATTGTTACATGTAATAGCCCTGACTACTTTTTTGGGAAAAGAGCGTGAATCACTTGAAGAAAGTAGATTCATATTTTCTCCTAGAAGTGTTGTTTAAAGACTAAGCTGTGTAAAACAGGATTGGCATTGTATAATTACTTGCATTTTACACTGTGATAACTCAATTTGCTTTTCATTCCTAGGTATTTAAGACTGTTATTTTCCCATCGGACTTTACTGTCTGTCAGTTAAAGCTTTAGGCCTATGGTGTGGAGAGAGAAATTTGTTATAGAATGTTTCATGTACACGTATTGAAAACATCTTGTTTGAATTACATTTCTTACTTTTTTGATGTTTATGATTTTTACCAGATGAAACAATCTTCGTGGGATTTTTCATAATGTTTTTTCAGCATTTTTCTGCAAAGCAGTATATTTTAGTTTGAATGCCAGATATACTTAGTAATTCTTGTTAAGACAGTATGAGGTAAACCTCCAAATACCACAGAACTTTCTTTTGTCTCCTTGGTTCTAACAACTAAGTCTAGAGTAAGATGTTAGCATTGCCTGCACTTATGGCATATATCCCTGGCTTATTGTTTCCCCCATTACCTCAGTAGGACCAGTATTACAGTTTTGCTCAGATTTCCTGAGTCACATGATCAGAAAAAATTAGTGTCCAGGGGAACATGAGGTAGAGTTGTTTAATAATTGAGTGTAGAACCACCTGAATTGAAAATACTAATGCCATCCAATGTCATCTTCAACAATAAGAGCTATATTAGTAAGGACTGTGTCTTGTACAGTAATTTGAGTTAGGGTCATTTTCTTCCTCTCTGAATTTATGGGAAATTGTTGGAGAAAATCATAGGAATTACATTGTGCATGACTCCTGTGCAGAGGGGTAGATGCAACACACTTTTCTTTCCCCATAAATAGTATTTGTGGGGAGAAGAAAAATGGGCAGAAAGGTGATTATGGGCAGACCTGAAATAGGGTACCATTAAGACATTTTTAACAGTAGTTCCATTTTTGGCATTTGTAACATGACTGTGCTTCCATTTTTAAGAATGCAACAGACAGTATTGTAGTATGTAACACTGATAAATATGATTGTTCTGCTGTACCATTCATTTAACTTTTTAAAGCATATTAAGTTCTCCATCTCAGCAGAGAGTGGGAAATCTTTCACTTTGAAGTATATACGTCTTTTCTGGATACATATCAGAATAAAAAATGCCAATAAAATTATTTTTATTGTACTTTTTTTTACTGGTTCCTTAGATTTCATCAGCTAGTCCACCTCATTAGGAAGTTATAACTTGTATTGTTTCCAAGAACAATCAATATAAACCAGTGAAAAAGGGTTATATTTCATGGCCTAGGAAACCATGAATCAGAATCCTTCTGCTGTACACTTTTGTGTTTATGAAGATGACTAACACTGCTAGTCAAGGAGATTCTGTCCTTAGCTTTGATTATTTTGAGGATTTTCTAATCTAAGAGGTAGATAATAAAGTTTATATTTCACTTCTCTAAATTCATTGGCAGATCTTGGAAGGGGGAGCCAGAAAAGTATACCCAATACAATGAAGGAGTAGTGTGACATCGATAAAAAGTTACAGTAACACCACTGTTCTAGTGGTCTCTTCTCTTCTTACAGCTTGCTCTCATTTCTTTTAAAATGTCTGGATGAAAGGCTTCTGACAAGAATGTATTATTTCACTAGCATGGCAGGAAGCTGTATTTGTGATTCATTTGATACTACACCTTCCCTCTGTTCTGTAGCTAGTGATAGGCGTTATCAGTTGCTGAAAAGGAGGCTCTTACTGAGGCCTCTCACCATGTCCTGTGAAAGTGTTCCGATACATTGCTTCTAGTGCACCAGTACACATTTGCCTAATTGCCTAAATGTCCCTGAAGTTCCATGTGACTCAAGCATTTTATGCTTCTTGTAGTGCATCAGTATTCAGGGTCTACAAGCCATAGTGCTTTGCCTCAGATGTGGCAACATCCCAGAGGCTGCTAGGTTATTCTTTGTCCTGTAGCAATAAGAAAACAAATTAAAAAAAACAAAACAAAACAAAACAAAAACAAAAAAAAAAAAAAAAAAAAAAAAAACAAACCACAAAAACAAAAACAAAACCAACCAAACAAAAAAAATTAAAAAGAACAAACGAAAAAAAACAAACCCCACCCAGTATGTTTTATACAGCTGGAATCACAAAGATGTGTTCCATTTAGCCTTAATGAAGTTACAGCTATTCATTAAAGTTTTGTCAGGAAAAAAATGTTAGGTACTTCAGGTAAAGTGGCAAAAATAACACTGTATGCAAATGCTTACATTTGGTGTATCTAATGATTGTATAAAAATAGGTCATTCACTACTTCCCTTATATTCTAATATCACTGGTACAGTTTTATTAGTTAGTTGCTGTTGAGAGGGAAATTAGGCAAATTTTCAATGCATCCCTAGATATGTTGCCCAAGGCACCTAAGATACTGTCTTTTCTTCTCCAGCAAATGCTGTGTATTAGCAGTTCACAAACCCAGACCCAATGGCAAATCCCTGGACTGCCTATACCCTGCAGAAGCGTTTAAGCACATAGAGGTTTACTAATCCCTCTTTAAGAGTCTCAAGAGGTAGGTGTCTGAGTAAGGGTCTCTATTCTTTGGCTTTTTTTTTTGTTCTGACCCTAATGTATCTCAATGTGGATGAATATCTTTTTCATGTCACCAGTCTGAATAAAGCTGTCATACTGATTGGAGTTTCTCTCCATTTCATACCTGCATGGAGGACTTTGAAGGACAATGCCACAAGCTTTGTCATGCACTTGGAGATTCTGTTGAACATATTAACTGAAACAGCAGCACTGTACATTGTGTGTCTCATGCTCACTCCATCACCTCTCTTCTGCCTGCAATGATGATCTTTAGTTAATAATTTTTTCACTAATTTTAAATTTGTTAAATTCTGCATCTATTTTTCACATGTTGTGCTTGGAAGCAAGCCTGTGGTAGTATTTAGAAGAGTTACTTAAAAGCACTCACTCTTTATGTCAAAAGCACAATATGTGTCTTCAGGAGTGCAGAGAAGTGCTGGCAGAGGAATTACAGCAAAGCTTTGGGCTTGTTGTTTTAGAAGGGTTTTATGTTCTTTTGTGTATTATTAATGAGCATGAGATTCATTATTAGACCCCAGCAATGATGCTTTCTTTGTGATTGACCTTATAATACGGCAGGCAATGTTCTTGTTCATGAAAACTATATGAGTTTTACGTAAGAGACAAGATCCCCGTTCTCCTCCCAGCCAGGTGAAACTCAAATTCATTAGGTTCAGGATGCCACTGAAATATTTCTGATGTGTTTGTAAATTCACCTCTCAGTTTCCAGTGTTTGGGCTTAGCAGACTGAAGTGACATGGTATGAGTACAATTCAGAAGCTGCATTACTGCCAATCAAATACCATTTGCTAATGCATATAATGAAGAGGTCCCAGAGAGAATTTATTGTTTCCTTACAGTAAAGTGGAAATACAGAGGTCTCACACTGAATTATGCAGTGATTGTCATCATTGACAGATAAATTGTCTCACTTTATTAGGTTTCCAACAAGATGTTGTGGTTACAGGGAGTCTAGAGTTTAAATTGGAACATGTTCTAGGAAGCAGAGTGTGGTTACAGCAGTTCATAGGAATAAAACTTAAATAAAAAGGCTTCATTTCATACTTTAATTAAACTATAAATTAGTAAGGCTTACATTTAGTTACTAGAAAACTCTTGAAAAAGCTTGAATTTAATATTTAATTCATTTAATTACCAAGCTTGTACAAATCCTTCTGGTTTGTTGTTTTGTTTTGTTTTTTTTTTTTTTAACTTTTATTTATGTGTAGCCACTATGCTTCTTGATACATCACTTCAGTTACTGTAGAAAAATATTCAGGTTGCTGATTTTTCTGGTTTATCAAAAAACTACATAATGCCATTTACTCTTGCTTAAAGGAAAAAAAAGTTAAATGCCACGTTAGATTTATCTCTGCTTCTTGTGTGAGATGTAAGTCTGTGTAAAGCACAGATTTCCCTGACAGGTCAGACCAAGTGCTCCGGAGACAAAATTTCTCTTGCTGCAGAAAACTGAAATTTTTTGATACACAAAAGAAAGAAAAGAGCTATATCAAAATAATTTCCTTTAATGTTCAACATTTGGGGCGTGTAGCTATTTATCCTGTGCAGGCAAATAAATGTACCTCTGCATGTCCAAACTATGGCATTCATATTCAGACTATCAAGCAGAAAGCGTTTAATATAGATCAGTGCTTTCAGCTTGGAAGCAGCCATCAAAGTATTCTTTCTCAAAAGGTGACTCGCAATTTAAAAATGTACTAGATTTTTAAAATATAGTAAAAATATCAATAAATTGTACAACCAGTGAAGAGTGGACCAAAGCGTATTGGCCACTAGAAAAACCTAAACTGACCTACAGAAATAATCAATAGTTTCCCAGGCAATAGCCCATTACAAATAATTTCCTCTAATACTGTCATCCAGTAGCAAGATACTGACACACACCCAACATGTGACACATGAGGTTTGAAATAATGAAAACAGCAACAATTTTCCTGGAAAGTCAGTGGTTTCCTACAGCAGAAGTTTGGTAGCCTGATTAGGTGATGTGTGAAGTGTAGGAGTCTAAAATAACTGATTTGCTCCTGAATGTATTTAGCTGTGAATTTCTGTTTACACATGTCAGGGACATGTATCTTCCTTTTTAGGGAAGAGACTTTTTTTTCAAGAGTGGTCAGTCGCTCCTTGGGAGATAAAACAACAAGCAAGTGGTGAGACAAAGTCAAAACAAGTCACATAAATCTTGCAAGTTTAAATGGGAAAGTATAATATTAGACACCTTATTATTAGCTCACCACCTCCACTGCTGTTCAGAGATGTTATTTCGTACATGTCCATAATTTCTTTTCCAGTTTTTCCATGGAGTGTACTCTGGTCCCTAGTTCTTAATACTCATTCAGTGTTTTTCAAAGACCTAAAGAGTTCATATCAACAGAGGAAGCCTGTCACCTCAATGTTATAAGGTTGTCCAAAGATACTTATTTTCTGTACGTAGAGGTATGGCCTCTCTTATCATTTCTGAAGTCTTTTAACTTAAAATGTACTGCACGGTGGACTAATAGACCTTTAGAGCATGCACTCTTTCATTCATGGCTCCCCTTCACGCAGTCTTCTGGGACCACTTTTAACCAGAAAACATAAAATAGAGTAAAAAAAGAGCTGACAGGAAATCCTGCTACCAATTTCTTGTGCTGATCCTTTTGCTGTGATTGGGGAACCACATATATATTAGACCATCCATATTCTATCATACATAGCAGCTCTGATTAAAATACCAGCATTCTTGCTAAGTTTCTATTGATTTTTCTTTAAACAGAAAGTGGCATCACCATTTTTGTATCTTTAGCTTGCAAGTGGAACTTGATTCACATTGTTGAAATGTCCCTAGGGCTGCAGAGACTTAGATTTAGAGATCACAAGGATTTCAGGATACAGTAAGACTTTTCTTTCTGTTCTGTATCTGCAAAGGAGGAAGGCCAACATCCGAAAGGGCACTTGCAAGGTTGATCAGAGCTTACATGGCTGAAAAATATACAAAGCAAAAGACAGAGAAAGGTTCATATGATCACATTCCCCAAGGACAATACCTACTTCCTAAAATAAATGAACAGAAATACCTTCTTTGTAATTGTGCAGGGCCACAATCTAGAAGCTGCTGCTCCATTTTCTACATTTCTGACAGTTAAGACTGGGGGGATATATCATAGGCAGCTTTCAGAAGGAGAATCATACAATTACTTATAGCCTTTTTATAACACTCTACTTTTTTTCAACTATTATGTGATATCAGAATAAATGAAAAGAGGAGCTGACCCACAGTCAGGGTAATTAGTATCATTTGGTAGAGCTTCACTGACTTTAGTGACCCTGCATCAGTCTATGCCAGATAAGGTTCTGAACCAGTAGTCTTGCCCGTGCACAGATAAACACACTTTTTCCTTTTTTTTTCTTTTCATTTCTCTCACTCCCGAGACAGCTATCCAGACAGCTGGATACTTTTTGATAAAACTACCAACAACAGAAAAAAAAGCATTTTATCTATGGGTGTGGCATGGTTTAGGAATGTACTCCCCAATTTAGTGCTCCCACTGAGACTCTGCATGTGCCACTCACTTGTCCATCTCAGGATGGAGAAGAGAATTGAAGGCACAAAAAGTAAAGACCAGAGCTTGAGATGAGAACAATTTACTGGAACAGTGATGTGATAAGAAAATGAACAGTAAGAGCAACAATAATAAAAACAAAGTATAAAAGGCAGGCTTTTAATTCACAGGATTGCTCAGAAAGCACGTTACCCAACTGTTCTCAGCCTCAGAACCAGAGTTACAGGACCATGCCCTCTACCCCATTTACCTTACTGGAAGAAACACATTCTCCTCAGAAGAGACTTCCTTACTCCTTCCCCTGGCAATGACTTGAAGCGGAATAGAATAACTTCTGGATCCTAGCCATGGCTACTGCAAATAAAGAACCCTGTCCTGAGTGTAACTAAGACATTATCCAGCCCTTATCCTATACCATCGATATTGTGCCTTGACCCTACACCTTGACCCTACACCTACATATATGTAGAAATAATGTACAGAGGCACAATTTCCATAGTCAGTATCTGTCCCTCCAAGATACGTCTTGAGTTCACTGAGTCTGTGGCTGTGGGTTCTGTCTGTCCTAGATGTCTTCCAGGACAGGAGGGCTGGTGTGCTGTCTGGGGGTTGCAAGCTGCATCACGAGCTCATGACTGGTGTACCTGGAGCAGTCCATACTCACTGACCATAGCAGTTATGGCACACAGTGGCAGGGTCATTCAGCTACTAATATCATACAAGGAAACATTACAGAGTGCTCTCTGTAAAAATCAAATTCCCTTCATGTAAACATTGTATTTCCCCATCCTTCTGCATTATGCAACAAGTGCACCCAGGTCCTTGAGCACACAAACAGTCCCACAGATGGTTTTGCATTTGCTTAAAAGTGTACTAACCCAAACTATCTTCCCTAACACATTCATCAGATGCACCACACAGGGACTTTATCCCTTTTATAGTCTAAGATTTTGATTGGGCAGGACCAGCTTTACTCTATTGGTGGAACCTCTAGTGGTAACTAACCAGGTGGCGTTCGCTAAATGAAGGTCCCAGTACGTGAAGTCCCCCCACCCATTGCTTTAAATGTGCTTTTTAGCAGTCCATTATGTTTTTCAACTTTCCCAGAGGCTGTTGTATGATAAGGAACATGATAAACCCCTTCAATACTGTGCATTTTTCCTTATATCTAACCTAAACCTCCTCTGACTTAGCTTCATGCTGTTTCCCTGAGACCTCTCATTGGCCACAAGAGTGAAGAGATCAGTGCCTGCCCCTCCACTTCCTCTCATGGGGATGTTCAAGACTCCAGTGAGGCAAGGCACCTCAGCTGCTCCTCATCCATTTTGCCCTCAAATCCCTTCACCATTCCTGTGTCCTTTTTTGGATGCTCTCTAACGGCTTAATGCCCAAAACTGCTCATAATGCTTAGAGTGAGGCTGCCTCAGTGCAGAGCACAGCAGGATAAGAGCAATTTACTGGAAAGAGCAATGAGGTCAATATTAATAACAAAGTGTACAAGATAGGCAAAGGATTCACACGTGATTACTTGGAAATAGTGTTTCCCAATTGCACATTCCAGCTTAGAGCCAGCATTACCTGACTGGTCTTTCTGCCACACTTACTCAACCAGAAGGACTCCCTTCTTCCCAGATGAGACTCCCTGTCCTCCTCCCCAGAAACAGTAGTTGCCACCAGTGAGTTCGTAGAGAATAACCTCCATGTCCTACCCATGGCAGCACTCTTCTATTGAAAAAATTAACAATTTGCCCAGAACCAAGACAGAGTGCATCTTGTGTCTGCTCTTAACAAGAGTAAAGGTGCTAGGTGGAAGTGAATTCCCCTGTACCTCTATCCGGCTCTCCACATTTATTATCTCTAAAGTGATGGCCAGGTTTTCTTTGCTTTAGCTAAATAATTTTTTCCTCAGTTATCAACCAAACCTAATTTTTATCTACAAGAAGCTGAAGGACTCCCTGAGCTATAGAATTGCACAGGGTGGCTTCAGCAGACCATGCTGCTGAGTGTTTGTAGTTTTTACCAAAAAAGTAATACCCAGTCAGTTTTTGGATTTTAATATATTTGTCTTTCAAGAGAATGCTATTCGTTTTGTGGGAGTAGAAGTAAGGCTATATTATATAGTGTTCAGTGGTGTCAAATTCCTTCCTTTCTTAATGTGGTGGCTTAAAACACAGCAGTAAAATTAAACCCACTCAAGCTACTCCCTTCCACCCCCCACCCCCCCCACTTTTGACAGTTGAGGGAAGATTATGAACTGGAGTTGCACTTTAATGAAAAATAACAATAACCACAAAAATGTTAATAAAAGAGCATAGAAAAGAAAGTGTGTTTTGCAAAAAAATGGTGGCTGGGCCACATGGGTTTTGGGATATTGTCAGGGGCAGTCACAGCTTAACTTCTCCAGCACAAAAACACAAAACCTGGTGTGGCCTGAGAGGGCGGTACAGAATTAAACAGCACTAGAAACTTCACCCCATTTATCTAAACCCCTTACCTCAAAAATATTTATCACATAAAAAAAGAAATCTCTTTTCTGTAAAACACAGTTGGGCAATATTTTGTCATGAATGTGCAAATATGACTTTTCTGTGCTCATTGCAGGAAGGCTGTAATGAGATGACCTTTGAAGATCCCTTCCAACCCAAACTATTCTATGATTTTATGATCTCTGTGTGTTCTAACAGTTAAAAAGAATGCTAGGTGCATGGTGATGCCTTTTATTGAGATTGTCTGTTGGTTCAGGCTATTAAGCAAGCTCATAGGGCTGATTCATGGCCAAAAGGGAGCTTATAAGGCAAGGATTTCAGAGTTTGCTATAACCTCTGCTGTAGATGAAGGGAGTGTTCATTTTGTATTTGTTTGACTCTTGAAATTATTTTTTAATATAGAGGTATTTTCAGCTGAGAGTCAGTGGGGTACATTTCTAGAAATACAAACTGAAAATTATATCTTATATATAAATTATGTAATATATGTTATATATAAATTATGTAATATTATTATATTTCTGTAAGAGTTAAAATACTTCCATTTTCTTCTGGAACTCAGGTCTCATTTCAAAAAATATTCAGAAATATTTTTAAAATATTGCATAGACTTTTGCATCCGAATTCTGCCTGTTCTGTGTTGGGGGCCGATTGTTAAGAGATGCCTCTGCCTGAACTAAGGTGTGAACAAACCATACACCAAAATCAGTAATACAGTTTTTATTTAATTGCAAATGTGAGGTAGAGACAGAAATAGGAATAGGAGGAAGAGGGGGAAGACAAAGAGAATGAGAGATTCAGCAAAAGATACCAGCACATGGATTTTTCTGGAAACCTGCTTGGTTCGTTCAGTGCTGAGGGTCCCAAAATGTTCTTCTGGAGGTACCACTTTTTTCCTCATCCAGGTTCCCACTATCCATGAGGCATAGATGCTGTTCCCATAACTTGGAATGGCATGTGTGTAAGGAGCTGTTTCCTTCCTCACAGTTTGCCGTGGTGGGAGTTTTTGTTTGGATAGGTTACCCAGATGTGCCTCACTAGGCCTGGCATCTTCCTGTTGTTTCCATCTGCACTCTTCCCACAGTCTGCACAGTGGAATTTGTCCAATGTGCTAATTCCAAACCTTCTCCTCCATTTGGGTCTGGTATTAATGCCTCCCTGTTTGCCATCCGTGCTTTTCTTAAGTTCCTGTTGTGGTGGCTTATCTTCCAAGATCTTCCTTCTTTGACAGTGCTTGAGGCAGTTCACTGTGCTCTTGAAGTCCTGTTCCCTAATCCTTGTAGAGGCATAGCACATCCAGCAGGACTTACAGTGGGATTTATTAGGCTACTAGTCAATGATAGTTCTTGATTTGAAAGCTAGTGTGTCTGGAGTCGTTGCTCAGTACCAGTTTGATACTAAATCATGCCTGAGAAGGGTATGCAGTATTTGGCAGCTGTCTATTGATTTCTTTCTGACTCATGCAGAACTAATTTTCAGTTACACAAAGAGGAAAAGAGGGGGGAAAAACCCACTTAAATATTGTTCATTTCTTTCGGCCATTTCTTTGATCCATGTTTTTTATCTGAGATGCAAGTACTGTGTCTAATGGGAAACTCAAATATTTCATGAAACAGTGAGACTTAAAGATCTTCTTAAGCAATCAGTACTTCAGCAGAATGAAACACTGTTGCAACAGAAGGACAATTATACACCAATTATTTACCCAGTCAGGAAAAATTATGCTCCGTAACATCAAAGGACTTCAATTAATGAAATAATAGAGAGTGAACTGGTTTTTACCAAACCAGGAGATGTTTATGCATCAAATTGCTACAGGCCAAGAGTTTGAGATTCTATTTAAGAATATAAACCCAGACTAGCACATGTATGTGACTGTATGTGACTGGTTCTAGGAGCAAACATGAACAAAATAGCTGTGTAACGCTTATGCCAATTTAAATGGGTTGTTGCAAATAATTAACTCATCCTTGTTATCCTTCAAATAATGTTTTCTGTACTACTGGGAAAATATATTTTCAGCCTGACTATTCCCAGCTCATGTATTTGTTTGTTTTCTTTACATTTCCCAATCTCCAATAATTCTGTTTATTTTCATAACTTTAGAATTCTCCCCTAATATTTCCTCTTGCATTAGTTTCTTTATTTGAAAATTCCTCAACTGTTTTATCTAAATGGCAATTTGAATTTTTTTTCCCAGTAGTATGTATGATTAACAGTCTTCTGTATGTATCAGGCTAACTGAATCTTGAAAGTTAAGTTCTCTCCATTTTATCTTTGGCATGAATTCCAAGGAAATTAATATGCAGGGTTAGCAAGACAGAACTGTTAGAATCTGAATCATCCCTTATTTCAACAGCTTCTTTATGCAAAAGGTTAGAGAAAATGGATTAAAAAGGAAAGGTTACCTGGAAGTGAAGTAACAGTGCCACAGAGAAGCCTGGGAGTATGTAACAGGGAGGTGAGAGGAATTCTTTCAAAGCACAGGAAATCCACGAAGACTCAAAAAGGAAAAGTGAATTAGTAGGAGGACATGCATGTAATGCATTAGCTGTCTTGTAGAAATGCTCTCTTCTGATGTACTCCTATGCTTTATTTTTGACAGAAAGCCTGTGTAAATCTTGTTTTGTGCTCAGCTGCACCACATTTGGTGCATAACTGTCACTGCATGCCTTCTCAAGTGTAACCTATGAAACAGGATGCAATTCTAGCCATTATGGAAGCCTGGGGAGGGGTGGAAATATAGTAGTTCCAGGCTCTGAGCAGCTCTGATAGAGGTTTGTACTGAGAGCTTACCCCTAAGTTCCCCTTTTCTGTACAACCTAAGGGCAACTGGGATTCAGTTAATATTCCTTTAATGTAATGGATGTTCAACAAGGGCAATTCAGACAGATCTGTCATATGACATCTAAAAACACTGGAAGAAAACTTACTTTTTAGCTCTGGCTGAAAGTAGGCAAGATGTAGGTGACATTTCACAACATGGGGATTTTATCTGTAATAATTTGGCATCTTACATCTGCCACTCTAATCCTCCATGTCTTATATATATCTGAAACAAAAACTGATGACAAAGGAAAGCTGAGATTTATTCGGAATTTCCAGGGGAAAAAAATTAAAATCATTGGACTGAAATTGGAAATGCATACATTAATACAGTATCAAAAGAAAATATTGTTTCATTACTTAATGCCTCCAGCAGTCTTCTTCCCTTCTTTAATGAAATGGAACAGTCTGTGCCTTATTACTTCTTCCATTTAATCTTGTTAATGCAGTCTGTTAAGACTCCACTTTTGCAACAGCACAGGTGTAACTGTGAATAAGTAGGCTAGTAGGAAGACTACTGTTCTGCTCCTGGAAGTCTTATTTATTTACAACAAAATGTGTGATATTCAAACCAAAATAAAAACTGATGCAACTGGTGAGTTGAAATATTTTTATTTTTCACTTCCTTAACAATATGGGACATTATAGTGAAAAATAAAGAGGGAAATATTAAACATGTTGTACAAGTCTATCCTTGAGACAACTGTACTTGAAGTTTTACTAAGATTAATTCTTCCTACTGTCTTTAAACGATGGCAGATTAAATTGGTAAGTAGACAGCTGGTAAGTACAACATTTTTTCAAACAGATGCAAATCCAAGAATATCTCCAGCTGATTTAAGTTTTTCAAAAGATGGAGCAAAGATTTAAATAGGAATGTGCAAAAGTGAAAATCCATAGTGATAATCAAAAATATGAGGAAATATGAAGAAGTTCAGAAAGTTTTAAAAAGACAGCATCAGGATGATTTCAGAGTCATTTCAGGTTGAAATCAGTGTTATTTGGTTTTTATTGTCTGTGTGTCTCATAATGTTGCCTTGTAGGAGTTACATTGTATTTAAAGTAAGGTATTGCAAGAAAAGTGGTCCAGTAAGTGGATTGGAAGTTACTCCTTTGACTGTGGTAGTAGCCACACAAAGTCCCAGATAATGTAAATTAGACCCTCATTTTGTTGCAGTGCTATAATGTAACAGTGCAACAGTCCCCATTTCCCTTGAAGATTTTGTATGGTGTAGACTTCTGGGTTTGAGTGTTACTGAAAGTATAGTGATTTGTGAACATTCAAATGAATCTGGGCAGGTAAAGGGGGGAGAAGAGAAGGAATGCAAATCTGTCAGTGTGCTGCAGCTGCAGTCCAGTAGCAAAGAGCTGGAGAAGAAGGTGCTGCTACAGACAGAGCTAAGAATAACCACTGCACCCTCCTTCCACTAAGAGATGAATTAAGTTTTAGGTTCATTTCCATCTCACTTCAGCAAGCAGTAACACTTCGTGGGTGTGAGGAAAGATAAGGTTGTATGTGATCCCACAGTCTGGAAAACAGGTCTTCACAGCATGTTCCTGCAGCATCTCTCTCTGTATTGCTCAGCTTTGTAACTGTACAGCAGAGATCTGTGCATATCTAATACAAAGAATTACCTTTGAGGTCCTGACTACTAAATTTCAGCCAGCTTCAACAGGCAAAATGGACTGTAAATATTTACCATGGTATCTGAACACTTCCTTTACAGAGTTCATTAGTCCATTTATTCAGAAGGGAAAAGAATGCAGCCATGGATTTTTGTCTTCAGAAAACAATAGAAATACCTGGCACACTCTTAGTAGCTTCCTGAGTAAGGAGAAGCAAGGAGGGAAAAATAATATGTTCTGCTAAGTGTCTGATATATTGTAAAATATTTTAAGTGAAACATCCAAAAATTATGACAAACAGTAAATACTAAGTATAATTCTCATAGGAAAGATTTTTGCATATGCAACATATTTTCTGTATAGATTGGTATTTTTTGACTGAGCTCACTTTCACTGTTTGAGTGTTGCACTGAAAATATGGTCTCCACTACTCAGTCATCCTGACCAGCTTATATAAACATTAGCTAAAGCTGCGAGAGATTATTTGCAGAACATTGGATCTGATGAGGTCAAATATAGGATAGCTTGGGTAGTATAATATTTGGGATTAGCATAATAATCTCTTTAGGAAAGTGTGCAGTATCAGCAGAACCATTGCTTCAGTCTTTGAGGGAAGCAGTAACTGTACAGTAATAATTCAGCATATATTATATACTTACATCTTTCTGTATGAATAGGGCAATTTTCTGAGCTCTTCGGGGGCCCAGGATAAGGCCTTGATCATTTAGTGTAATAACTCTGATTTAACTCACCTATGGAGCCAAATCATCAGTTTGGGAACATGTTTTTGTTGTGTAATAACTTGTGTTACTCTAGTACCATCCTTTGAAGTCACACATGTAATTTCCATGAATTTGAGTTACTAAGGAAAAGAGTTCATGAATTGATACAGAGAAGGCCACATTGAGAGACAATGAAAATGGTTCTATACAGATTTACACAGTGCTAGTGAGCCATCAGAGTTTACTGATCCTTTGACACTTCCTGACCTCTGTGACCACAGACTTTCAGGAATCACATTTTGAGCTGTAGCTTCTGACAAGGCACCTGAATAGTGTATTTTAGGATCTGGACAGGCTGTACTTTGTGTTAGTCATCACTGTCCAACAGAGAATACAGACAGTTCTGCTTTTCTACTGCTGTCTTCCTTGCCTGTGAACCATTCAAAAAAATCTGGGAAAGCCCTGAACACTTGTGCTTGTTATGCACTTCAGCCACTCTATTGTCAAAATTAAACTTCTAGGTAACAACTTGTGTACCTTTGTCAGATTCCTAATCTCTTAGTATTTCACTGAGTGCTAGGCTGACATTCTTGGCAAAAAAACTGTACAGTATTTTTCTGGAGTCTAGGAAATTGCATCACTGCTACTGTCACAATGAAAATCTAGGTTTTCTGTTAATTTACAAATTATTTTAATGAATTGAAATTATCAGGTCTGCAGAAAATAGTAATACTTGTGATCCAAAATATACCATTATCTCCAACATTATATCACTGCTCTTAAAATTGTTACCTTTTTTTTGCTCATAGCTACCTTTGCTTCACAGAGAAACATTCAGCCTTGCAGATCTTGCAGCTTTTCTAGTTGACCACCATAATGAAATTCAGCTTGGAGCAGTTACCATTAACCTATTCTGAGCTTCAAGTCCTTTGCTTCTATGTAAGGTATGATAAAATTCTAGGGGTCCAAAAGCGTTTCTTTTAAGAAGAATGTATCTCTTCCTCTAATAAAAGATAATAAATCTATCTGAAAATCTCATCTCCTCTGTAACCCTGGACCATCACAAATGTAGCATCTTTTTAGTCTTTGTAAATTGTTAAATTACAGTGCTAGATCTAGTGTAGTTACACTTAGGAAAGGAAAGAATATTTGAACAAAACATTTTTTTCTTACTTCAGTGCTTATTAGAACTTAAGGTTGTTACACTGTGCTAATTTTTTCTCCTTGTAATTCCACCTTCTCCGCTGAATATAAAGGCAAGTAATCTATGAATATCATTCTTTCCAGACTTGTTCCAAAATTACTGTGTAGCAATAAGATACAAAAAGATGAGATAATATGAACAGTTTTATATTACCTTTAGCTGTGGAGTAGCTGTAATCGTTTGAACTCATATTCGTCTATTTAAAACCATTTGACAACGTTCAGTAAACATTACTATGGCTGTGGAACTCATGAAGACATCTTCCAAAGTATGTATTTACAGTGCAGATATACGCATGTTTCTTCATACGATGAAAGGCTAGTATATAGCACATAATTTTAAAACTTTTCATCACTCTACAGACACTATCACACATATTTCTAAGGTTTGATCTTTTGTTTCAATAGATTTTAAGTGCACAAAATAGGGATGCACAGAGTAACTACATAAAAACTTTCCATTAAAAAAGCTTTAGGTTTTAAAATGCTCTTTTATTATTTATACTCTTTATTATAGACATATAAAGGCAATAAAAGCAGCGTTGATTTGTAAGGAGACTTGGTATACAATTCCTCATGCTTTGGTTTGGTTTTTTATTTTGGGGGTGTTTTTGTTCATTTTTTCCCCACTGGAAAATCATGAAAGAGAAAGGAGAAAAAGAAAACATATTACCGAATAACCTTCCAAGTGACATTGGTTATATTATAGTTATATATATTATATTTAGTTTTATAAACTGAAAGAACTTCAGCTAAGAGTGTGAGACAATGCAAGAAATCAGACATGAAAATTGCATGCATTTATGGGAAAAAACCTTCTATTTTTGCATTAATGTACCCAATTTCTATTTTGAGCAATTATCCATCAGGTTTTTTAATATCCAAATTCTAGGGCTATTGCTTACCTCGATACTCATAACAGATTTTTGTATATCATGTATATCACAACATCTAATATCTGTGCCCAGTGACAGACAGAGACATACAAGAATTTCTGCTGCTTCTTGAGATTTGTGTATCTGTGCTCATAAGATGTAGGACTGGCATATTTGAGAACCATCAGCTTTGCAGAGAGTCTATGTTGCTGTAACAAATCCAGGAGCCATACCCACAGTCAGAGTTTAATGTATCTGTGCAAAAGTAAAAGTGATAAGGTTTTATGAAAGCATTACTTTTCTGGGTGAACTTCACCATTTCAGTTTAGTCTAATGGCTCATTTGTAGATACAGCTAATGTATCTACAGACATTAATTAACGTTATCTGGAATTAATTAACTTGCTGAAATACTAGTAGCTGTATAAATCTCACTGCATGAGGAGTGACAGAGGCTGTAAACATAAGTAGTATCCTCAGCTGTATATTTTCAGACTATTAAATGCAAAGCACCTGAAGTCTTGCTGAGAAGCTAGAGAACATCTATTCCAGTAGCAAAGGGGATGCCAAGATCTCATTGGCAGCCTAACTTACCATGGAAACTTCGACTGACAGTAACATGTAAGGAAAAAAAGCATTTCCTGCTCACAGAGGTCGGGACAAAAAAAGATAGAGTTGGCAAGTGATAAAAATGCTGAATGTACTTAATTTTAAATCGGTTAGGAATAGCAACATAGAAGTGAACAAGGCCAATCTATCAGCAATTTTCAAGGAACTCCAACAAAAGGCTGATGGGAATTCTTCAGAGGTGAAGAAACTGGTTTTTTTCACTGTGAGTTCTCTGAGTAGCCTTGATGCTTCCAAGTGCAACCCTTCCTGGATCTACAAGCTGGAGAAAGGACTTGCTTTTCAAAGTTTATGCCTGGCATGCTTTATTAACATCTTTTGATCTAGAACTAAATACTGAAAGCTCAAGTCTTTTTTTCCCCCTTAAACCAAAGCTATAGGTCTGTGAGATTATAATCCTGTCATTCACAAATGAAGTTTCTCAGATATTAAATTGAAATTATATAAAATGTGAGCTTTGTGTTTCTCTGCTAGGCATCATATGGATGTGAGTGACAATCCCCACAAATACACATCAGACACATTATCTGCCTTGTTGACTCTTACCTTTCTTTCAAGTGGAATTCAGAAAATTAACTGTCTCCCATTACAGATTTATTCCTAATATAACAACTTTTGAAACCTGATTATTTTCCTGCCTTTGGGATAGTGAACTTTGTGCCCATGTGTAAGTGTTCTATCAGTTAAAAAAGAAAAAAAAAAAAAAAAAGAAAAAGCAGCTGTGTACTTCTGATTTTTTGTGGGGTGCATTTGAGCAAATGTTTTGTTTGGAGATGTTTCTAATTAGCTATTTGTTTATATGTAAGTGCTCATTTCAAATATGTGAAACAATTTTGGATTTGCTTCCTTGATAGAATCTCTCCCTACTTTCTGTTGTCATGGGAGGATGAATTAGGTTCCAGGTGGTTATCCCATCATCTGTGGATTATAATTACTAGTCATGTAGAATTAATTAATTTCCATTGTGGCATTACAATGTGTAGACTGTCCCATAAAACTGGGGGCATTTTCTTGTCCTAAAGAACTTTCAACTAAAGTATAAAATAAGAGATTAATACTGCAGAGTCATGACTTTGTGGAACTGAGGAAAGATGCTACAACTGGTGGTAGGGGGCAGTCCTTTGCAGCATATATCTAAACATTATAAATGTTTTCTCAGACATCAGGATGATACTGGTTTTGCAGGCTTTTATTGAGTGGTACATTTCAATGTACTTACTGAAAAATTGGACAAGTGGGCTCATGCTGAAGCTTGCTTGAGAAGAGATGGGAGCCACTTTTCTTGCTCGTAGTATCAAAGAAAAAATGAGTGAGAAGGCAAGTGGAAAGACTTTCAAAGTAGAGCTAAGTAGTTTTGCTCTACTTCCTTCCTCATGTTTACTACATTGGGAAATAATAAGTTCTGTTCCTGTGCTGGTGAAAATTAGCATTGTGGCAAATCCACTATTGTTTGTTCATTCAATTTTTGCCTCAATATCTAGAAAGTTGCCCTTGGTCATATTTTTAAGGAGTTCAGAAGAAAGCTGCTTATTTTATAATAGCTGTGAAGAGAGTCAGATATACAGCTCCCTGAGCTGTTAGTTGGTCTAATAGGTAAGGGGGTAAGAAAAACAACATAAAGTCATAGGTGGACAAAAAAAAAACAGAATGTGAAAAAAGTGTAGTACCCTGTGTCCGTGTGTGTTCATTCCCATACAGGCCATTCATTTAAGAGCTGAACTTGATGATACTTGTGGGTCCCTTTCAAGAATATTTTGCAATCTGTGACCTGTGATTATAACTGCAAAGGAGACATGATACACTCTATATTCATTACAGTATCTCAAAGTCCTTCTGGGAATACAGTGGTTTCTTTTTATCTGGCCTGTACAATCAAGAAATCCTAAAAATGTTCTACTGTTTTAATGAAAAAAAAATATCTGAGGACAGTAGCAAAATACAGTTTTCCAAACTTATTCAAGGGCCTTTTGCATCCTAAGGATGTCTTTTCTCTGAGTTCTCTTAAGGAGAAATGGTAGCAGTTTCCTAGACAAACCTGCATTTACTAATTTATAGAATGATTATTTTTGAATAAAGGTTTGAATTAACTGAAGAGTCACAAGCCTAAAATATTTTTTACCTATTAATTGAAACCCAAAGCCTTAGCATTTAGGGACTTGATCCACAAATACTATGAATGTAGAGCTTATAATTGAAGCTCATGCGTGAAATTATTGTTTGCTTACAAACAATAAAGTAAGGAAGGAAAAGGAAAAAGTACTGTCCTAAATGCAATCAGTGTCATAGGGCCAATTCTTCTCTCTCTATTCCTTTCAGAGTTACAAATGGTATATGCAAGTGACATTAAAAGTATCTTGATTTTTTTTTGGTGGGTTTTTTTTTTCTCTGTCTTGTCTTTTCCTGCAGATTTCTTTCCATTCTCATTGTAGTCAATGCCTCTGACATTGAAATATAAAGCACCTCTTTGAAATATAAAGCACCGCATGGTCCCAGAGCTGAGACTTTTTCCATCCACATGACTCTCAAGCAGAGACCTGTGAGCAGTTACTAAAAGCAGCCTCACAAACAGCAGTGCCTGGAGACACGTTTAAATGTTTTTATTATCCCAGTGGCAGAAGGCTTAGGAATTTTTGAGCAGGATCAACCTTGAAAAATTTCCAAAGAACTGCAGGTGCTTCTCTGTTAAGGACTTCCCTCTATACAACATGGATTAGGAACAGTTTTAAAACCAGCTTGCTTGCCTGAGCAGTGTCTAAACTCTATGCTAGATCAGAAAGAGTATGTCAGGAAAATGAGCTCACAGTGGGGAGCTAAAGTCTCTTCAGCCATCCATATAAGTTCCTCTTGTCTGGATCCCTTGGGATATGCTGTCACAAGGGAAGAGTTGATTGACTTTCCCAAGTAGAGGGCCTGCGCGTGTTCACCCTGAGCAGTTTACCCTCTACTCTAAATAAGAGGATAAAGGAGTAGTGTATGCAATGCACCTTTCAGTGGGAAGTGTGGTGGTGGCTTGCTGGGACACAGTATTGAGTTTTGGTTGTTTATCTACAAGGTGGTGGGAAGAAAGACATGGTAGGAAGGAAACTTCTCACTTCTGCTAAAAGAGACAGACGATAATCATAAGTAGAAATGGGGCACAATCCAGGCTATATTATTGTATTTTCACTGTATCCACTGTGCAAGCATATTTAGTGCTTAGCTTACGATGTGCAGTCATTTTTAAGCATGGGTTTTTTCCATATTTTTAATCTTTTCAACAGCCCACAAGTTTGAAATGGGATGCTCTTCTTAGGATTAGCATCTGGACAATAATCCTGTTTCTGTTTCTCAATCCATTTTAGTGTTAAATGTGTCTTGTTAAAACACTAACAGCTGCCTATCCTTGTGCTTGGGCTAGCTCTACTAAAAAAGTTTTTCTACTCAAGGATTTGATGCAACTTAAGTTGCAGAGAACTGCTGCTGTTCCTGCCCTGGGCATGGAGAAGCAACATCTCACAGGAATACTTTCGCAATGTGATGCTGCTTCCAAACAGGAGGAGAATAGCAGGGAGGCACATGCATCCTACACATAAGAACAAATTAAAGTTCATCTGACTAAAGCATCTGACACAGTTCTTATTTACATCTCTAAGTATGTGCTCTTGCAGCGTCATCAAAGGAAGGACACGGGATTCAAAATAATTGAGAGAATGAAACAGCTGTGTTATGCACTCCAACCAAACAAAAAAAAAGATAATGAAATGCGTTTTTCTTCTGAGAATCAGATGACCACTATGTTTACAAAAGGATCTGAAGCACATCCATATTTAAACATTTTCAGACTGTACCTGACTTTCCCAGTAGATAGCCACTGGTGACCTAAACTCCATCTGTGGGTCTTGCCTGACAATGACCCAGTGGTGAAACAAATAGTTTGAAGAGACAGGAAGGTTAAACAAGCTTTTACCTGTCAATCTCTGACAGTGTTAGTACAGTACATAGTAGTACCTCCGTGACCTGAACATAATTTGAAGAACATGAAAAACTTCATAATCTGTACTCTGCTTTTAAAAGGGTGTAAAAATTCACCATTTATTTCTACCTCGGAAAAATGAAAGTCACAGATATTTGAAGTATGTAAGAAAGGACAATCCATATTATTGTTTGGGACCCCTAATGACTGTCATTAGCAATAATAATTAAAAAATTAACTGGTAAAATAACCACCTTAAAAAAAGGAATATGAAAAAAAACTTACTAATTGTGAGACATTTTAAAATGTTAGAATTTTGTGGGATGTTGCAGAAACTACATGATGTGAAGCATTTAAAATTTGCCAAACCAAAGCATTCAGAAATAGACATACAATTCAAAGCATTTTTGTATTGTTGGGGTTATCTGCTCTCTATTTCTAAAGATCTCCTTTTGAGAAAAAAAGAAATTAACTATAATTATAAACCCAAAATATCTGTCTTGTTTTATTTTTCAGCACAAATTGAAGTGATACCATGCAAAATTTGTGGTGATAAATCCTCTGGAATACACTATGGAGTCATCACATGTGAAGGCTGCAAGGTATGAGATTTTAATACAGCATAGTCATGACCATTTGCATTAGCCTCAGGCATCTGTGTACAATGATACACTCTTACAAGCTTTCAAACAAGTGGTGCCAAAGGCTGTAAAGCCTACTGCTGATAAAGATGCATTTCATGCCTAATTTTCCTAGTTGCTTTCCATTTTATCAAATAGTCTTTAGAGCTACCTCCTGTTTGAAACATGAATTAATTATATCTGACGCAATGTAAGTGCTGACACCAACTGAGGCTGGCAACTGTAAGTCACACCTGTTCTACCTTAAATCAGCTTTGAAAGAGGTGGATTTCTTATCTTGTTTCCTGTACAACCCATGTAGCATTACAGTTGGCATGTTACTTCTGGTCAGCCCTTTTAAGAGCTTACAGGTGTGAGTTTGGTCCTTTTTTATCTCCTTTTGCACAATCTGCAGACCTAATTGTAATCTCCAAAAGAAGGAATGCCTCACATTATGAGCAGTGTAAAAGGATTCTTTGTCTTCTTCTTCATAGGCTTTAGTTCAGGGGCAGATGCTGGGAATTGGTGGTTAAAAAAAAAGGGTGGAGGGTGGAGATGCATAGACTTGCTGCTTAGACATACCAACATATTGTCTCAGGCATTAGTTCAAATAACACAAATCTGATCCAAGCAAAGAGAAGAAAGGCTTAAATTTTCAATTTTAAAAATTGTCTGCGATTTTATTATCTAAGGAATTATGATATTACTCATGGAGTTTCATATTACATGTTGGTATTTCAGTTTTAATTGTAAAAGGGAAATTGCAAAATGAAGAGGCAGCATCTGTAATTTCTTGTACGTGGAAACACACAAACTGGGACATTTGAAAATGGGTGCCTGTTTGTAGAGTGAAATCACAAGTGTGTATGCTTTTTTACAAAGTAAAAATTTGGGTACACCTATTTCAAGAGAAATATTTTAATGGTAGTACACTGAGAACCAGCTGGTAAAGATTGGGGTTTTTTTCAGGAGCATTAACAATTGTAAGCAGAACAATTTGCGGTGTGTCTTTGTCTTACTGTGGCACTGGACTAGAAGTAAACATCTTCTTGCGACAATCACATGAAACAGGATTAAGCTAGTTGATATTTCAAAATTGGCACAAAAGCTATGGAAGAAAATTATGTTAGGCAGAAAAAGCATCTTCTCTCAGTACTCAGAGCCCATAGACTGTCTAGGGGTATAGTCTCCCGTAGAAGTAATTAGGGTTAATGCTGGCCCTTGTGTGTGCCTCAAGAGGAGATGATACCACCGTGCTCTGTGAGTAGACTGCTTATTGAGATAAAGAGATTCTCTTCCACTTATAACAGTTTTAAACCTATTGGGTTTGTGCCAGTTTTGCTGTATCAGATCAATTAGTTTAATCTTGTTTTGTGAGCCTGTGTGAAAAAAAGGTGTCGGTTTTTCACGTCAGTTCCACTGGGAGGCATCTTAGTCTGCCAGAGCTCCCTGTTATGGTAAACACTGTTTTTGGCAGTGCAGCTCTGCTATCCATTTAAGTTCCCATCATTTAAATAGCTATTCAGTCAGCCTGCATACTGGTCATTTCTGGCTCTTTTTTTCTCAGTTTGTTGTAAACCTAAAATGATTAAGAATGGAGGCTGTGTGTGAAAGAAAGATGGTAGAACCACTCCACAAGCATGCACACATGTTGAGCCAGGCACCAGACAGCAACAGCATTTCAGGATATAGCATCCAAGAATTACAGTGCCAGTGGCAGTGCTACAAACTTCAAGGAACAGAAAATCCTTTAACTCAGTCTCCCTACATTATCTATGCTGCTGCAAGTCTGTATTCTAAGTGCTTAAGGGTCATCTGAAATATTACTGTTGGTTTGCATGCCTGCCTGCATGCTGAGCATGCATATGCAGTGGACTTGCTGGACCCACTGAGTAAGTTTGCAGGTATTCTTACAGAAGGGTTGAAACCTGCGTCGCATCTCTCTGTGGCTGCTTCTTCACTAAGCCTTTTATAATTTCTTGTGCCTACCCCCAAGCAAACTACTGTCTACCACTGTTTTGTCATGAATTAGAAAGTGGTTCATTCACTAGTTTCCTTTCTCAGACTGGCTTTGGGTGAAGTGATTTGTTCAAGGTGCAGAAAGACTTGTCCATGTTGGAAGTATTGGAAATCTGTCTTTAACTCTTTAGCTCCTCAGTAATGAAATACATCTTCCTTCACACAAAATGGAATTATTCTGATGTAGAATAATGTAGCCAAATCTATATAAAGATACCATAAACATAAAATGAATTAATTATCTCTACTTTATAAGACAACATTTAGTTCTTATGTAGAAAAATGAGAACATAAAATTCTCCTCAGAAAAATTAATTACTTGCTGTAAATTAATTTTCTTATGTAACCCATGATACATAGTATGGTGTTTTTTCCTAAGGAGGGAAAAGATTAAACAAATTCCTCTGAGATGAGATCAACCTTAAAGGGAACAAAAAAGTACTGGAGGAGAAGGCACTGTCAGTGCTAAATGGTTGCGTGCGTGTTTTTAACATTGCTGAGTTAATTTGTTCTCTGAAATACATAGATGCTGCTAAAATCTAAAACTGAAAACAGAAAACCCTTCAGAAGTCAAAACCAAGATTGGCCGTAAAGCTCAACAAAGACATCTGCTATTAGCAAGCATTTAGTCTTAAATTAAAAGCACCTCTACCATATCAGGAAAGTTTTGGTCTGCTAAGATCAGTTTCCACCAGAATTTTTCTGAGAGTTGCCCCAAAGGACATCTGTTCTCTGAAAAGTACAAATCATAAAATTTTATTTATATTTTAGATATTATATTTTAGATATATTTAATTTATATTTTGCACTTTAATCCTTGATGGAGCAAGCTCCAGCCAGTTCAAGTGAGTCTCTATGCTTGACTTCAAGAACTAGCACTGACAGTGTCCTTGGTGGAGCACCGTGCCTGTCACTGTTACTGACACCCCACACAACCCTAGCTCAGCTGGCCAGGACCTGAGTGAGAGCTCACGTATAAGCTGTAGCAAATGGATTGAGCCCTGTAGCACTGTCACCTTGGGATTTCATTGCTCAGTATGGGCATCCATCAACCTGTGCAGAGATCCACTATTTTTTCCTGATAAATGAAGTCAGCTGTTGCATTCTGGCTTCTTTCTAAGGTGTTTGCAAGCCACCCCAGAAAGGCACGAGTACTTTGGTGTCACTTCTGGTCACTGGTATTACTGCAATAATTTCTGCTAAACTGCAGATATTTCTGCTGTTTTATTGCTTGTAGCCTCCTGCAGTGGCCAGGCTATCCTTCATCTTTCCCACTCCAACCTTCATGTGCTTGCATTTAAAGTTGCCAAACTGGTTAGGAAACTTCTCTATTTTGGTTTTTTCTCTCTGGAAAGATACTCCATGTAGATACTCTTGACCTTTATTTTATTTATTTATTCATTCATTCATTCATTTAGTATAGATCTATTTATTTTTGTTTCTCTTCACCCCCTGGTTTCGTTCCTCTTGTCACCTCAGCTGCTTCATGTCACTTCTACCATAGCAATGCCTATTGAGGCTGCTCTTGGCAGCACCTCATAGCAGCTGGAAGCTTGTAGGGACTTAGGTGTGTATACTTTCCCTCCAGCCCTCAGATGCCTAGACAAACAGCCCATGGAAAATGCCATTATATTCTCATGCTAGTATCTAAAGGTGTTGCTTTCTCCTTTGTATGTTGGCTTTACTTGATACAGTCATTATATCCTAGTGTTATTGTGAACACTGAATTTTAATTACTTTGCTCCTGAATCATATGCCTCTCCAAATCAGATCAACATTTGCCAAGTTAAAGTGAACAGCAGACTTCAGCTTCTCATGCTATGTGTACCCAGTAACAGTTACCAGTCTCTTTATTAAAGGGAAAAATGTCAAAACAAGTACTTTGAAGTCATCGCTTATGAATGCTGACAAGTTTTTCCTCTACTAGGAGCAAGTATTAGATAATACAATGTCATTACTACACAATAAAAATGTATTCTGTAACATTATTTAGGTTTTAACAAAGTAGAATTATAGTCTTTACAGAATAATATGCAGTTCTTCTTATTATAATTAAATGTTCTTCCATACAATATCACCATATCTGCAGAGCCACAGCATAAGCAGCAGTGCTCTAAATAAGGGTTTACTGTAGTTGTTTGCATGCAAATCTGTGTGTGTGTCCTCATGAGTGCACATGGACATAAATATGCCCGTGGTAATACTTGGTCTTTTCTGCTCTTTCCCCAAGGGATTCTTTCGGCGGAGTCAGCAGAACAATGCATCCTACTCCTGTCCAAGGCAGAGAAACTGTCTAATTGACAGAACCAACAGAAATCGTTGCCAACACTGCCGACTGCAGAAATGTCTTGCCCTGGGAATGTCTCGAGATGGTAGGGAGTCAAATTCATGCTTCACATCTTCTAAGCCCTGTGAAACTTTTCTTCACTACTGACTTACTAAAACTCCCTGTAAATTCCTGCAAAAAGAGAGAGGAGAAGCTCCGTGCTTTGTAATGCATGCACTGTGAGAAAATCTTTGCCATCCAGTTAAAAAAGAAGGCTACTTTCGTGGAGGGGATGGGGAAAATCACAAAATGGAGATCAGTATTAGTTTAGAACAGAAAGAGTCAGAAGTGAAATACGTTATTCTAATCAAAAGCACAGAGCACAGAAAGGTTACCTCTGGAGAGGTGGGTTTAAGCATCATATTAAGGATCAGCATTTATCTTATCTTTATCTTATATTGATGTGTGAATGTCTGGTAGTAAGGAGGCATAATCCTACACAAACTTACACCTTCACAGTATTAGTGGTTTCTGTTTGTTTTGTTCAGAGCACTTGACCAAATATTTTGCACTGGAAGAAACCCCATTTCTTTTGCTTGCACATTGCCTCCTGTGCCTGTGTGGGTCTAAAGAAAAAGGTTTCCTAATTTAGCACTGAAAATGGATCATCTGCCATTTCAGGATCCTGTGCTAGGGCTCTGGTCCACCGTCCAGGATGTGATCAGCCAAGACCAGCAGGCTGAGAACGTGCATCGTACACCACACCAAACTGCAGACAGTAGGAGGCTTGGGCAAGGCTGCCCATAGCTGACATGCCTCGTGCAGGGGATTTCCAGCTCAAAAAATTGTTTTATAGAGTGAGAAAGTATTAGAAGAAAACGTTCCAATTTTTAAAAGCATTTTATATTAATTTGATTTTCTTTCTTAAAAGTTTTATACAAAATGTGTGTTTTGAAATTAAGTTATTGATGGAAAACTTACTTAAAGAGCTATTTATTTAGATGGTCCACGCACTTATAAACTTGTTTAAAATTTGGGGCTTCTTCTACCTCAGTGTGTGTTATGTCTCACTGAAATTATTTGTTTACCAGTCTCACCAATCTGGGAAGGGCCTTGCAATCTGGTCTTTAATCCATGAATTCTTTTTGGTCCTAGCATCCAGTTTACTTGACACCCTACCTCCTAATTCTTCATGGTGATTAAAGAAGTAACATTTCAGCAATTTAACAGCACATGCTTTCCTCCTGAGGGTAGTATCTCCCAATTATTTAAGGTATCACAGGGGTATTTAATGTGACTGACAGTGGTCTTTCCAACCAGTAATTCAGAGACCACTGCAAAGACACAAAATTAGCGATTTTTCCAACAGCATCACTTTGTTCTCTCACAGTTTATATAGGGATCTTTATGATTTTTTAGGATTAAGAATATTAAGAGCTCTTGCAAATTCAAAATTGACTGTGTGAATTTTGACAGGAAACTTTAATTTGATTTTTACCTCAGCCATGTAATAAATTCATTTTTATCATGCAGAGGCAGGATGCTAATTGATGGCAGCTGGAGAATCCAATTAATGAATATATAGTGAGCATAAACAGTGGATATTTGGTTTTATTACTGAGGCCCTAAATTTGAAGAAAATACACAGTTGCCTTATTCAAAATTATTTAAAATACAGTCATTGTATATTGTCTATAAGAGTATGCAGCATACCATGCATTGATTTCTGGGGCAGGCTGCGTTTGTATTAGGTAGCTTATAGCCTGAGTGTACGGCTGCAACTAAACTGAGGTTGGCAATGAGAAAAAAAGCCTTCTTGGTGTAAAAAAAGTGAAAATAAAGCAACTGTCACCTTGCTGTTCTGGCACTGTGTTTTCATATTATGCTCTACTTTTTCTGTTTTTTTTCAATTGAAGATTTTCACATTTATCCACATATAGTTTTAAGCTCTTTTCAAGGGCTAAACGAGAGTCTTATGATTCTGAATTGACCCAAATGTCGGATGTGCTGGAAATACACAGTAATGCACCTCATAATACATAGAAGTCTGTACTTCTGGAGCTATGTCTGCTTACCTGTTCTGATGAATTCTGCTGAATGTGTGGCTCATTTGTTTTAGAGCACAATCAACAACTGCCTCTGCTCTAACATCCCAAGATCTAGCCCAGTAAAAGACCAGAATTTATGGAGAGATGGGGGTGGAGAGTGATAATCAGCTGTGATCAGCTCTGTGTGTGCAGGCTGTGAATTTACTTCTCCTAGTTCCACAGCAATCAGCCTGTCACCTTTGAAAATTTCAATCTCAGTGTAATGAACCCTGTTTCTGGGGAAAATGGTTTGCCCTCTTGTATTTTCCTCCCTTTCTCATCAGAAGGAGTGCATGGATTTGTGCACGGAGATTATTAAAATGGATATTGCATAAATCCCAAAGACTTTGCTCAGCGGAAAAGATGACATTCATTTGTGCTGTTTACCATCAAATCTGTTATTTTCCTCTAGGTTCTAACCTGTATGATTTTTTATTTTTTTAAGTAGGAAGATACCACCCTATTTAAAGGATGTGATAATAAGTCTTTAGGGCTTGTTTTTGCCCAGAATACTAATCTTGTTAGTGTACTGCGTAAAGGTTTGTGGAAAGTTAGTAAATGGATATGAATTTACAGACTGTACATTTCATACAGCTCTGGGTTGTTGTTCAGTGACCACAGAGATATAAAAGGATGCATGGTCTTTTTAACATTCAGAATGGGAAGTGAATTGCTTGACTGAGGCTCTCCTGTCAAATAGGAGTCATTGTTGTCACCTGGTAAATTCAAATACACAATATTTTTTCCTTTATGAGATGTATGTGATGTAAATCTTTTGCATCCTTTCTCATTTCCACAGAAAAAGATATTTCCACAGCAAAATTAACTCTGAAAGTTAATTTCAAAACAGTGGTAGGGTTGAGGGGAATTGAGAAAAATTTAAAGATGACAGTGGTTCACATTGTGCTTTGCTTTTCAGCTGTGAAATTTGGAAGAATGTCCAAAAAGCAGAGGGATAGCTTGTACGCTGAAGTGCAGAAGCACCAGCAGCGACTGCAGGAGCAGCGGCAGCAGCAGAGTGGTGAGGCAGAAGCCCTCGCCAGGGTTTACAGCAGCAGCATCAGCAATGGCTTGAACAATCTGAATAACGAAACTGGCAGCACCTACTCAAATGGGCACGTCATCGATCTGCCGAAGTCTGAGGCCTATTACAATGTGGATTCTGCCCAGCCCTCCCCAGACCAGTCTGGGTTAGACATGACTGGAATCAAACAGATAAAGCAGGAACCTATCTATGACCTCACCTCTGTACCAAACTTGTTTACCTATAGCTCTTTCAACAACGGGCAATTAGCTCCAGGGATATCCATGAGTGAAATTGGTAAGGAAAATTCTTATTCCTGTAGTGCAATGTGTTTATGTAAGCTAAGCTCCAGTACTGTCTTCATTAAGATGTCATACAGGCATTCTGTATGCAATAGTTAGAAGTTCACACATGTGTTACACACACGTACAGAGAGTCAAGGAAAGAAAATTAGTCTGGAACTAATTGACATAATATTAAGGCAGCTCTGTTTTTACTAAAAAATTATGCAGTTCTTAAATCCAGCAGTTCATTTCTGTTTATTAAATAGGAGTATCAAAGCAGGTGATGAATTGATCATAACTAAGTAACAATTAGGAAGGGGCTTGTTTAAATGAGCTCATTACTGGCAGAGCTAAATGATCTATTCAGCCAACCATCCGTATTCTTGTCAACACCCAGAATTGCCATAGCTGCTAATTCTAGGGTACTTACTGTGAAAAAGTACCAGTTCATACTTTGGCTGCGCAGATGTCAATGCAGAGCAAGTTCACAAAATTCATAAAGTGCACAAACTCTGAATGTATTTCTGTGGATATCCCTGCTCCTCTGCCTGAAGGCCTTGGAGAGCCTGTCCCTTGCTTTCAGCTTTGGCAAGTGACAGAGACTTCTCTGTGAGGTGAGAGCGTTAGAAACACAGTGACTAACAGTGATTTCTGTCTAAGGAGAATTTCTGTTCATCTAGTGCTTCTAGTTGTATTTCACCAAAATACACTTCTGCTGGAAGCACTACTTCTATTACAAAGAAATAACATGAACAAAGATTGGCATTCTAATTAGGTATACCTGAAGAAGTGAAATATGCTGAATCAGTTGCGGCTGAGAACTTAATCAAAGGGTAACACTTTGTTGATGGAATTTAATTAAAGAAGAAGGAAAATAAGGCATCTTCAAGAGCACTCCTAACAAATTAGTTCATTTCAAATCATGAAAAAACCTCTATAGTTCTGGCCTAACTTTGCTGTCTGTCAGGTACATGGATGTACAGAGATCTGTAAAGGTATGTGTGTGCTCAGACCTACTGAGGACCCTGGAGATGTGGCCTCCACTCAATACAGTAGTGGGATATATAGCAGTCACTGTCTGTTAAAAAATGACGTTGCAGCTAAAATTGATAACATGTTTTCTGCCCATGTGTGCTCATGTGTAGGGGGCTCTATAACACATTGTATGCTTTAGTTGCAAATTGTCCAGGAGAGAGTTAAACTTTTCTGGCACTCTGTTTATTAAGACATGTTTATTTATTGCATTTTGGTCTAGGCCACTGTCCATTAAAACTATACACCCACAGTGTAGGATTAGAGATGAACATTTGCTTCAGCTTCTCTCACAGCTCTCACGGCCATAGGAGCATTACTCACATGTGCCTTGTGCCTACCTCAGTCCTGCAACAGTGGATCACACTGCTGCAAACCAGCTGAGAGGCAATTTAAACAGTCCTGTTTCCCTGCAGACCCAGTACTAAAGGGAGGTGTTACCAGAGAGACTCAGAGGAGGTCCAGAAATGCAGGAGTTCTGATAGTCCATGAATTCGGGTTTGTGCTCAGTTACAGAAAATGAGTTTAAAGACAGATTATGACCATAGGACTGTATCCTTAGTGACCAGAGAATCCCCCTAAAGTCAATGGGACCTTTTGACTTCAGAGAATCAAAGTTTTATCTTTTTAACTTAAATCAATTTATGTTTTATCTCTTGCAGGTTCCCTTAGAAATAATACATCATTCTTAGTTTTTCCCCCTTTTTTTTCTCTCCCAGCTCCAAATCATCCAGCCCTAAATGCACCCCACATTTCCAAGTTTATTCATCTTCTTCTGACAAAAAGGAGAAAAAAACCTAGAGCAGAGGGAGCGCTACATAGCAAATGGCCTGTCTCTGAGCTGACAGCAAAATTCAGAGGTTCTGGGATTTGCCTCTCTTCCTTTCCAAATGGAAACTAGGGCTCCTAAATTGCTATGATTTTACACAAGTACTGCCATCTGTCATTTGTGGCACCTACAGCAGAGGGATAAGGGTGACAGTGAGAGATAATGTAGTCTAACAAATCAGCTGACACAACTGGAATAGATGCACCATGAAATATTTGGATTAGTGCACAGGCAAATGATGTTTTCAGTGTTTAAAAAGAAGTAGAAAATGCCTCTTAATGCTGCAGTGGATTGTTGGACCATCTGTAGAGCTGCAGTCTTGCAGTCCTGGTATGTACTGATTTTGTATTATAGTGTGCTTAAATTTAATTGCAGAATTACATCTCACTCAAGCGACATCTAGGAATAAACTCAACTTGTGCTAAATAGACATTACTGCTTTTAACTGTTGGATGAAATCATACATAATATGTAGGAGATAGAAAAGCTATACTGCATTCATCCTTCTGGCTGGTACAAATATCTTTGTACCAACATGTCTAGTGACCTAGTGAACCACTAAGTGTCTAGCTCTTTTCTGCCCTGATTATTTTCTACCAGATAGAAATTTAGATAGAAATTTAGCTTTCTTCTTCCCCTTACATTCTTTGAATAAATATATGTATATAAGCACAACCTCAACTTGATCTTGAGTGCAGCCATCTTATTTTTTTTCCTCATGAATTAATGTGTGGGAACTTCTTTCATCCTTGAGTTCCTAGAACTTGCTGTAAGCTCTCCAAGGAGCAGACTTCTTCACAAGACAAAAGTAGTCTATGCAGTTTCTGCATTACATGTCAACCGAAATCTAATTCACTTACTCCTTTGGTGTTAATGCTTTTGCTTGTTTCAAACTCACTTCTCTCCTGTGTAGGGCATTTTTTATTAAGATATAATTACTGTATATTTCCAAGTTTGAATCTTATTTATTCTTTCTTATTTTTCTAATCTTTGCAGTCCTGTGACATTATGTTTCAGTCTTCCTTGATGCTTTGTCACTTTTTTCAGTTTATAATTGTCTCTTAATTACCATGCTATGAACCTTCTCTTTCAAATTATTAAGAAAATGTTAAATGCTTGTAAAACAAGTAGTAATAATGGCCACTGCTGCACCTGACTAAAATACTTGCTGCAATTGCATATATTACTACAGTATTTACATTTGGCTTGCTATTCATCAGTAAGTTCTCTGTAAAATCCAAGTAACTTTCCTTGTCAGTTTGATTCAGTTATAAAAATAATATTTTCTAAAATACTCCATGATATAATTTACACATCGTTTACATACTCTTCTTCACATGTTAATTTTCTAGTTTCACCAAAAACTAATCTAAATGGTTAGAGTTACTTTGATCTTTTACAGTTCTATGCTTTCATTTGAATGTGAAAGTGTTCTTTTTCGCAAACATACATTCATCTACAGAAGACTTTTTACTGGAAATGGAAATTGTCCAACTTTACAGTTTTGAAATGCAAAAATTTTTTACACACCAACTGTTTTGACACATAGTATTAGAATGAAATGGCAAGGAAAATATAGCATTCTTGTATTGCATGCTTACTGGTATCTGTATACTGTGCTAGCAAATAGGTGTAGGAGAAAAACATGCTGACAGATTAAAATTATATATACTTAGTATTATTATATTTCTCCAGGTTAGTTAAGTGTACCAAGACACAACTGCACATTATCTGATCTCTAGGAGAAGCAGGATAGGCAATGCCTCCTAGAGAAGAGAGGGTTAAGTACAACAAAAGTTGCACTTTTTTTCAGGTACAGTCACAAATTTCTCATGTAGCTGTCAGAGCTTATGATGGAGAGAAGTTGTATGAAATCAGTTAGTTCCTCATTAGGCACTGCCCTCATCAATATTCCACTTCCTGTTACAAAAGAAAACCTCAAAGCATAAAGACATCTCTCCAAAGCTCATAAATACACATATGGGGTTAGAACCTCAGCTTGGCATCGAGTGCATTTCCAGTCCAGATCCCTTTTCTTTAAAGGGATGTATTTTTTTCCTTTACTCAAAGCATCTTGTTGGACTCTTGATATGGATTTGGGTGGTCAGAACACAAAATAGGTGGAGTGCAGTGACCAAATGAGTTAGGCAGGCTCTGTCACTGCCTGTCTTTCTGCCATGGTCCAGATGTGTTCCATCAGCCAGTGATGCTGCCTTCATGGGAGACACCCATATGCTGAGGACTCATGGTGCCAGGGACTTTAGCAGAGAGATCCTGTTTCTCCATGACCACTCTGCCATCTGGGAAGGCAGAAGTGATGATGTGGGAGCTCAAACCATAGGGTGAAATCTGCTTGCCATGTCAAAAGCAAGAATTTGGTCATTTGCAGAATGGCTTTCTCCTCACACAGCTGGTGGGTGGGAAATTCTGAAGTGAGAAAGAAGCTTCAGTTCCTGGTGGCAGTGCTTGCTCCCAAGTGTGGTTTTAAATTAGGAGGCATTAAAGGCTTATTTTTAGACTTGGTGAAATTAAAATACTATCTTGTTTAAATATATGTGCATTATATTATCTGCCACTGAGCTGGATGTTGCATTTTTCTCACTAAATATGTTGCTCCAATCTTGGTCAGTGACAGTTGATGAAAAAACTTCCCTGTCTTAACTGCAGCTGAGATTGCCGGCCTTAAAGACAAGATAAAATTGTTAGCCAACACAGTTGAGGAGAAAACAGATTGGTTAAGCATTCACTGCAAGTCAGACTAAAGGGTGCCCTGTGGCTGTGTATATATGTGTAGGTAGTCAGTAAGACACCTCTAGAGTGTACAGGAGACCATGTAGCCCAGCCCCTACAATTACAGATGAAAGTGTTGTTTACATATATTTACACGACATTTTTTCAACATCAGGCCTCTAGGAAGGTACCCAATGGCTTAGAGAGCCTACATTCCTACCAAAATTAAAGCAAGGTTGGTGAGCTGAGGTTTGACCTTCCCTTTCCCCAGTCCTTCTAAGCCTGCCCTGCTATGTATATCTTAGAGTAGCAGTAAGCCCCTAGGACAGATGCCTAACGTGGATTGGAGGCATCACCTGCCTTATATTGACTTGGACACATAGACTGAAAAATGATAGTGAAGGAAAACCCTACATTTTGTTTAAACTTGCTCAGGATAAGTATGTAAAAGAAAAGTCCCCTTTGTGATCACAAATGACGTTCTGTGCATTTGGAACTTAGTCGTAATTTAGCTGGGTTCATATATTCATCTCAGAACCACAGTGAACAACTTTATATTCTGCAAAGCTCTTTAATTTCCATTGCCTCAGTATTGTACAAGCAGGAGTTATTTCCCTCTCTCTCCTTGAAGGAAGATCTTCAACTGTAAACATTCTGAAATCCTCTGCTGAAGATGTATTTGAAATCCAGTCCCCCACCTTTCTCCTTTCAGCAGAAATCTTCTCATTAACTATAGAAGAATTTAGTTTACTCCTCTATGTCTGTACTTTTCATGGATGTCCACAAGACTTAATGTTGGATATGCAATATATAAATATATATCAGCATCAGACTGCTATCTTAAAAAGTCCACTATCCTTTGGTTTTGGAATCACTTCTCCATGTGTTAAGTAATTCTCTTTGCAGAAGCACTTCTCCAATTTGATAAGCATTTCTCATTCCTTAACACCCTTCTCTTTATCTCCAGGGTTTGTTCCCTGTGCCAGATCAAGTGTTAACAGACAGCTTACTAAACATATATTGGTCAATTAGATGCTATTTAAAGGGATACTCCAAACCACATTCAAAATGCAGTGAGCTCACTAATTAAAGCCCATACTTAAGGTGGCAATGGCATCTATGTTTATGTTCCCTTTATATAGCCACCACCCACCCTGCAATGAAACAGAAATTATGTTTTTGTAGTCCTGTGTAATGTTCATCAGCTTCTTTTTCTAGGCCACGGTTCAAATATTCCTTCTACCTACATGACAGTCAAAATTTTACAGGACTGCTGTCTACAACCTGGCAGCTGTATGTAAGAGAAGCAATGTTGCCATCTAGTGAGCATTTAAAATATGCAACGTGCATTTTGCACACATGCCATCAGGGCATGTATCTTCATTACCTGTTTAAAGATGACAATTCGAATACGTTCCTATTTCAATTCTGTACACATTTCAGTTCATGTGACAACACTTAAAACTTCAGCTTGTTTTACAAATGAACTATAAATACATGTAGAATGGTATTAAAAACCTTATCTATAGCCTGCGTTTTTAATGCATCATAATATAGTTATTTAAAGAGATCAAATTTTAAATCCTTTAAAGAATATAGAAATGCTCTTTTTCTCCAAAGACAAGAATATTTTCTTCCATGACCAAACTTGACAAAATAGGTTCATTCTACAGAGATTCCAAAGAAAAGCAGTTAGAAATCAACCTTTTTTTTTTTAGCAATCAAAATATGTAAAATACCGTATCATATATCCCATATATTACCATATATCATGGCAATCTTTTCAGAAATAACACTGTGCTGTGAATATTGTCAGATTACAAATCACACAGAAAGATCAATGTAAATCGAATGGTGTGGTAAGTACTGAGGCACACTGTTGCTGCCAGTTGTAAGAATTGACTTTTGGCTGGTTCCCTGCTGCTTTGGAGCAGCAATGTCAATAGCAGAAGAAATGCTAAAAAAAACTTGCTCTGCAAGTAATGCTCAAAAAAAAAAAGACTGAAGGAGGTGCTAGAGCACAGAGGGCCTGGGATGTGTGAATGAAGTATATTGTCTTCCAGGGTTGTGACTCACACACAGCCCACAAAGAGGCAAATTGCAGATGGGAATCGAGAGGTCAAGGCAGTGATGCTTTAGGAATCACTTTAGTATATGAAAATGACATACTATCTGCCAAAGTTGCTATGGGTTGAACTAGTGGTTACTTGTTGCTTTTGTCCTCATCTGCGTAACCCCTTTGTGGACTTAGTGTCAGCTTTCCTGTTAGTGTTTTTGTCTGGCAGACAGCCCCACAAATTACAAGGTAATTGTACTTTCTGGGAGCTTAACCTGGGGTCCCAGTTATATTTCTTTGTCATCCTGGACTGCACTGGTTGATCATTCCTTAATCCTAAGGCACAA
Source organism: Luscinia megarhynchos (assembly GCA_034336665.1). Lineage (NCBI taxonomy): Eukaryota > Metazoa > Chordata > Aves > Passeriformes > Muscicapidae > Luscinia > Luscinia megarhynchos. The sequence continues at coordinate 58,518,695 of CM067592.1, forward strand.
GGAAGGTATCAGAAGTTTGGGGTTACAAATGCAGCATCCTAAGTTTGACTTGTCCCGTTTTTCACACTGTGCTTTCTGTCTGCTAGCTTTCATCACTCACTTAATGCCTTTCACTACTTTCCACTTTATTCCTGAGAATAAGGTAATTCTGCTTGTTTTGCATTTTTGATGCCATTTCCAGCTTTTATAGGTAATGATGTCTTTCATCAGTCCATTCAAATTTTGGTATTTTATTTCACAGAACAGCAACAATTCTTTTTGTACAAAGTGAAAAGATATGAGAAAGAATTGAAGTGAAATGCATGAGAGAGGAACATAGGTGTGCACAGTGGAAAAATTCAATGTGACAAGACCTAGGACTCAGAGAAAAATGCTGAAACTGATTATCAGAATGTGGATTTTATAGTGCCATAACCTTTGAGGAATGCAAGTCACATGTAAATGGGAATAGTTAATACAAGATATTGAGGCAAAGAGTCCTGTCTTGTGTTCCTTTTTCCTGTGACTGCATGGGTAGCTTTTCTTTTGATCAGTGAAGATTCTGTCATCGCTTATGATAACCAAGTTATTCTACTTTCTGACACTATACACTAACATCACTTTCATCCAACTCATTTGCCACACTGCAGGAAAATAGAACCATTGTAGAATGTTTCTTCATTACTTTTTAACGTGTTTCTGTAGATAGATTGCTTTAAATCTTTATAGAAAGCTAATTTGAAGACTTTGACAGTGAAACAAGTGCTAAAAGATGTTAATCTCTCTCAGCTTTTTGCAGGCTACGGCAGGGCAAACCCTCACAAACATGGTTTAAAACATATAATATTTTAATTCTTCCATATATATTTATTAGTTTAATAGAGAACAATGTCCACTTCAGGTAATGTATGCTTAATTGTAAAAACTGAAACCACTTTCTTGCTTCAGAAAAGTCTCATTTTAATATAAAGTCTTATTTGTGAAGCCTATGCTGGAAAAAGCTAAGAAACAGCTCCTCTCAATAAACTTGTTGTAATTTTATATGGTGTCTTTAGAGTCCATTTGAACGCTAGCTATTTCCTTGGTTAGTGCTTTTGCTGCCAGTTAAATGATTTCTAATTTTTGCTAAATTGGCTGAGTCCCAAGAGAAGTATTACTAAGTAGAGACCATTAAGCATTTATAAAAATCCTCTAGAATCTAACAGAATTCTGGGTCCATCCTCTAGGTTCCTTAAGATAAGGACTTCATTCCATTGTACTGCCATTTCTATTAATTTATTAGCACTTTTTAGAAAGGCAAATGAAGCACTGATTTCTTTTGAAGAAGAGAGGGAGTAAACAGAGAATTCATACACGTAACATTTACTCTTTGTGCACTCTGTTTGTGACGTTAAGCATTCAATAGCTTAAACATAAAAGAAATTATTCCTGAACTAAATTCTAGCATTTCTAGTCTCATACGAGTGTTTTTATGTTTCATACTATCTTCCTAGGCTGCATTGTGTGTGGTGTTACAAATGTATTAAACAAATAGGCGTTATGAAACTAGAGTGTTTTTTAAAGGGAAATACTTTTTGCATTATGGCATTAAGAATGCCATAGACAGATGAAAAATGGAATGAGCTTTTTGCAAACACTTTCAGGAAAAATTGTTCCTGTTCTTCTGAAAATTTTCATCCAGTTCATGTAAAAAATAAAGACCTATTCTTCATTTATTAGTGCTTTACAGCAACCACAAAGGTATTTTTTCTTTATTAGCTGTGTCACTGTCTCTACAACTGTCAAGGAGTTTAAGAATAATCTCAATTCAATGAATTCAGTGATTCAGTTTTCAAAAATTTTCATTTTGTAGTCATAATACCCTTGAATTAGTGTACAAAAAAGTGCTGATCCAGTGCTATCTTGCTAAGTTTTTAGGTCCTAGAACAGAGATTTTATTTAGAATGCCTGGCTGGAGTTTTGTTATGTATGTTTACAGCAGCCAGCCAAAGCTGGGATGTTACTGCAGCATTAATTCAAAGTAGATCCCTGCAAGAGCTCAACTTAGGATATAAGCTGAGATAAGCTCTTAGCTACCCAGCTGGATCCTAAGGGTAAGTGGCAAATTAAAGATTCATTATTCATTTTAATTGAAGAAGATTATCAGTGTTTTAGAAGACACACTTCAAAGTTTTTCAGTTCCCTGTGCAAAAGAAGGGAATACTGAGGAAAACTGGAGTCTCTCCTGAGAAAAGAGAGACAATTGAAAGAGCTAAGGAGCCTGCAGGAAACAAATGCTGCTGTGGATAATTTCCACTTAGCAGGCCAAATTCACAGCTGGTGAATGTTGTGTGCACTCCGTGGATTGCGTCCATCCCCACCAGCATTGCACTTGACCTCAAGTGGGAGTTTTGCCTCACTATTGTAGTTGGAGATCTCTGAATATTGCAAGGAAGTGCCTGAAAAAGGCAGGACTGGTTTATCAGTTGATGGTAGGCCCCTGTGGGTCCGTGGGACGCTGATTTTGATTGCCATCTAGATTGCAGTGTTCAGTTTTCTGTATGTACTTGTATTTAAACAATTTCTTCTCTACTGATGCAATAAATGTTTGAGCAATTGTAGTCTTTGGAGAGTGCCCTTTGTGAGGTAACTCTTGAAATCTAAAATTAGAAACTGCAGTAGGAGAGAAAGAAAAAGAAAGGGGGAGAAGGGGAGGAGGAGGGCAAGATCCTGTCAGGGCAAACAGAACTGGAAACAGAAAAGGTCATTCTGGAAGCGATGAGCTGTAGTCCCAAGTTTATGGGCTGTTGCTCTTTTCTTGCAACATATGCTTTTGGCCTGTTTTGTTGATGAAATAGGGCTTTTACAGCCTTCCTGTCTCCTCAGTCCTTCTGCAATGACCCCTCAACTACTCTCCAGCTTCAAGGTAATGAAGGAGCAGTCTCAGACACTTAAGTTCCTATAAGTTTTGGAGAAGTGACTACTCAGTAGGCAAAAGAAAGGCAGAAGGGGCAGGCAGAAGCCACAGCCACAGTCCCATGTTCACCCCTGAAGACAGTGGCAGATGATCAGTCAAACTGAGCAGACTGGTCCCTCGTGCCTGTTACCCACCCAGACCCTGGGTATGGGAGGTCAGAGGGGGAGTGGCAAGTGATATTTGATGGATATGTAGGGATCCAGGTTTGTTCCACTACTTCACTGTATAGCTTACTTCACTGGGAAATCCTCACAGAGTCAAGTCGCTTGGTTCTGTCTTCTGTTTTAGGTAGGGCAGGACAAATGTAAACCTATTTCTTTTCATGAAACAGCATTGATCTCTCGGGGTCCTGTTCAGCTTCCTGATGTACAATTTTCAGCTTCTTCTGGACATCTCCTACTATACATTAAACTTTTATATTTTTTTGACTGCTGCATTGCAAATTCCAGTTAAATTATTTACCATTGGCCTGGCGCCTCTCAAGGCCTCACCAGGTCCTGCTACAGGAAGGGCAGCACACCCTGTGCTGCATGGAGTCGGGACCTGCCTGACCTCTCAGGTTTCTGCTCTCTGGCCATGCCAGCAAACACCATCTGGATTTCCTTGTCCCCTAAGGACAGATGAGTCTCTGCAGCTAGAACAGTGGGCCATTATAGAAAGCCAGTCAGAGACATGCAACAAAATGTACGTGCACACCCCAAGACATACTTTGTTTGAGTGTTTCTGGTTTTTTGTAACCCACTGGTTACAATTATCCAGTTTCCTCGACTGAGCATGTTGTTTCTGGGTTCTCTCTCTGGAAGCAAGCACTTCTTTCTAAATTTTTTTTATTTTTGACAAAGCAAAGCATTTGTAGAAAAAGTGTCTAGTTTTCAAGAAAAAAATTCAAGGTACCAACACTAAGAAAATCTCAAATTTAGAATGAAGCTGCCTAATGCAAATGCTTGCACATCCCAGTGTATACCAGAGTCTGGGTACTGGGAACATGGTTTTCTGTGTTTACCAGACAGAGTCTATCTGCCAGGATCTGCCATGATTTTCATGTATCAAGTGATTAAGATAGGAGATTTAGCTCCAATGTAATAAACCCAGTATGTAGGCAAAAGGGGAGGAGTAGCACGTGGTCTACATTTATGTTTATGTACTGTGGCAGACAGATAAGCTTTACAAATCCTGCAGTTTACAAGTTGGTGGTACACTGTCATCCAGGGTTAGGAATTCTTCCATTAGACTTATTAATTTTCACTCAATAGTTCAAGAAGCTGGTCCTTAGAAAATAAAATATTGCAGACTTTGATTCCCACACCCATGTGGCTAGAATCATCTCTTTTGTTTTCCTTTTCATACAGCAAACCTGCTGTAACTTACATAAAATGGGAGCTGACAATATTTCAAGTAGAAATGCAGTTCACTTTGAAGTCACAGCAATAGAATTGTCTTTTGTGGTCCTTGGAGTCCATCCAAGCAGGATTTCTAGTTGTGTACATGCAATTACAAGCAGATAGGGAACCCTTGAAATCTGTTGTCCAAGGTTTTCGAAAACAAAATCAACTGAAAGTCAAGACATGATATGTGAAGTAATTTTAGTGGACCCCTCTAGCCTGAGAAGAGGAGGAACAGATCTATTAGATTTTCACCCCTGCAGGGTACCTCCACAGACTTTAGGACTCTGCATCAAGGCATTTTCTCTCTTCCTGTGGTGTGTAGATATTCTCTTGTGCTCCCCATTGTCAATTTCTTTCTTGTTTTACTAAAATAACTAATTTGTTGAACTTGTGGTCAGCATATTTCAGAGCTGCCAGGTCTCACAGAAATTCATATATTTTGGGTACAGGACTGCACCTGTGATAGGACAGGTTTACATCAGATGTCATTTATATTGTTGCCAGTTTAGGTTTAGGAATGTCATTTTCCTTGGGATTTGCTAAGATGTGTGCTGACTCCAAGTTCATTAGCAAAAAGATGCTAAGGTGTCAGGGAAGAAACAAAAGACCACGATCTCTGAAACCCTTTAAGAGTGGCATTCTTTGCTCTGTCTGTGTTGGATCTTACGTTGCTGGACCATCTGAGGAGTCAGTGTCTACTTCTTTTACTTTTTGTTTCTTGTCAGCTCTGCCACCCAGTTGTAGGCTGCATTTGTATAAAGCTCCTTCCAGGGACTCCAGCACAGAATGTAAACAGTGCTCCTTTGCTGAATGAGCAGTTCCCTGCTCCTCAGAGACCCAGTGTACCCTTTCTGTCACACACTCAGCCTTGCCTAGCCCGCGGCACGAGAGTTTCAAGTCTGTCTCACACCTGATTCCTCTTTGAATGTCAGCATTCAGAGCTGCTACTTGCTGCCATTGCCCCTGGCCTTTTCACATCTAAATTGGTTTTAACGTTAGCTCAACATAAGCAGAAGTATGTTAGGAAAATATGCATGGGGTAAAACACAGGATGCCGTCCCTAGAAAGCCCTGGAGAGTTTTTCAGCTCTTCATTCCTCAGGAAAATACATAAATGCTAGGAAAAGGAGGAGAGCTGAGGAGCTCTGCAGTAGTGTAGAACTGCTAATCAAATGTATTTTGAAGTCAGTGAAATCAAAATGTCTTCTTTTCAGATTTTTGACATCAGGTCACTTTATTGGATTAGAAATCTATCCATGCAGTAATATGAAGTTATGTGAGACGTTTGCTGTAAGAGAGATGCCCACGTATCTCCAAGACTTTTATTATAAAATGCAACACCTTACCGCCAAAGGTCAAGACTTCGTCTAACCTCCCATGAAAGAACAGTTCATAGATCACTCTATTAATACAGATTCTTGGTTATCTTTAGGCTGGAGTCAGTTCTTCCATAGGGAAACTTAAAGATAATGTTGACCTATAAAAGGAGAGCTTCAATCAAGCAGGTTTTATTTTTCCTATACAAACTTGCACCTTCTTATACCTTGCACCTTTCTACTGAGTCTCAGTTTATTAACTGTGATAGTAGCATGGGCATCTGTTGTTCTAATAGCACTCCTCTAGCAATTACAGGGAACATATACTTATACATTCCTTTTCCAGCTTCCCTTCTTGCTGATATTTATAAGTTCAGTCAGTATTTGGCCAAGGAAGCAGACTTATTTTGGAATTCCAGGCTCCAGATCCCTACACTCTATGCAAAATTGAAGATCTGAACAAGTGTTCACTTGGTACACCTAATTCTTTCCATTTCCCATGCTCACGTTTGGCTAGCACTTTGTCAATGTCCTTTTCCCTTTTATGACAAATTATTTCTGCTCAATGCTGGTTCTGCTGCAAGTGCTTCAATTCACTTCCATAGCTTCAATGTTGTTCCTTTGGCTTAAGCAAAGTTTTCAGGCTGAAGCAATGAGCTTGTAGGTGAAGCTTGAGCCTGTAGGTCCCAAAGTTGCAAAATAGGAAATTATTAATTTTCTGTAATATGTTTAATCACAATATTTCAACTCCTAATTCTAATGAATTAAGGTTGGAAGTTCTTTGTAAATGTTTTTTAACCCATGCAAGTGGCTTTAAGGGAAAATGTCTGTTTTAAAATACTTGTCTAAGAAGTTAACTCATAGTTTCTGTGGGTTTCCATGGCAACATTGAATGCTTCCTTTTCTGCTTTGCATCCTGCTTTCCATGTTGTGAAGTAGTTTCTACGGCTGCAGTTTCAGGACAACTTTAAAGTAGCTTAGTACTGTGTGTGAGATTTATGTCCTCCATCTCTCCTTCCAAACCCCAGGATACTACTATTAGCATTCAGCCCTTGCTAAAACCATGTTCTCCATGTTCTTGCTCATCAAATTCAATCAGAAAATTATCCAGCCTAAAGCTAACTTGTAGAAAAAAGAGAGCTGTTTCCTCTAATTTATGAGTCACACGAAATGTTCATGGCAAGTTCAAGCAATCAGTCAATTTCTGAGAGACCTGGCAGCTCTGAAACCTCCTGACCACTGAGTTCAGTAGGTTAGTTATTTTAGTAGAACTAGAGAGAAATGGACAATGAAGAAAGAAAGCAAACACCTACACACAGCAGGAGGTGCCCTGCTGGGGTGATAATCAACAGCAGTGTTCCTTCTCTTCTTCAGGCTAGAGGAGTCTACCAGTTACCGCTTAGGTTTGGGGCCGACAAAAAAATTGGGTATCTTCAAGTGATATTTATTTAAACATATTAAATCACTTTCAGAATAACAATTCTGTATAGTTTCACGAAAATCATTGCTATTTTCATCTACAGATCCACTGGTTGTCAAGATCATTTGGCTTTGGGCTGAATACTGAAACATTTTGCAGTAATCAATTTCAGAATTAAAAACAAACGAGAAAGGTAGCATTGAAAAGAAAATATTAATTTTCTTAAATGTGCATTTTCCAGAAGCTTCAATGTTTTCAACATTTTGCTGTTGCAGATGTTCACTGTTCACTGTTTCATGCAAGCAATTTTTTATTCTCCTTTTCACAGATCGAATTGCACAGAATATCATTAAATCTCATTTGGAGACATGTCAATATACAATGGAGGAATTGCATCAGCTAGCATGGCAGACCCACACATATGAAGAAATAAAAGTTTACCAGAGCAAGGTACTATCCTGTAATATACTTTTTCTTCTATTTGAAATTGTTAAGAGAGTAATTTATTTGACAAGAATACACTGCTGAGTTTTGTACAGGTCAAAATACAGTTTTCCTTTGGGGAATTGGTTACTGAGAACAAAGCAGTGGCACATCATAAAAAGCAACAGAAGCATATTGGGCTGTTTGTTAAAGCTTAGGTATGGTCATGAAATCCAGTCTTCTGTGCTTTTTATTAAAGATCTAAACGTTATGCACAAATTCAGTTAACTTCAATGTGATTATGATTGGATCCTCTGTTGAAGGATTTTAAGAAAGTAAGACAACATAACCTTGTTTCTCTATAATTTTGAAAACACATCTGTGTTTTATGTGAACAAAAAACACCTGTCACTTAAGACAGTAGATAATAACAAATTGAAAGTACTCCTTAAATTGAAGCTCTTTATTTTTGGGTGGAAAAATTATCTCATTACACTACATTTTTGTTCGGCTTCTGTGATGCTCAGGTCAAGTTCAGTCTATTTCTACTGTCACCTCTTCAGATGTTGTCTAGTCAACAGAAACCTCTGCGCCTCGTGCACTGGCTTCATTAGCAATGAGTCTTGAGTCAGACTTCAGTTGGCACATTAGCTGGTCATGTAAGACACAGGAGAGACTTCAGCTTGTTCTTTGAAATCTGAGAGGCTATGCAGAATTCGCAGGAACAAAAACACACCACAGCTTGCTGGGCTGTGACATAAAACCAAGAACATCCATTTACATTTACACACATGTGTGCAAAGAAAATGATTACCAGAAAGTCAAAATGTTTATGTAATCTGTGTTCAGATACTTCAATTATATATTTTAAGTTTCAAACTAGGACAAATATTCTGTTGATTAAATTAATAGCATTGTGCCAGTTCTTGCCTAAGAGTGCTGTGGAATATGTACATTTTTTGTGCCACTGTTGGTCTGTCCTGCACAAGAGCCTACATTAGAACCACATTTTAACACTGGTCAGTGCATTCTGCTCCTTTGAAGAGGCAATGCCACAGTTCAGATGAGTGGGGCAATGGCTTGTGAAAATAAACTTCTGGTGAGATGTGTTGGATACCTAGAGGGAAAGAGATGCTGCTAGCTCTGATGGGTGTGGAGTGTGGGGAGTGCTGCTGTCTGCAAGGCCACCTGAAGAACTTAATGCACTGATGTACCTGCTCGCTCACCACTTTGCTTTTCCATGTTTTCCTGGAAGACGAGAGAAGCTCTGTGGCAGCAGTGTGCCATTCAGATCACTCATGCTATCCAGTATGTGGTGGAGTTTGCAAAGCGCATAACAGGCTTCATGGAGCTCTGCCAGAATGACCAAATTCTCCTTCTTAAGTCAGGTGGGTAAGCACCAGAGGCCTGAGACTGGTTTAGCACCCAGCACCCTAGAAATGTGCTCTCCTGTCTTTTCCTGCAAATCATTTTAGTCTTGAAGGAGCCCTAATTTCTGTCTGTTGCTTTAAGTGGATTAACTGTACTGTATTTTTTCACATTAATGATGTTACTGCTTTCTGATCCCCTTCCCTCTACAGTCAGTTGTGGTTATTAAGTATACACACACACACACACACACACAACCATTCCAAAAACTGCTGTCTCCAACCTGACATGTGGTGGAAGGGGCCTGCAAATTGAGCTGGTCGAATCAGTCATCTGCCACCCTGTAAAATCCCCACTTGTCATTAATGAAACGAAGGTAGGCTCACTGGGGCCTGCCTCTGGTCATCTGTAATCTTTTTAATGAGACTAGAGAAATACTCTGCAGCCAGTGCGCAGGAGGGAAAATTACTGCTGGTGCCAGTTGGTGTCAGAGTAAATGAGAGCAGATTATGGCAGTGTGCTCCAGCCATGCTCTCTCTGCAAGCTGGGTTTGCATGTGTGCGCATAAGGGCAAGGGGGAAATGGCTTTCCTTTCTCATCAAGGAACTCAGTAATTTCTGTCCTCCAAAAGAATCCTGACTTATCAAGATTTATCATGACTGTGCAGTAACACTGCAAAGCCCAGGAGGACAAAATGGCAGGACTAAGTGAGCCACAAGAGCCACGACTGGTAATTAACTACATTTGCCCTGCCGTATCAGTTTCTTGCTCCCTCCATGTGCAAAATGTAGGATGCTATGTGAAGCAGCTTGTTAAAACTTAAGAAGTGCTTCTATTTGAAGTGAGATCTCTTCACTGAGGCTGAAAGCCTATGTGATTCAGCACACCATACACAGAAATCACAGACTATTCTGAGTTGGAAGGGACCCACAGGGATGATAGAGTCAAGTTTTTCAGTGAATGGCCCAAACAGAGATCAAATAATGCCACAACCCTGGCATTATTAGCACCACACTCCAACTGACTGAGCTAACCTCAGTGGCAAAACCAGAATTACAGACTATTCTAAGGTGGAGGGAATCCAACAAGGATCATCGAGTCCGGCTCTGAAGTGGACCATAGGATAATCAAACCTATAACCTTGGCCTTCTGGTACTATGACTGTCTTGTTGAGGAGCTGGTCTCTTTCTCTATTCAACAACCAATAAAAAAGAAAAAGGAAAACAAAAAAGAAGTAAAATCTGTTTTACGGGTGCTCTCAGCAGCGCTTCAACTTGTACTTTCTCTCTAAAAATGCTTTGTGATGCTCTTCCTCTCCAGCCAAAATAAGCTGGGATTTTTATATCCCTGGAACAAGGATGCTTTTTGTTATTTAAAAAAGTTTAATTATTTAAAAGGAGTTTCAATAAATGCCTATTTTTCAGGATAAAGTATTTTAAACTGGAATTATTTGCTCAAGATCTAAATTCACATTCAGTCCAGGCTGCTAATTTTCTGCAAAGGGTGGAAAAGTCAACGTGTAGAAAAAGTGGTTAGACTGGACCAGAAATGACCCCTTCCTATACTCAAAGCAGACAGAAATATTTTTTCTCACATTCACAGATGTATAATCTAGATGTCTTCAGAGAGTATCTGTCCCTTCTGATGTTTTTAAGGACTGATAGCTTTGTAAATGTCTTCTTGAGATTTCCTCTACTCTGCTGTTAGGCAATAATACCTGGTACCTTTGCTCTTTTTTCTGTCTGCTAGGCTGCTTGGAAGTGGTTTTGGTGAGAATGTGCCGTGCCTTCAACCCACTTAACAATACTGTTCTGTTTGAAGGAAAGTATGGAGGAATGCAAATGTTTAAAGCTTTGGGTATGTTGCTCTTCTTTTTTCCAACCGATTGCATTGAGCCACAGAGCAAGAAATTTGTCTTTATGAGAATAGTGACCCACAGTGGAAATCTCCAGTAAATGTTGAATCCTCAAGTCTCCAAATGACTAGGTTGGAACAGAAAAAGAAAAGATAAGGTGACTTCATTAGCTGCTACCAATGTTAGTTGTTTTTATCTAATAAAAAAAGAGCAGCAAGAGGGTTTTTTAAAATATATTACTTGCCTTCTGAAGTTTTGATGAACCATGAGTTTATGGCAGGAGCCAAGCTGTTTATCTTTACTGTTCAATTACACTTGATGTATCAAATCACTCCCACTAATTGTGTCCTGCAGAAGGCAATTTTAGTCTCAGCAAACAGGGATACTAAAATAATGTAGTGGTACAAAATATAGATAAGGACTTGCTGAAAATACTAATTTGCCTGAAAGTAAGTTCATTTAGATTAATGTATTGAAAAATTAATTTTTCAGCAACTTCTCAACTGAAGATGTTGAGTGCTACATGAAATGTTAATAGTGAAATGTTTGTATTTTGTGCATCCATCAGACTGATAGTATCAGAAATTGATTCAGAACCAAATTCAAAGACAGATATTGCATTCAAATGTACATATTTATCACATATATAGTTTTTTTCTTAGTCTATCATAAGCATACTACTTCTTTACAAGTTTAAAGCATTTTTGAATGTGTATTGGTTGATTTATTTTTATCTCTATGATGCTTTTGCAAATTTTCATAAACATTTGTACTGTTAATTAGTAAAATTATATATGAAAGTTATTTAGGGCTGGTCCTTCCTCAGCCTTAGGCTTAATATCTGTTTAGAAATACCAGTTCTTGCCTCATTGGGAAAAGAGTACTCTCTTCTAAAATGTCTGTGCAATTTTTGTACTTGACCCTAATTCTTGATAATTTTTTCACTTCAGCATACATTTTAGTGCTGTTTTCAGCTTAGGTGGAAAAAGCACTTACTTTAGCAGTACAGAAATTCAGGAGCAACTTTTTCTGACACCAAAACAATCCCTACAGGTTGAAGAGCTGATTTCTAGCATTAGTTTTGTCCTCTTTGGTCTGCAGGTTCTGATGATCTGGTAAATGAAGCGTTTGACTTTGCAAAGAATTTATGTTCCTTACAGCTGACTGAGGAGGAGATTGCCTTGTTTTCATCTGCTGTGTTGATATCACCAGGTAATTTTTCATTCCAAACACTGATATTTTTTTTCCCCTCTTTATCCACATCTGTTTCTACATACTTAAATAGCTGTTAATGAATAATAAATAATAATGTTAAGTAATGTTATTTAAATAAATAAATAATTTTAAGCAATGTATTTTTAAGCAGTGGAAGAATACTTGAATTACCCAAATATACCACCAGCAATTACATATACTGGAGGTAGATGCAAAGTGTAGCAGACGTGGAGCAGGATCATGCAGACAAGAAATGCAGGCTGGCCTTCCTCCAGGCCATATGAAGAGAGGCATGTTAGTCAAGAGATCCATGTTCCTCCTTGCTTTTTCAGGGAGCATAAAGCTCACCACCCTGAGTAAATTATATAGTCCATAACTGTGATGGGCTTTTTTCTTGGGAATGAGAACATAAGCAGTAAAATTTGATGTGCAGTCCTGTCTGAACTTCATTCCAGGTAAGAGGCAGTGATTAGAAGAACAACATGCCCTTTTTCATGTATTCATATATCGTAGCTCTACACAGGCACGCATGCATTTAAGGGAGTGATGGCTGGCTGACCACAGAGGAGACTTCTGTGATTGACTCAGAAGGTGGATCTAGTATACAAGCTCAGTGTGGGATTTTTAAATATGCTTCAGGGAATGTAGACATACCGTTTCATCTAAGGGTATCCTCTTGAATAGCCTTGCAAAAAATACACACCATTAATTATTTTTCCAACTTTTTCTGCAGAAGACTTCTAGGTCACCTTGCGCCTTTTGCGCATCTGTGTTGGAGATGATGTTAGTCAGAATTAGACTATCACAGGTGGTGTCAACACATTAATTCTCATCCTTAACAACAGCTACTGAAAGGATTCTACTCCTTTCTTTTTTCTCTTTGAGCAGTTCTTGCCATTGTCTGCTCAGAAGTGAAATAGTTGAGCCAATGACTCTTCATGAGGTTAAACCAAAATATTGCACATACAACCCTCCAAACAGTGATTTTCACCTCAAAGGTGTTGCAACTGTGTTCTCAGCTAATTCTGTTTCTGTGGCCACTGATGGCACAGGATCCATTGGCTTACTTTCAGGGAACACAGTTCTCTAACATTTACAAAATATTGTTTTCTTTTCCTGATCATCTGTTAAGTCGCTGAGGTTTGTTTTTGTCTCTTTTCACAGTACTTAACAATCAACTCTTTTCATACACTCCTCCCCAGAGCCATACAGACAAATGTCAGAATTGTTCTACTCCTGTGATGAAATATTGCTCATTCCCAGCCTGTGCGGCATGTCTGCTCATTGAAGTGGTTAACTTAAATAATTTCTGGGACTTATTTTAGAGATGGGGAATGGGTGAAAGAAATGTGAAAGGAGTTTTTCCTGAATTTTTTCAATTTGTACATGAAGATTCATGCCCATGATAAAAGAAGTTTTCTCATTTCCTGTATGAAAGCTAAAATCTATACCCAAGAATTGGTCTGGATTAAGGGAAAAAAACAGTTTGCAGTGTGGGAAAACAGAAGGTTCAGTGGTGCTGCAAGCATGCTACATTAATGGATTTGGGTTGTCTTGGGGTCTGCTGCTTGTCTTTCTGTGTGTTTGTCTCCAGAATCTATGACTTGTGAGAAAACAGATCGTAAGGGCAACCTCCTGCACCTGGGGTTTGAGTCCAGTAGAAGCCATACAGGTTTTAAAACAACTGAGTAGCTGTTATTCTTCCAGATAATCTTGCATTTTGTGTTGTTTGAAAAGAGAACACTTTTTAATAATGAAAAACTTGCACTTTGCTATTCTTTTGAATTATTGAAGAAATTCTCTTGAAGAAAGCCACTCCTTTTTATTTAGAATATATTTTGTCTCATAATGTTAGCCTAGTAAATAATGAGATATACTAATGTTTGAATATTATATTCTCTTATTTTCAAAGAACTGTTTTGATCAGTAAGTTTATTGTTTCTGTATTAAGACACTGAGATAACATGACATGTTTATCACCCAACCAGTGTGAAATTAGAACACTTGATTGCAACAACAGAGAATAATAAAATGTTGAGCTGTGTTTCATTTCTGTTCCCATCTTTATGCCTAGCATCCTGTTTTAAGCAAAGAGATGCAGAGCCAGCACTGTGCTCCTGGATGTTTTGTATGTGTTAATTAAGCACTCAGGTGATCTTTTAATGGATTAGGACACTTTGACTCTGAAACCATGTCTTTAATTACCATCCAGTCCTTCCTTGTGAGAATTATGATTCCTGTGGATACTTGCCAGCACAGTAATCTATGTGCACCATGAGCATGTCCCACAACTGTGCATTCTTTAACTTTCGTTTTCCTTTTTCTCAGATCGAGCCTGGTTAATAGAGCCAAGGAAGGTCCAGAAGCTTCAGGAAAAGATTTACTTTGCACTTCAACATGTTATTCAGAAGAACCACCTCGATGAGGAGACATTGACAAAGGTGAGTTCTTTAAACAAAATGCCAAGCAATCCTCAAGCGTGACTCTTCTCTTTCTGCAGCCATTCCTGTGTGTATTACCACATTAATGTAAGCTAAAAGAAAAGCACTATGTGCTTGCCATGCATAGAAGATAGGCTTATTTGAATCTTGTCCCTGTTGCCTCTTACTCCCTTTTTTTGTTCAATTTACTAATAATTTTAATTCATATCCTGTAAAGAATGCAACTGCCTTTAAAAAGTACTTGTTGAGACTGTTCCTTATTAAATGTATTGTGGGCCCTTGGCTAAAACTTTGGGGGCAGCTGTTTCTAGGCTCTCATAGAAAGAACAATGTCTAGACCTTTGGATAGGTTTTGATGGAGCTTAGAGTATCACTTCAGTTACTCAGCAAGACACTAATATAGGTAATTTTGGAAAGTGTAATTTATACACAATATGCTTCTTCCATCTTCTTCCTTTTTTTTTTTTTTTTTGTTTCAATGTCTTACAGTTAATAGCCAAGATACCAACAATTACTGCACTTTGCAACTTGCACGGAGAGAAACTGCAGGTATTTAAGCAATCTCATCCAGACATAGTGAACACACTGTTTCCTCCATTATACAAGGAGCTTTTCAATCCAGACTCAACCACTGGCTGCAAGTGAAGGGGATAATAGAATTTTCACGTAGTCATGGAATGCATCACTAGTAAGACAAAAAGAAATGTTTTCATGAAGAAATTATTAAAAATGTCATTACTGCAACACTAGGAATGTCCTGCACTTAATAGAATTATTTTTCACCGCTACAGTTTGAAGAATGTAAATATGCAACTCTGAGTGGGGATGTCGTTTTTCTCTTTTGTTTACTTTTTTTTTTTTATTTTTGAACTGACAATGAATATACAAATATAGGACACTGGGTGTTATCTTTTTTTTTTTAATTTACTTTTATTGGGGGATGTTTTGGGAGACAACTGTTCCTAGAATTTTATTGTAGATATACAAGATAATAGAGCAGTACTTTGCAGTATTACTCTTGCTGTCTATTGTTCAAATATAATTTAAGAAAAATTCCACTTATTAGACTGCCTAGTTCTATGTTTTTAGATAGTTTAATGCATGTGGAAATTTGTAGCTGTGTTGGAAATTATGGTGCATATATGGAAGACACACACACTCACATATATACGTACATATATATATATGTATGTATATATGTATGTATGCATTATATGCATACATGCTGTAACTTCAAATCATATGCCTACATTTAAAGGATGCTCAACCCAGCTGTCATGTATTTCTTGCTCTCCAAGTAATGTACTAGATTTACTTTGAGCAATCAAGATTTGCTTTGCCAGCATTAAATTGTCAGCTGCCAACGTGTAATCCCAGGATCACTTCTGAGATGTGTGTAATGTAGTGCATGTGTGCTGTGTGTAAATCAAACATCAGGAATGTATCAATGGTGCAAAAGCCTTGTCTGGATGGTTTTAGTGAAAAGAAGAATAGGATTGGGGTTTTTTTTTCATTTTCTCACTGTTCTAAGGATAGAACATATAAAAGTGAACATAGAAGGACCTGATCTCAGTAAAGTATCTGAAACATGAGTAAAAATGTAGACAATCTCATATGTACATTTTTCTGATTTCACACATGATTTTGTTTTATATATACTTCTCTGAAAAGTAGCTTCAAGTCTTGGTTTATTTTTTGCTGAACTCATTAGAAAGGTAGCAAGCTCAGTGAAAACCATAGCAAGTGTAAAATATTATCTCTGAAGAGGAAGGAAAGGAGGGAAGGAAGAGAAAAGTCAAAAATTAGTGAAGTCCATGGTTGCAAAGGACAGTATAATTGTCATCATCTAGATGAGACTGATGGTTTCCATTACACTCATACATCTGTGTATGTTTTAAACACATGCATATATGTATGTATATATCTGTATGTATATAACTGTATATATATATATGCATATATAGGATTTATTTTGGATGCGTTTCAGGAGTGGAGCAAAGGATTGGAGCTTTCTTTTTGTCTGTCTCTGAATTAACTGTACGTGCATTTGCTTGCAAACCAAAGGCAAACACAGAGGGGAGTGGAAGGCTGCCATGGACTTAATCTCGTGGATTAAGTTTAATCAGCAGTCATTATTAATATATCTGCATTCTGCCAATAGTACTAAACACAAATGTTTTAGCTGTGAAAGAGGGATTCGGTTTCTGCTACATCTCTCTTTACCCCCACTTTTACCCATTTTGAACTTTTTCAGAGCAGTCTCCTCCTGGGATGCCAGCAGAGGGCATAGAGCAGAAATAAGAAGCAGGCAAGGGAGAAGAAAGGAAGTGAAGGCAGGATCACGAGCAGATGAAGTTTATTTCAAACCGTGCAGAAGCCAGTGCAATCTGAGGCAAGGCAAGGGGAAGCACAAAGGACCTGCCCATTGTCCAGGGTCTTGGAGGGGCAGTGTCACAGGGAGCCCGCAGGGCCCTAGGGTGGCTGAAGAAAATCGCTCTGTTGTAGTGATAACTTAATGCCTAGTGCAGCTCTGGTGTCAAGCTTCTCTTTTGTGCATGAGCAGATAATTCACAGGCTATTTCAAGTGCTTTGTGGAGCTCTCCCTTGCCTTCCATCAGTCAGTTTGCAAGTTTGCATAAGTATTTTGTGGCAGAGTAGAGTCTAGAGAATATCACAATTTCTTTGATCTGTTTTAACAATGCCAGAACAGGTACAAAAGTAGTTACAAACTCTCAGCTGATAAATATTTCTGTGCAGGTCCATTACAACTTAGAAAAAAAAGAAAAAGATCCATTAGGCAAATTTAGTTGTGAGAATTTTGTTGCAATTGTGACATACTCTTCAAAATTGCTTAATCCTATAGACCAGCAGTTACTAAAGTTACCTCTCTTTACTCCAAATTTAGAGCACATTTCTCTAGTGATTACCTTAAAATGTCTTCAGTTAACATAATAAAGCATTGCTCTTGATGCTTCTTTATACCACTCTAACTGTAAGACTGACATTCCTTTTTAAGGTGATTTTCCTGTTTGCAGCCCTTCTTGATCCCAAATTCTAAGTATGTGTATATCTAAGCTTAATGTCTGCATACTATTTGTGTAAATTTATTGGGGGAAAATCGAGTTGTACTGAACTCGAGAAGTGCTCAGTTTTAATTGCAGGGGATTCACGTTTTCCTTGATTTCCCAACACACACATACTGTTTGAAATATTTTATATATTCCTTTTCAGTATATTAAAAGTATATATTTAGCCAACACATAGAAGTATAGAATAAGTGATAAATACTACTGTTCATAGTGCTGCTTAATAAAAAGGTTTGTCTTCAAATAGTCCTTCACAATTGTGTGTTACATCTTGAAAATGTTGTATTCTTCTCAAATAAGCTAATTATTCCTTGAGATCTTTTAATTTTTTCCCAGGCAAGAAAACTAAATGGAGGTCACCAGTCAAAATTACACTAATCATTATCTGCAGGGGCTTTAATCCTTGAATGACTATTCTTATATCACTACAATGCCATGACCTTTCCAATCAGTAATTATTAAAATCACATTTTATAGATGTGGAAATGAAAGAAAAAAGGTTAAGTGACGTGTCAGAGATCACAAAGGTAGAAGTATCCAGTTTAGAAATAAAAGTGCATTCTTGGCTTTCATTGACATTGTTAGGCAGTAACCTCTACCAAGAATTTCATATGCTGCCAGACAAATTTTTGTTACTATTAGTATGGGATTTGAGCAAATAGCATTGTTGTTTATTTGGAAAATGAAAATTAATTTTCAAACATTATTTATTTATGGAACTGTGCTGTGGTAACTGCAGTTAGATTTTATTTAATTTTCTGTCATTTGGGCTTGACCACATAGGTATAGTACCTCTTTTGCCTTTCTGACTGAGTGGAGAACAACACAAAATGATCACATGCCACAAGCTGAATTTTTGTGATTGGTTTTGCTGACATAGTCACTTACACTCAAAAGGTCAAATTCTTGATATTGGATTTCACATATTCAAGTAATCCATGGACTTTTAAGGATAAAATAGCATGAATTTTTGTAAATAAATTCATAATTAATAATATTTGTTCTTCATTTTAGTTTTTTCTGGCTTTCAGTAGTCCAGGGTAGAACCTGAAGCTTTTCAAGTGACTAAAACTAAAATTTATCACATCTTTCTGAAGTAACTGGATATGTTCGTTGATTTTTTTTAAGTGACCAGCTTTTCAAATGAGACATGTTTTTTTAATAATTTATTAACCTGGGACCTGTAACAAAAGAATTTAAAGCATATATTTAAAGCATGAATTGAATCAACTACTTCTAGCATTGCTTTCCAGTAATTCAATCATATTATGCTAAATTACTCTTGGTATTGAGGAAGCAGATGTACAGACACTATCACAAAGACTTTATTTTGCTGTAAATATCACTCTTGCCTGCTCTTTTTAGAGAGAATTAATTCCAAGATTCATATTTCCATCTAATGGAAATTGCTAGAAAAGAAACATGGTAGTAGAAGGCACCTCAGTTGAGAAAACTTGTTTCCAAAAGCAACATATGGTTTTTGATTGGCTTGTGATAGACAGCATGAAAGAATTGATTCTGCAAGTTGTCAGACACTTTTAGCATTAACTGGAGTCACTAAAATTTGAGGCATTTCAGCAAAGAGGGTGCTCAACCAATCACAAGATTGGAGGCCCCTTTCGTTAAGAGGTCCCTCTTGAGCTCTGTTGAGCAGAAGGCAGATGTTACTCTCATAAATGCTTTGACTTCATGTTGTTAATTTCTGCCCAGTTTCACAGGGGTCAGTTTATCCTCCTGTTGCACCTTGGGCACCAGTGCTTTTTCCATACCAGTGCCAGCTTATGGTGCTAAGGTGCAGCAGCTACCAGAGCTGCCCATAAAGATGAGCTTTGTTATGCTATTTTCTTTGTTCAGTCTCACAGTGGCAGCTTGCACAGGGTGTGTTTCCCTTTGAGACGGTTTGCAGAATTTCTGATGCAGCAGCTTCTACACAAAGAGGATGCAAAGTGTGCTAGCCTCTTGGCTTCCCACCACCAGGCTGTATGAGCTTTTCTAAGATTGCAGCAGTCTTACAAATTGGTCAGGCAGCTTAATTAGAGTTAGAGATGTGCAGCTAATGGCTCCTTTCCCTGTTGACTTTTCCACCCCTCTGAAGCTGTGCTTCAAACATCATTTGAAAGATGTTCAGGCTCCCCCAGTCCTCCTCCCTCCTGACTCTGCATTGATTGTGCTGTTTCCAGAAGAGCCAAGGTCCAGCCTGGAAGATGATTCCTATTTTCAGTCGTTGTTTTTGGACATCCCAGGAATATAGCACATAAGATCAAACTGAAACATGGATGATTTTTTTTTGTCTAATGTCTAAGGGTGTATGAAATGGAACCCTGGGACTGAACATCTTGCTTTTCCCTGGCCATAAAATAGTAGTGTATTTACACCTACCAGCCTGTCCCAGCACCTTCTGCCTCCACTCTAGAAAATAAATCCTATTTCTGACATCCATTAGGAACAGTGTGCTGGAGGCCCTGTCCTCTTCTTTACTCATTAAGTTTCAGACTTCGTTAATGACAATCACTGCTTGATGCAAACATTGCACTCTATGCCACTCAGGGATGTTTCATTACTAAAAATATAAATATAACAGTGATAATTCAGTGATGAGGATGAGAATGTTAGAGGCTTTGAAGGGCATAGGTTGAGCTGCCCAGGTGAACGTGACCCAGACAAGGCTTTCAAGTCTATGATTAGAAGTAACATTGGTACAAACTGAATTCACTGTCAGCGTTTCCTCAGCTTGATCTGTCAGACTTTGCCTGTTGTTTCAGAGTCAGCAGAGTCCTATTGGCTCATGATATTAAGGTCCTTTTGGGAGCAAAATGCAACCGAGTTTTGTATGAATTACTGAATTTAGACAACTGGCAAAGTTTTGAAGTACTCAGTTTATATACCATTAATGTGAGCTCTTATTCAGACTTGCTGCAGGCATGTAAGAGGAAAGGTTAAGACATGGAATGAGCGATAGTATGTCAGCAATGACAAGAGCACTGAGCTAGGACATGGAGAAGTGGCTGTGAAGAGCAAGTAGACATGAGCAAGTGGCTTACAGCTACCATTTTCTCTCAGGGATGCACAAAGTCACAGCTGGTCCATGACTCTCTAGCAATACTTCTCCATGTGTTTAATTAATCCCTTTCTTACATCAAGAAAACATTATCCCATTTTATACTGTGCTAGTGAAAAGTACTCCCACTTCCTAGAGTTTTGGATTTTCTGTCATTACAAGACCATACAGAGAAGGATAAATTGCGGTGGATTGTATTGCCAGTCATTAGGTTAATTCCATGTCTTCAACCAAGAGGTTTTCCTCAGCTCTGAATACGATCATTTCTTCTGTTATCGCAGTGAGTATGTGTGGTTTTTGACTCCCTCCATCCTCTGAACTCCCTCCACCTAGAAGACTAATGGACAACTTCAGGAGGTGGAGAGGCCAGCAGCCCTTTGTATCAGGATTTTCATCATCATATTCTTTGCCAACTGTCCCATTGCAATTTTTATTTTAATCATTCAGGTGACTAGGAGCCATGTCCAAGTGACTGAAGTTCTTGTTAGCGTGATAGCTTCCCATTGAAAAGTTCAGTCTCATGGTCAGAGGACCTTGCCTCTCTTTCCTTTTCCTTTTGCTCTTAGCTCCTAGTGAATGAGGCTTGGGGTGGTAAATAACTCATCTTCATTCTTTCTCAAAGTTGATCTGTATTTGCAACCTGCAAGGGAGTCTCCACCCAGATGGTGGGAAGCAAGCTCCTTCCTCCTCTTTCTTCATGCTGTCACTTAGCTGTGTTGTCCCTGCATGCTGTCGTCCCTGCATGAGTGCGTGACAATGAGCCCGACACCACAGTAAGTAATCCAGGAGGTGTTTGCAGCTCTAAAAGCCACTTGTGTGTGTAGTCTGCAGACAAGAGTCATTGTGAAAAGAAGAGGCCTAAAACTTCCACAGTGGTAGCTCACAGATCAGTAACTCTCCTAAAAAGGCACTGTCCAGTGGCAGCTGTGTCTGTGTCCTCCAAAGGACCCTTGCATTACATTTCTGTGGAGAGGATGAGGCATTGAACAAAATGCTTTGGGAAAGGAGTATTTCCTGGGTGTTGCTGCAGGCAGCGAGGATAAAACTGCTCACAGTGAGTTCAGTTATATGATATACTACATTTGCATAATTTCATCATCTTCACAATTCAAGCACAGCACATAGAGAAAGTGAAAGAAAACAGCATTGGATATAGCAGCAATAAGTAAATTGTAAGTGTTTCTTTATAACTGTATTTGCAGAAATTGTTTGCTTTGCACGTGGTCTTCTGTACAATAACATAAAGAAAAAAAATTCAACTAATGTAGATATCACAGTGATTTTGCATATTTTTTTGATTTGTTGGATATAGCTGCTAATTTATGAATTAAAATACTGCTGTTGAGAAAATTTTTTGTGCTTCAAGAAAATGCTGAGGTCCTTGTTTATGACTATATATTGACAGCAGTAAAGTATGTTCAATGTAAGACTGTTTGGAGAGAATTTTTAAAAATGCTCCTAGTTCTCCATATAAGGAAAACATTGGCCCCTTATTTGGGCAACAGGAATGCAACTGCATTGGAGCACAAGCAGGAGCAGATGGTTAACCACCAAGAACGGGAAAGAACAGGCTTTACCTTGACAACTGTTTAGGATAAAACCAGCTAATTTAAAAAATTTTTTAAAATTAAAAAAAAAAAAGCACTTATACTTGTCTTGATTAGACACACAGCTTAATAAGTCAAAGTAACTACATTAGGCTGTTGACTTTGGGGATTCAGATTCAGATGCACTACATTTGTGGTTTTTTAATGTGTCACTTCAATGTCAGAATCAGGCAAAAAAAGGTGTTTTGTTGTTAGTAAAAAAAGCTAATAATCATTTAACCCTACGGAGTGTGGACCACACATTCTCGTGCAGTATATGGGGATTTATTTGTGCACTTATTTTTAAAAAGCCACTGAGTAGCATAGCCAGTGAACTAGCCATGATAGTCTTTGGCTCTTGTGTGACTGCCATGTGACCTCTAGTACACTTTAGGGAGCGGCTCTGTGATTGTACTTGTGGCAACAAATAAAGCACAACTGAACTCTAAGCTGTTACCAACACTCAGCTAAATCGAATACATTGGGTATTTTGAGATTTATGCTAATCGCTATGAGATAATTCCCATGTTAAACTAATTACTTCAGTTGTAATGAATGGACAATATAACGAATATAGGAATCATAACAGCAACAAAATCCCTTATTTTACAGCTGCACTCTCTGCCTCATTTGATTAACACTAAAGAAGTTACTTAAAAACTAAACAAACAAAACAAAAAGAAAGAAACCTGAGTATGTATTGTAGAAATGTAGAAGACAAATAAAATATTTTTTCATATGTAATTACTTTTAATATATGCTTGTGGAAGGTCCAATACTATGTATGCTGTCTCTGTAATTTTTGCTGTAAATAACTTGGGACAGTGAATACACTGATTTTTTCTATGTCTCTGTTTAAACATAAGACTTTGTAATGGTTTGGTTTTTTTAAAAAGAGGAAAAACATCAAAGAGCAAATTATGTACTTGCTTCCTGTAAGTGTAATGTACTCCTCAGTTTTTATGGAAACTGATTGTAATAGATAAAGCCTTTTGACCAGCCATTGATATTTAGTGTATGCTTCTGTTCGTAATTGGGAAAAAAATGCGGGATTGCCAGTGAAACATGATCCCAGCAAGTCTGTACAATGAGTATTATAATAATTCCTGTGGACTGCATTTGACTGATTTGAAGAAAAGTTGTTCAAGCAAATAATGCTTCCTTATAGCATATGGCTTATATGAATCTTTCTGACATGACTTATATTAATAGAAACATTTCTCTCTTTCCAATGAGCAAAATATTTTTGTATGCCTTTAATTTCTTATTCGAATTTGAGGTCAGGTCACTCATTAGCTGTAATCTGAAGCCATAACTGATCTTCACCAAATGCACATTTTAACAATCATAATGGAAAAAAGAAACTGTCCAGTTTATCAACAGCTGTAATGTAATACTGTCAGGAGCATAAATAATGAGCAAAGTATTTAGATGTTTTTCTGGCATCCAAATGTGACTTTAATGGCTAGTATTTTGTGATTACCAATTTATAAAAAAATAAAAACATAATTAAGATAGATATTTAGATTTAAATGAAGCTTTCTAATATTTTTGAAATATCCCTGAAAATGCTTTTAGGATTATGAGAAGAAATGATTTTTCATATACTTCCCACTTTCAAATATCTAATGTTTTTATCCTATTTCCAGTTCATTTTCTTAGAGTGAAATGAGATGTTAAGACCCAGGATCCAAGCCCTGAGCGATTTGGTGCTTGGCTGTAGTTACATTGTTGTAAATCAATTTAATTTGAATTTTAGGGGTGTGTTGTTTTTTATTTGGTAAGCATGTTTACCACTGTTGGTAATACACAAGAGTTGCATTGCCTGTCAAGAAGTATGATAATAAACAACCTAATAAAATAATGAGTAACACTCAAAATTAATCACTCTCAAAAGACAAATAAAAGTTCCTTTCTAAAATCAAATGCCTCATAGAGTCAACAGTGATTTTTTTTTTAAATAAGCTTAATTGTGTAATAACTGTGATGTATCTTAACTGGCTTGTAGACACAAAAAGCAGAAACTGCAAATGAATCATGATGTACTGGGTAAAAATCTAGCTCCATTGAAACCAGCAGCAAACTCTTTACTGATTTTAACAGTGTCAGGTGTTCATCAAGAATTTTTATGATTCTCTTCTGATCTTTCTCCCTTGTTTAATATAATTGACCTAATTTGTGTGCATGTGAGTAAAAAGACAGCCTGATTCATTTAGAAAGTGACCATTGAGGGTTTGAGGGTTTTTTTATCATGAATCTTGTAGGACCAGCATCCTTGTCAAATGAAAAGGTTATATATTACTTTAGAATGTAATAGATCTTTGTCTTATTTTATGACCTGTAAATTATTAGTTAAACACTGTTAGCATTTCATAATAATGCACACATGATTTTTGAATGTTTTCTGTAAATGACAATCAATGTTGAAGAAGTTCCTTTCTTTAATGCAAAAATTAAAAAAAAACAAGAAAATAAATTCTGTTGTGGGTTTTGGTTTGGGCTTTTCTTTTTCCTGTCCCTTTAAATTACCTGTATCTGTCAGGAAAAGGTACAGTGTGTGCATTTTCAAAAGAGAAAATAATCCTTAACGTCATAACTTTCCCTACCCACAGCAGGGGAGTTTTAACTAGACCAACTTCCAGATTTCCTTCCAGCCATAACCACACTAAGGTTCTATGATCGGGTGCCTGTACTTAATTTCAGGGGTTTTTGTAACCAGTGGAATTAGGTGTACAGCATGTTGCAACATCAGCTGATAAGAACAGTGGCTTATTTTGCATTTTTAGTTACAGCTGTGACTTTTGAATATGGAAATTGCTATACATACTAATTTATTTCTCTGCTTATTTGGGAGAAAGCTTCAGCTAGTAGAGAAGTGAAACAACATAGAAACAATTGTTTGAAAGCAAACTGCACAGATTATTTCAAAGAAGATACTGTATTTAAAATGGTAAATATGTGAAATATTTTTAAAGTCTGTGTAGGTCTAGCTGTCAAGGCTGTAAGCAGTACGTTTTAATGATACTAACTTTAAACTTTTAGGACCCTAAATTTAAATCAGAAGTAAATTTAAAAACAACAATATCAAAAGTCCTCATTTTGCAAACTGTTAGGCACATGTTTACTGCTGTACTGACCTCAGCAGGCTTAATGCAGTGCTTACACCTAAAGCTAGCATTGTTTAAATGTTGTTCACATTTGTGGGAAAATGACTGAGAGTATAAAGATAACACTGCAGACATTACATGAGAAAATACAGTTGCTGCTCCTGGGTGGAATGCAGTCAGCATACCTGACCTCCCAGGCACAGCAGAAAACGAGGGGTCTGAATGGAGGGTGCATGGAGACAGCACGGCCAGGCTCTAACACCCAAGAGAAGAGGGAACCCAGTGTTCTTTCCAGCTGAAAACCCTCCAGCAGCCCAGCACCGAGGGAGATGAAGGGAGATGCCCTGCTCTGGAATCAGCTGTGGGGAAAATCACTGCCAAGGTCCCCATCCCGAGGATATCTCAGGCGCTGTCTGAGATCTCCTCCCGCAGGGTACAACCACTGCTCCCTGGGTGAGATGTTTGACAGCAGCAGTGGGTAAAGATGTGGAGATGCAGGAGGGGAGGGGCCTGAACACCCTGTGACCCCACTGACCTGAGGGTTTGAGTAAACCTCCCCTTTCCACGTGACAGTAGTGCAATACAGGTAAGCAAGTTTGGGCTATGAGATGCTGCAAGTGCAGGTTAGCTTGATTAGATTTTCAAGTCCCAGATATTTAAGGCTTATTTGGAGGTTTCACATCAATTTGAAAAAATTTGTGACAAGTGTAATGGGGAGTTCATAAATAAACATTTACATTTCAGATACGATGAAGCTGAAGAGTTTACTATCCATATAAAATAAATGGAGTGCTGCATTTGCACACATTATTTTGAGATACAGTTATATAAAAGTCTTACAGGGCATAACTTACTCCACTATTGTGCTGGTTAAATGTCATTTAATATTTCAATGTGTGCAAGCCCACAACGGATCTCCTCCTACAAGAATGAACTATTGTATACATTTTTCACATTGCAGGTTCTTGAAGGTAAATACATGAATACAGGCTTTCTAGAAAGACAATGGTGAAATGCATTACGCAAAACAACATTAAATAATTACAGTTAGTTGTCAGTCCCAGAAAAATTACATACTTAGAGGTGTTCAATTAGTCACAAACCCATGCAAATGAAGCCTTCTGGATCATACTGTATCATAGATGTACTCAATCATAACTTACCATGCACTTCAGGCAACATCTTTGTAGCAGAAACTGTCTCGTGAAGTGTGATCAACATCCTAAAATCAATCCAGTGTTTGTATTCAGTAAAACAAAATGTGGCCAAACAAATTTTCCGCTTCTCTTCCTTCTTACTCCTTTATTAAGTTCATCTCACTTCCCATCCTCTCACCCAGTATATCTTGAAAAAGTCCTTTGGATTGCAGATTGCTTTGGGAGGACAAACTCTGACTTGTTCTAGTGCAGGTGTAGCTGTAATGTTGGTGTTAAAGGCCATACTTCTGTTTCTCAAGAATGTCTGTTTACCTTTCTATGCATGCAGGAGTTTTAATGATCTATATATAAGAGAGAAGTGAAATTCATAGGAGACATAAGAGCTTCAGTTAGTTCTGGTGAAGGGACTGATTCCAGAAGGCTTCTATTCCAACTATAGTGGACAGTCTAATAAAAATATTACCTCCCCCTACAGATGTGCAGGGAAAGTATGCTATGGTCTTGGCAAGTCCTTCATCTGCACGTTCTGCCTGTAAAGGCTCAATTCAGTTGGCCAGAGAGGTGCATCTGTCCTGTTTGCGTGGCTCTTGGGTGCCTCACATGACCTCTTCCTGCTGCTCCTCATAGCATTCTCCAGTACATGGACATTTGGAATAACCTGTGGCAACTCCAGTGTAGCTGTGTGCTGGTGCTCAGATGTCCATAGGAAGTTTAGGTGCACAACATCCATATTTAATATGAATGCCCGGAATTTTGGGTGTATGAAAGTAAACAGATTGGACACTATCAGTGATTCAAAATCTTCACAACAGTAACTACATTATGGAGGTTGAATATTTCCATGACCAGTAGATTCAGCCCAGTCCTAATAAAGTGTCATAACATGTTTCCAGTTCCACTAATATAGCAAATTTGAGCTAATGTTAAGTTAGTCTGGAGTTTCCTCAGACTAATAAAAGGAGCCTTATCAGAGGACTTTAAAAATTGCATTTCTGTTCTGGTGGTATTGTTGTATCTTGGCATTCAAAAATGCATTCAGTTACAAAGACAGCATCACTAAAATTGCACTTGTGGTCGATCAGCTTTGTGTGGTTCCTCTAAATGACTCAGTGATTGACACAGGCAAGATTTAGTATATCCTTTGATGCTTTTGTGACACACATATAACACTATAAAGTTTTAGCAAACACGTGTTGATTTTCTTCTCTTACTTCACATGTATTGCTAAATGTAAGTCCTATATATGGTCTCATTTGCTCTTTCATTCAGGCAGATACATTTCTCTAATGATTTTAATATCTGGATCTTAACCTACGGTTTGAAGGCTGACAAATACAGCCCTCATCATCTCTCACACTGAGATTTTCTGTGAAAGACCAGCTTTTAGGTAGCAGTGTGCCAAGGGAGGCCCCTCCTAGTGTGTATAATGTCCTTGCAGATGCCCCAATGAGCCAGTGAGCAGTAGTTCTACTGAAAACCAGGACATAACAACTGGTTCCTATGGGTCCAAACAATGGTCTCTTCAGACCACAACATCTGTGGAGGAAGTTGATGCCTTTGTTGAAAGCCCTCAGTCTGAGAATGGCCAAGTGATAATAACGACTCTGAAACTGCTATTCTGCTTCCTATTCATCGCATTTCCTAGATTCTTTCCAGGTCATTGAGTCAGAGGCAGATAACATGAGAGGACACTGGAAAACAGCTAGGAAATAAGGTAGGCAACATAGTATCTGGGAAGCTGAAGGCTAATTTGACCTCCCAGTTGTAGGATGGGCAGTTTCATGGCCAACTCTAATCCCTTTGCCTTTCACTGCTAGGAAAAGAAAACTCTCCTCCCACTGCACCTTCATTAGAGGGGAACAGCTGCATCCAAATTTAACACAGTCCATATTCAAGTCTGCCTGGAGAAAGGAGGGAATAGGGACTTTAGGCTGATGCTATTTTTGGGGGAGGGGAGGAGAGGGCAGGGCGTGAAATCCCAGCCTTTTTTAGGACTTTTTTTACAACTAATGAAGAAATAAATGTGTCTGGATGACTACCACGTTCAAAAGCCTTGCAAGAAAATAGGTTGCATTCATAGTGGTATTAATCACAGTCAATCTATTTCCCCTCTCACTGCAAATCAGTGCAGTTTTCAGCTAACAAGAATGGGTGCCCTACTTGAGCAGACAAACCCAGGTAGAAGAGGCACTTAGCATGTCATTACCATCATTACATCCCAAGGGTAAAGGCAATGAAACTCCAGGAGCAGCAAAGCCAAATCAGTTCAATTGTATGATTGTTCATACTCATGAAGTGGTGAGGCTGGCAGGGGATCCAGCATAAAACTTAGGACTTTCCAGAGGAGCTCCTTTGAGGTAATTCATTGCCCTCTACAGTAGCTTAAATCAGAAGGGCTAGAATGGTCACAGTAAATGTGGCTCCTGACATTTCTAAAGAGCAATATTAGTGATAGCCAGCTGCTAGGCCAGATGTCAAAGATGCATTAAGAGCATTTGATTTTAATCTAACTGGTTCCCAAGAAACAGAATGGATTTGGCTTTGAGCAATGCGATAAAAGATAGATTGTGATTAATGAAGCACATTATCTTAACCACATAAGTTGACTCCCACCTCCTTTTCTCCAGTAATTTCACTGTCCAAAAGCAGTTCTCTTGCTTAGCAGCCTTGTAAGGGGTATGTAAATTGTTAATTATCAATCTGTGAGCCATTAAAGGAGTTGCTTTCGCTTTCTCAGCTTGAAAACCAAGGGGGAAAGATAATAGGTTTGGTAAACAGAGCTGTTCAGATAATGGAGAAATTCAAAAAAAAGCTGTCATAGTCAGCATGGTAGCTCAGTGCATAACACTTTTACTAACCTGACTTCAACATATAAGTGGGCAGGACTGAGATAAACAAACAAGAGTCTCTTTCATGGGATGTTCCAATTCAGCATGGCCTCGAACAAGAGGTGAAAGTATATTTTTTCCTCTTGCCTAATCATTTGAACAGAGGGCACAGTGCTGGAAATAACTAGTTAATATCTGCATTTTTGGATTTCACACTAGGTAATGAAGTAGAGTGTATGGAACTGCAAATTCAAAATAGAAAAATAAATATAATACAGTATCTAATGAACGGTGCATATAAACAACAAGAAGTGACCATCTAGAGTTCTCATTAAATGGATTCAAAGAGCGTTGTACATAGGAAACATTTTTGCATAAGCTGGAGCTTGGAAAATTGAAGAGATTGACAGTATTTAGAACTTCGTGCAGTTCCATAAGCCTTTTTGAAATCTGTAGGGAAGTTCTGATCATCCAAGGAGAGGAAAGGAGTGTAATAATTCCAAACATCAAGAGTTAGAGGCAGTTGCTAAGCTGTGACAGTCAGAGGCCCTGGAGGGTACTGCCAAAATTAAGAAGGCTGTCAAAATCTCAGTTATTCTGGGACTTCTGGTTGGATTCAAACTGCAGGCTTGTCCTCACAGGGCATCTAAACTTGCCTTAATTATTGTGTCTGAATCCTTAGCTTTAGGCATGCTCTAGTAACAGATGTAGTTCTGAAAAAGAAAATAAAATAGACTTTTCACATTTACCAGATGCTTTTTAAAGGGGATTTGTTTTGTGTATTATACATCACATGTCAGAGCTCACTAGCTAAGCAACAAACTTCAGCTGCTCCAAAAACCTCTCTAGCTCCATTTGACTGCTGCAGTAATCTGAAAATACAAGTATCAATTCCTTAAGCCATTACAGAAATTTTGTCACCACATCCTAAGACTTACTTTAGCATGTCTCTATGAAACAGTAAACTTACAAGATAAGAAAGGTTTGGGTTCAGGTGGAGTTAGACGTGCTTCCTAATGTTGCAGGGCTGGAAATAAAAGATCTTCACCTTTCTCCTTCCCACACAATTCACTTTCTTAAAATTTCCATTTTTTTTTATTTGTGGGGTTTTTTTTGTTTTGGTTTGGGTTTTTTTTGGGTTTTTTGTTTTTTTGGGTTTTTTTTTGTCTTCTCCTCAATTGGGTCATAAACATCTAAACCTCTTTAAGGACTTTTGGGGTTGTTCTGGTTTTGAGGGTTGGGTACAGGTGGTGTTTTTGTGGGGTTTGGTTTGGTTGTCCTTTTTAGTTAACACATACGCTTGTTAAAAGTAACTGATTTTACAATATCTCAATTGGAAAGCTGGTACAAGCACAGTCTATCATTTCTTCTTCTTTATGG
This sequence comes from Luscinia megarhynchos, assembly GCA_034336665.1. Lineage (NCBI taxonomy): Eukaryota > Metazoa > Chordata > Aves > Passeriformes > Muscicapidae > Luscinia > Luscinia megarhynchos. The sequence continues at coordinate 58,549,254 of CM067592.1, forward strand.
ATGCTGCATTTGATGTCACTTCTGTAGCCTTGATCTACATTTTCTGAGGAGAAGGGAATCAGGATCACTTTGTAAACTCATATTTCCCTTCCCACAGTTTCTCTTTTCATGAGCCCTTGGGCCACAGACTTTCTTGCTATGCATCGACAGGTAGATGGATTAATCTGTGAAGAAGGGCTTTGTACTCAAATGTAGCAAAACAGAGATGCCAAATTTGCAGTTTATAATCTAAATTCCTAATCTAATCTAACAGACATAAGAATCTTCAAAAACAATTGAGACAGGATTTTTTTCTGGTTTTTTGGCGGTTTTTTTTCTTTTCTTTTTATCTGTGCCATTGAGTCTGCTTATTTATAAGAAAACAAAAAAGAATCTAAGCTCATGTTATTGGAGTCACTTTGGAGTCACACTGATTGTGTAAATAGTGCTGGGTCGATGTGATGCCAAGAAGCTATAGGATATGAGATTTTAAAAAAAAAGTAATCCAGTTTTCTCATAGTTCATGTCCAACATCACATATTTAGAAACCAAGTGCGACTGCTGTGCAAGCTATATGCCTGATGCTAAAAAAAACAGAACAAAAAGGCTTAGCACTCAAATAGAGGTCAAATGAAGATGTTAAGCTTTGCCAGATTCTATCAATATCAATATAATTTTCTGATTGAAAATGTGGGGTTTTACCCTCTGTATTATATCAGTATAGAGGTGGCTGTTTAGCTTGTCTGCCTTTCCAGAACAGAGACACCAGCAGAAGACAATCTAATCACTTTGTCCCACCATAAATGTCTGAGTGTAGCAATTGCCTCTCTTAGCATTGAAATACAACCTGTGATGAGCACATCAGATTTTTAGTATTTTTCAGCACCAAACAGAGGACATTACTCCTGTTTTACATGCAGAAAGAACCCAGTTTGATCCTTAAGTCTTATTTACAAAAATTTTAGAGCAGGAAAGATGACAAAAAAGTAAAGCAATGAGATGTGGCAAGCAAGCATGAAATTATTGAAATATAAGCACTACACTGTTTATTGCTGGGGTGTTTGTTTAATTAATTAAAGCAGGTTCCCTAGAGAGTGAAGGTTACCCTCATGCTTTGGCAGGAACTGTGTGTGCTGCTCCTTTAAGATTTAAGGGGTCTGTAGAGTTTTAAAAGCCATCTGGAATATTAAACCCCACTCAAGCTGTTCCTTTTACCCTGATCCTTCTGATGAAGGGGGAACACTAGGAGAGATTATAAATTGGAACAACAATTTACTGAAAATCACAGTACCCACAGCAGTGGTAATAGCAAAAAAGCCCTACAACAGTATACAAAAGAGAGAGAGTGTTTTATCCTCCAAAGCATGTTCACCACCAAACTTTGCTCCCTTCTCCCCATTAAAAAAAAAGACAAACTAACAAATTACTAGAACTAAACTAGGACTAAAAAACTACCCTTGGGAGCTTAGATTATCTGTGCCATGCTGCCCACTGTTTTCTCCAGCCTACTGTGCTCAGCTGTGCTCAGCAGTGTCCACTCAGCTGCTTTGCTGGGTTTTTGGGCTCCTCTCTGGCTCTCCTGGTGTGGTGTCCCTCTCCCAGTGCTGAGGGCAGTCCTAGCTCTCCTGGCAGGTCTCTGCAGTTTGGAGCAGCAGTGCCTGGGCTCTCCAGGGCTGGCATAGACATTCCAACTGCAGCTCTCCTGGAGCAGCAGGGCTCTCTCCTGGTGCCCAGCAGCCAGGGGGTTCTGACCCTGGTCCCACACTCTCTGGACTGAGTCAGGAAAAACAGCAAACTTTCAGTTTCTGGCCTGTCTTGCCAAAACCACACCACCAGCAATGATGTAGGTGGTATTGAACAGGCAGTGCTAGAAGATTCTCCCCCTTTTTTCTGTAGCCAGGACAGGGTTTGGCAAAAGGAAGTCATGTAGGCAGACCTGCCAGGGGTAAGGATTCTGTTTGAGGTACACCATTCCATAAAGGAAAGAGAGAATGTTTGATATTGGCCAAAGTAAAGCATGCATTCATTCATTCATTCATTCATTCATTCATTCATTCATTCATTCATTCATTCATTCATTCATTCATTCATATTTTGTATTTTGGTGACACTTGGGACATTGAATAGAGGGATTTTCTTTTCCATTAGTAGATGATTCTCTATTTTACAGGAGCCAATGGTCATTCTGCCACTGCCCCTGAGAGACAGTTTAGGTTCAGTTTGGTCAAGAAAACAGTAACAATCTTGTTGTGATGGGAGTTAAAGCACTTTCAGCAGGTATTGATAGGAAGATAGCAATCCCAGTGAAACAGCTGAAAGAATTTTCAAGGGAGAGCTCAGGAGCGACCAAGAAAATCATGCTGCCTGCTCCTGTTGAAACCGGACACCAAGAATACTGAATTTATAAAATACATATACATGTTACAGAAACCAGAGAGGAGGAAGAAACTAACAATTACTGAGACTCTCCCTATCCAAGAAAAAGGTAAGAAGAAGACTGAAGAGGTGGACTAATGGTTATAAGAAGTGAGAAATTAGTAAGCAATAGAAGAGGGAATACTAATTAGTGAAGAGAACTGCATAACCTATAAGCCAATGAGCACCAATTCCTTTGTTTGCTAAAATGTATCAACAGTTAAATGTTTTGATAACTGTTGTACGTGTTTTGTGGAGTGATTCCCACTTTGCCCAAACTTTGAATAATGTCAACTTTCTAACCTAAAAAATGGTGAGAGAATTTATTTTGTTGGTTTTGGGGGAAAGATTCATGCTTTACACCAGCAACTGAGCCCCACAGAATCACTCACTCATTCCCCCACCAGGGGAGCGAGGGAGAGAATCAGAAGTTAGAAAACTCATGGCTTGAAATAGAGACAGTTTAATGCGGAAAGCATAAGCCACATATTAAACAAGGCAAAACAAGGAATTAATTTGCTGCCTCCCCTGGGCAGGTAGGTCACACTCAGGAAAGCAGGGCTCCATCACAGGTAACAGTGACTTGGAAAGTCAAATGTCATAGCTCCAAACGTTCCTGTCTTCTTTCTTTTTCCCCCTCCACTTTATGTACCCAGTGTAATGTCATGTGGAATGGAACACCCCCATGGTCAATAGGTGTCCCCTGTCTCAGCTGTGCCTCATCCCAATTTCCTGTGCACCTCACTAGCCAGTATGAGACTGCAAGAAGCAGAAAAGGCTCTACTTAAGCCCTGCTTAGCAACAACAAAAGCATCTCTGAATTATCAACACTGTGTTCAGAACAGATCCAAAACAAAGCCCCATAGTAGCCAGTCTGAGGAAAATTGAGCTAAATAGGACCAAAATCAGCACATAGGCCCTGCAGTACTCTCTTCCCACTTTCTTCTTGAATACAATGTAGCAAAGAATACTATGCCAATTTACCAGTCAGAGGTTCTCTCAGTTTAAGTGTTGTCCATGTTTCACTGGCCCAAAGTAAACTACTGTCCTCAGTTTGGCACACCTTAGACCTTTGCAGAAAACCACTATCTTTTTTTGTTGTTCAGGGGTCGTTTGAATGAGGCTGGTCCATGGATCCCAGCCCAGCCACATGGCCTCATCTGACATCCCTGTGGAAGTACGTGAGTTGGGATCTAGAGCTGTTAGGAAATGCATTAAAAATAAAGTTAAATTAGAGATATACAGTGATCATGGTTCGGCAAAAGTGTGCTCTTAGCCAGCTAGTGAAGGATGGCAAATCGGGGTAAGCAGATGTTTGACAGACACAGACAGGGTAGAAAAGAAAGAGCAGGAGCATTGCTAACTGAGACAAAGGCAAAGTCCTGTGCCTGGGATGGATGGACTTAGCTCCATGCAGCTGTACAGGCTGGAGGCCAGCTAGATGAGAAGCAGCTTTGCAGGAAATGACCTGATGTTTTTAGTGAGAAAAAGGATCTGTGATTTTACTTTTTAGCCAGAAAACAAGAATAGTTCTGGGTGTCATTTGCTCTAAAGGACCATCTGAGGCCAGTGAGAAATGTTATTAGTGACACAAAGGTCATTGAAGGTCAGCTTGTTCCCACTGCCCAACCAGGGGTCATCTCAGGTCAAACTCAGAGACAATAATATGTGCAAGAAGTCATGTAAGGTCAACCACAATCACTATTTTTTGCCTAGCATCTGAAGTCTAGTTCAATCCAGTGAATTTCACTGGGATAGTCTGAGGTCCACCTGATTATCAATCCAACTTGAAAATATCCCACATATTTTCTCCAGGGTCATCTGATGTGGATTTAATATACAAACAGTAGACAAGGGGATCCTTTGACATTAACAAAGTGCTTGTGTGCTGCACAGAAGCCAATTGAAGTGAACCTGAGATTAATTCAAATCACTAGAGGTAATTTCAGGCTTTTGCAGGCTGAGGCCAATTGACATCAACATGAGAGCCACTTACCTGTTTGGAGGTGTTGTAATCCAATTAGTGAGAGATGACCTTGCTGAAATTAAGGTGCAAACTAGACCAAATGCTGTTTTAGCAATACTGACTTTGTAATATTAAGTGAACAGGGAAAAGAGCGAAAGAGAGAGAGAGGGAAGGAGAGAGACAGTGCAAGCAGAGTTTATAATCACCACCTGTGGATCCAGCAGTGCCCCATTGGTCCATCTTCACCCTCAGCTTCTCAGTGCTGGAGCAGGGGACCCGGTTTGGTCTTCTGTTGGCATGTTCTGTGCAGGAAGGGATGCTGGGTATACAAGGTCTGCCAAGGATTGTCAAATCTATTCACTATTTACACATTTTAGCAAACAATTCTTATTGACTGCAAGCTACACAGTTCTCACATTAAATGGTGTTCTATCTTCTAGTGATTAAATTATTCCCTTGTTTCTTGTGCTAATTAGTCCACATGCTCGGTCGTTCTCTTCTTCTTTCTCTTCTCTTGACTCAGTGGGTTTCTTGGGTGGATGCTCTGTGAGCTGGTGGATGCAGATCTCCCTGCAGGAATTACCTTTCTTCAGCTGGAGTTGATTCAGCACAGTTGCTGAGTTGGCTCTATTATTTCTTCCTTATCTTGGGAGTTATGACAAACGTCTTGTTACCTGTTAATTCTGGTTTTTTGTATCCACTGTCAGTGACACATCCTTCTTCTCAGCCTTTGTTGACCTTCCCTTAGGGCCTAACACCTGGACACCAGTACCACATTTATACAGCCCCAGTTCCAGGATCCACAGAGACGTATTTGGGGAGATGGTTTCAGATGGCATCTGTCCCATAACCTGTCCCAAACATGATCTTTGCTTGATCAGTGACATGAGCAGGTATGAGCAGTTGCTTCTTTTCACACAGTTTGTCACTGTAATGAAAATTTGTCTGGATACATTAATCAGGATGTGCAACTGCAGGCCTAGAAGTGGCATCTTTCTGTCACAAATTCATTCTTTCTGTGGCCTTAACCGTGTTTGACACAGGTGACTGTGCTCTTTAACTTCCAAGAGGAGGTTACTTAGGCAAATTATCAGCCCCATTTCCACCTAAGAGGTAATTGGAAATCAACTTGTAGCACATTTAGAGGCTCTAAATATTGTTTGAGATGAACATGAGATCCAAGTAACTGCCTGGGGTCAGTAGAGGTTAAATGAGAATCAAATAACTGACCTGATCACTTCTCAGGAAGGTCATTTGAGATCAACTTGTGGGCTAAATAAATTCTGTAGGCTCATCTGAGGTGAAGCTGAGGGGTCAGTTAACCTGAGGTTGTAAACAGGGCTGGTCTGGCACCACCGTGGGACATGGGTGTACAAAAGGCATTGTTTGAGGCCAGCTAGGCTCTTGCTCAGAGCCTAGAATTATCTGAGGTCAACCTGACATACGGAGGCCTTGACAGACTGGACTTACCCTTGACCTTCACAGAGGTCCTTTAAAGTTACCACTCTTCTCCTTTGCAGGAGGGACAAATATTTAAAGTCTGTTTGGTATCCAGTTAAGCAGTCAGGATTCATTTGAGGTCAACGAGAGCCTGTTGGGGCTCATGTCAGGTCAGTGCAGCCTTTGCTCAGTGCCCAGAAGTCCTCCAAGGTAAACCTCAGATCCAATTAATTGTTTGGTTTGTCATTTGACATCAACCTGCCCCTCATTTGGCCAATAGGTCAAAGGCAGTCCTTGACTCCTGTCTGAGGTCATCTGAGCTCTCACTGCAGGGTCATCTAAGGTCAACTCTCACAGTCATGGTGCAGGTCAATTCAAGCAAACATGAGTTTAAATAACTTGTGGGACTCATTGTAAGACCCAATCGCCTTCCTTTTTGAGCCTCAAGGCTCAAATGATAACCTCATCTGAGGTCAAGATGTTGGCAAACTAGATAAAAGAGCTCACCTTGGGATAATATGGTGGTGACCTGCTTGGGGTCATCTAAGGTCAATGCCTGGGGCCAGCTTTGCACACAGGAAATTGCCCAGGGTCCTCATTTTCATTCAACACGTTATTGGGAGTCCTATTCAGAACAAATTAGCCTGTAGATGTGTCATCTGATATCAACCTTAACTCCAGTTAGCTACACCAAGTAATCATTGAGGGTCAGCCTGGGCTCCTTTAATACACAGAGGTCACCTGGAGGTAATCCAGACCACATTTCCTTATGGTCACTTGAGGCCAGCCTTATATCCACTTAGTAGAACAAGAGGAATATGTGGCCATTCCCAGGTTACCACCTCTCTTGCTCTCCTTTATCAGTTGCTGACCTGATTTTTTCTTTCTCAGACATTTTCAGAGGGCATATTGACACTTCAAATGTCATAGCAGGGGTCATCTGAGGAGAACCATCTCTTTTTCCATCATCAGTTGAGACACCTGCTGAATCCAGGCCACCCTGAGTACACTGTCTAAATGTGTTTTAGTACATATTACTGCCTCAAGCTACAGACCACAGAAACAAGATCACATTGGCAGTAATTCTGTGGGACAAAAGTTCTGTCAGGAAAAACAGCAGAAGCCAGAGAATGTTGTCTGTGCCTCCACTCCTCTTCCTTGTCTCTCTCTCCTTTGTCTTCTCCTCTCCCTTCTGCCAGCCATGCACAGGTTGGGCTACCTGCAGTGTCAAACCTAAATTGCATTAGTTTCAATGGAAACCTGAGAAATGGAAGGTTTTAGCCATTTACCTAAATATTTCACACAAAGAACACTCAGACTTCCTTTAGGCAACAAAGTTACTTCTTTCCTGCAGAACTTTTCTCTGATTTTTCTTCTTGAACCATATAAGCATTTTGTCATGACTGAATATTAATATCTAAATGTACCCATGGTATTTTAAAACACTGTTTTGTTTTCTGTTCTGCAAAGAGAAACAATGCCGTGGAGGCAAATGGACAGAGCACTGCAACAGTTCAAACATTCTTCAATACCAAAGAGGAAAATAGGTTTTGCCTAGATTTAGTTTTAAATTTTTCTTCCCCAAGAGTAATTACCATGAATTGGGAGATCAAACTGTCTCCTGGGATAAGCCAAGATGTGACAAGGGAAAGCTGAAAAGAATAACAGATCCTCAAATGATCTAGCATAAGGTAAGCACTGGCTACTCTGTGTGATCACAGCTGATGAGGAGCCCAGGTCAATCCAGACAGGTTTCCCTTTATCGCTGGGAACAACTTCTCAGCAAAAAGTGATGGCATCAGCATCCTAAAAATGAAAAACAGATATGCAGCGTAGCAGATGTGATAACTGAGTGCTGCTAATTTAGGTCAGCTCCTTGTTTACACTTGAGGTTGTACAGGCTTTTCACATCAGAGAACTAAAATTATACTAAAAAATGAAACTGTCATATTAAAGCAATGATATCTATTTTTCTAAAACCTGCAGCAGTGATTGGATTTACCAAGTTTCCTAAGAATTTAGTACACATCTCAACTAAAAAAAATAAATCAAGTGTATCGAACAACTAATAATTTAATTATCAACTTTATTCTTTTGTAAAATTAGATTTTGGCTTACGAGATAGGTGTAGAAGTATTTTTCTGTATTTTTCTGTCTTGCTTACAAGAATAGAAACTAATGCTACTACAGTACTGAAACAAAAGAGGAGCTGGAAACCACTTGATAAATATAGAATAGATGTTTATCACTTTGAGATTAAAAATAAAAATAATTGCATTATTCTCTGTATGTTACTTTCACCTGTTTTCCTTAGTGCTCAGAAACATTATTTCATTTTATACTTATCAAGAACAGAAATATTTTGAAAATGTACTTTTATTCTTTAGAAATAATATGAAATAGATTGAAAAACCACAACAAATACAAATTCATTTCTAGAAAATACGTGTAATATCCCTTTTGATTTTATTGCACTAACAATAAATGAATAATTCCAAATACAACACAACTATGAATAAAAGAAAAAAAAGCCTTCCTGAGTATAAAGTTTGCAATTTTTGAATATTTTTCATACATTCAAGCGACATCTCCAGTGCAGCAGATGCCAAAAAACCATTTTCCTGTGGATAATCCCAACTGAATTGCTAAGTAAGCTTCTTTTTAGCTCCTATTAAAAAGTGAGCTTATAAATACACTGGTGGATTTTTTGTTTTGTTTTGTTTTTTCAAAACTTTACTGCCTGACTTAACAATAAACAGGCCTCTTTTTTTTTTCCTGAACCCACCGGAATTATAAAATAAATCCCTGTTTGTCCTTTTCAACATAAACAAATATTGAAACTAATAATCAGAAACTGCTATGGTTTGGTTTGACAAATGATTTCTCTTCTTCTCTAGTTGTCAAGCAGTTGAAGAAAGAACCTGACTTCCACATCTTTCATTTCATGTGAACCCCAGTTTTAGTGTGAGTGGGGCTTACTGCTGTCCCCACTAAGGGCTGCTGGGGTTTCTTTTTTCATGTGTTCAGTAGGCATGTGCTTCAATCCAAGATCAGTATTTAAAAAACAAAAGACAATTTAAAGAATGCACAGAATCTGCAGTAAGAAAGACACCAAGATCTCAAAAGAATTTTTTAAATTATTTTCAATATAATTTATTACTGAATTGTGAAAAGGGAGGGGAGGAAGGTCTTTAATCAAATACTTAAATTTACAGTTTAGTGAAATGTGAATCAGCACTCCCAAAAATATGCAAAAAGAAAGGTGAGGCATTATTTATCAGCCAGCAAAATTACTGGACTTTTCAACTTAGTGTCTCCACACATGGAAAAATTAGTGCAAGGATAAAAATATACAGTGGAACCATTTGAAATACCTCATTTACTTGTTTCATCCACTTAATATTTCACACTGACCGAAATTAAATAACTATAAAATTAAATAAACTACATGTTAACACAGATAAGTATCTTGCAAGGATCCCCAAATTCATACTGTAATGCAGTATTTACCTTGACAGACACTGACAAGAAGGAATAATATTAATCTGCACTGAGCTAGCTCTACATCATACAAATTCCCACAAGTGTTGCTAAGAATCAGGAGCCACCCACTCTTGTAGGCAACAGGAGCATTGTCAAGAAAAGTTAATCTGAAGAATAATTTGTGCATGCCTTCAAAACTTGTAAGGAAATGAAAGGTGCTCAGGCCCAGCCTGGTCTAGAATTAATTTCATTTGCATAATATATATGTATTCTGAATTTATGGCAACATTTGAGGGGAACTATCAGGGCAGGAGTTACATTGTCTTTGACTTTAAAAACATATTTTTGTGTCATTTAACTTAAATGAATTTAGAGGCATACAAATAGTTAGAGACCCTTGAGAGAAAGGTCTTTCTTTAAAGTATATTTGCATTCATGTAAGTACATACCTCCCGAAAGTCAGATTTTAAAATTATAACCACAGGAAGCAGAATTATTACTTTATAGGCACATGGACCAAAGTTCACTGTCAGTCTGCTGAGATGCAATCAAACTACCTCTTTCACAGACAAGTTAAGTTTTCTGTTATATTGACTTCCTTCCAAAAAATAAGAGCCAAAGGAAACTTATGAATCTTGCAAAATAAGTAGTATAATCTGATGAGGAAAAATATGGGGGGTTCTATCAAATTATGTTAAAAAGAAAAAAAAACAATTGGAACCTCTTCTGAATGTTCTCAGAAACTGAAGGCATCTCAGCTAAACATGGTGTAGATGATTTCTTCAATGACTGTTTGCAGTGCTGATTACTTCAACATCAATACCATAATCAATATAAAAACTGGGAACATGTAACTTCCAAATCCTACATATATGTAGACACTAAATACACCAAATAAATCACAGATCATAATAAAAAGTCCTCTTACACCTTAAAATTCACTGTCAGCTGTAGTGGAAATATGATTTGTTTCTTAATTAAAGTTTTCTAATGACTGACATTTCAACATTAGGTTTTTTTACTCAACACCAAAGTACAAAGTTGCTTCAGTAGTGTATCAGAACTGCATCAGAACAGCAGTTGTGTTAGAAATACTTCTGGTGAAAACTTCTTTTCAGTTTCTACTCTACAAAAATCCTATTGCACAGATTGATTTTTTTGTTGTTGTTGTTTTCTGAACTTCAGCTGTAATCAGAGGGCATCAACAGAAACAAATGTGGATAGGACCTAATATAATTGCACCACTGTTAGACAACAGTCCTACATTCAGCCTGACATTGACAAGTTAAATACCAAATGGAACATAGTATTCTTTGTCACTTCTAAAATCTTTCTTCCAATTGCAACTTTAAGACATTCAGAAGCTAAAATATTATAAAGACAGGCAAGTCCTAAAAGTCAAATGACATTCACATGATTGTATTAATAAACAGAATAACAGACTATCCAACTTTATTTACTCAAAATGAGAAAAATCAATGCCTATGGATCCCATAATTTGCCACTTTATTGAGCAACTTTTTCTTGGTATGTGAAAAGAATTGAAGACAAAATTCCTACAAATTTTTTCAGTCTGTCATGACTACTTTTTAAACCAAAAATTAATTACTCATATATTCTTCGTTTGTCTCTGCATCAAAATCAATGATATAGAGAAAGCAGTATTTCTGCAGTTTCCTGGAGACCCCTTTATGCTCAAGAAAACTGAGCACAGGACTGAGTGGGCTCTGACTGAAAATTGATGATTCATATGTATATACATTCATTTATTCACTAAAGAGCAGAAAGAACAAAAATTACTTCCACTTGGAAATAAACGTGTCACAGTCATTTTCCTAAGAAAATGCAATTTGGAACTATGATCCACATTATTTTAAAAAAGGCACTGACAGGACAATTGATCCAGGCAAGGGGTGACCTGCTCCTGGCAATTCATTAATCTGTACAAGAAAGACCAGCACAAGAACATAGAAGGGGAGTAAATAAAGCTAATTTTTTTCATTCCTCATCTGTAGGGTCTAGCCAGGGCAGATAGATGCTGCACTCAGTCACCTGTATCTTGTGATTTTGGACAAATTTTTGGCAGTGATAAGGGACAGGTTTCAAAGCATAAAAACAGATGGGTTCTCTGCTTCACAGCTGTGACTCATACTCAGAAGGCTCATCTGCATCATCAGGTTCTTTGGTGCTTGTTTCCATTTCTATTCCAAAGTCTGGACCAGCAGTTTCCAACATGTAGTCACTTCTTCTCAAATCTATGGCAAGGAAACAAATTCAATAATGCAGCCAAGTAAATGTTTGAAAAGCACAAACATCTTGAGCAGTGTTCAACCCAATAACTGATGACAGTTTGTTTGATGTTTCCAGGAGAAAGAAAATCTGGAGCGAGGCAAATAAGAACCAAGGGTTGAGAGGCCTGGGGAACTCAGTGGTGTGAGCCCATATGAATGAACCTTCCCTGACTGTATTAATTTAGCAGATT